>OZ059825.1:31897627-32245277 GCA_964057195.1 Orthosia cruda | reverse complement strand
ATCTTTCGGCTGATATGATGATAATGAAACTTTGAAACCACGAACTACCACTGCACCACATACCAAGTTACATAAAACTAGTAAAATTATTGTTTGTGACAGTCAGGCGAACATAGACGACAGAAACTAATCCGTAGCACCGTCAATCCGTCTGGATTCTCTTTAGGTAGGTACAGAACCCTAAAAATATGTTTGAGGAAAAATAAATTATAATTAACTAATTAGATAGTCATCTAAACTTTTAAAATTCTTTTATGTTGAAATTGTTTAATTAAATCCTTCTTTGGTTGGGTCGCTCACGATTTGCCGGGATTCAAATTAATTTTAGCAGGCGTTATCTGCTGAAGGTATTTTGGTGTTGTTCGGAGACGAAGTTTGTAAATAAGCAATTTTGTACTCATTCAAGTTTCACTTTTTGATTTTATTCGCTACTTTTCTCAATACTCTTTTTACATAGGATGAAATCATTATAGATACGTGGATTTTCAAAAGCCTTGGACGAAAACGACACAATGGCTTTAAAAGCCATGCCTTTTAGCCAGGGACCTACTATCATAAGCCAGGCATTTCTCATTCGACATTCTTATATATCTAGGGCATTGTGTATAACAAATCTATCGTACAAAATGTTCTGAAAAGTATGTAAATTTTATGTAAATGGAGCTAGGGTCCTGCAGTCACGGGCATAAAAAGGCTGCGTATGATCATGATTTCATCATCATAATTTCAGCCGATAGAAGTCCAATGTTGGACATAGGCCTCACCCAAGTGTCAACACACCAATCGGTCCTGTGCGTTTAGCATAAAGCGTATTCCAGTAGCCTGACCTGCAGGCTTATTACGTATCTTTTATCAAGAGCAAAACGATAGCGATCAAACGCTTTATGTCATAAAAGTATTACCTGCAGCGTAGGTATGGTAGGTCCTACACAATCGTTTGCTAATCGCTCGCTGTTTGCCAAATGCTTTTATTTAAAAAAAAACGAAATCGAAATCGTTTTGCTCATGCAAAAGATACGTAATAAGCCTGCGGGTTAGCCGTAACCAGGTCATCGGTCTACCTTGTGCTTTTTACAGCAGATAAAGAGTGGACATTGTGATCCTCAGACGCATCTAGCACATAAAATAAAAATGAACACTGCTACAAGTCAATACAAGTAATGAAGTGTTTATCCATTTACCGACTCGAAAAATACTGTATTCACGTCCCTCCAAATGTTTCGAACGAACACGGTCGCCAAACGCGAAAAACAAAAGTTTTGCCGAAACACGAAGCTATATTGTGCCTGACATTTAAGTGCACGGTGTCGTATGCGTTATAGCGTTGAACCCTTTTACTACACTTTTATTCGAATCTTTGATGTTTATAAGGAATTTCGTTCAGTATGTTTCAGTAAGTTATTTGAGTTTTTCGAAGATGGAAAACCATATTCGTCATAAAAGCATTATTCAAAATGTATGCATTCTTAGAGTCACTTATTTGGTTCATAGTTAATATTTGTTGCAAGGTAAGCGACTTTCCTAATGGCTCGGCGCGATTAGATTTTGCACACCGATGAGTGATTTTTTAAGCGAATTTGCGAGTACTTTTATTTGGAACCAATGCGATGCAATTCGACCGATTCGCAGTTGAAATTTTCTTAGAAAATATGTGCTCAATAATATTAATCCTATCGATGGAATTTTAATTGAGTTGCATCGTCCGAAGAGAGGCACAATATTTAAACATTTAGCGGGGCTTAGATTGTAAATAGCAGATTTGGAGATGGTTTACCCTTACAAAGTTCAGGTCTTCTATCTGGATGCAGATAAAATTACCTGATTTCTACAAACTTAATAATAGTTATCGGCACGTAATTTGGCAAGGATTTGGCGTGGGGGGGGGGGGTAAGTTCGCGCATATGTGCGTGAACTGACCAACCACCATATAGAGCGAACGGAACGTGGACGCGACGCGATTGGTCAGTCGACCTTTGTGTCAACTGACTAACCAAGCGCGCGCTTGGAACGGTGCTAAACGTTCCCGCGACCCACTTGGTAACCAATGAGACCTAAAAAACGACTTGTACGCATCTAACGACTCTTGCCATGTTACGTGCCGACAACTATACTAGGCAAAACGAACGATAAGACTGGCTGTCGGAGTTACGGGCTTCTGAGTATCCGTACCCGACGAATAGCGAAGATCTTTGAATGACCACTGCCCGATACAACGCGGGGTCTCGGTATATCATTGATGGTCACTAGCTACGAAACAAACTTCGCAAGCATTACTTCTTCTTTCATTCTTTTCGTGTGAGGTGTTGCCACCTCTGGTGTCAGAGTTAATTAAACCGCCTCTGGGAAACCCCACAGGCCTCTGACTTGGCTATTTCAGACTTACATTAACTATATAAGTATTACTTAACCAATCGTTGCTCGTTGCTAATTAACAGATGTTAATTAGCAACGAGCCCTAAATAACTGTAATAGGTAAACAAAAGTTTACAAAACAGTTAATTTGAAACAAAGTAATCATAGAAAAAGAAAACTGCAAAGTTTATTAGATATTAGCGAACAACCAGTCAATACCTTGATTAGTTTCTTACCACAGACATACATGTAACTAGATAACGCAAGTTCCACCATCTGTATGAAAACAAAGCATGTCACTTTTTCAGACACAATTTATTTATAATTTATTCGTTTATCCTTGCACTGGAATGCCTTGCAGCAATTACACCAATGAAGCACAAACTTATAATAAACCAATTTATAAGTCCAGAGGCACAACTGGCATTCAATGTCAGCGTAAATTGTAAAAGTCAAAATGTAAGGGATTGATCACGTGATTTTTTGACATCACTTGTCAATCCCATATATAATTTTTGGCTTTTTGACAATTGCTATCGCCACTCTGTCGATGATCATATGTCACTCGTGTAGGGCCTCATCCCCCTAGCCAAGTTACAAATGTTTTGTATCGAATCTCTTTCTACAATCGTTCACGCCTTCTATTTGTATGGTCTGACCACGTGACTTAATATTCAGATGTGTCATTCTCATACATTGATTCGTTTTTTACTAGCATTATCTATTGTAGATTGTCAACTTGGCTACAGGTGCAGGTTTCCTTAAGAAGTATGTATTCCTTCAACGTTGTCTGCAATGTCCAAGATAAACTTAGAAAGTACATATTATGAATTGAAAAAGTCACATTGGTACTTCCTTTGTACATACACATACCTATTAAATAACACTTACCGATGAAAGGAAAGGTTTGCATTGTCTCGGGCAAATTTTTATTAGAGTCAAGTGTTCTCCCCTCCTGCCAGTTAAATGGTTGCTTTTGAATATGTGAAAAAATCACGGTAGTATTATATGTTATGAAATTATTAGGAAAACTGCACACACATTAATAGGAAGCCTACATAGTTACGTAGACTTCGCAAGTTTACGAGTAATAGTCGACCAACTTATAAAATGTACTTAGAATAGTAAAAAAAAAAGACGTACGGCACTCGGGGACTGCCGCGGTAAAGCTATTGCATAGCATTTAATTTTTGAGAATTTAAGTCATTTTCTTTCACCTATTGACCTTAAAATCTACTTTCTTTTCCCAAACAGTAAATGCAGATCACGGTCCACCCACAATAATAAACCCTTAACGCCACCCTCTAACAACCCCCTTATTATCATTTTTTTTTCCTTTTCCCCAAATTTAAATAGTATTTATACCACAATAAGGTGACCCTTATTCCCACATACATAAAGTCTACATTGAACGCGGTGGAATTTAAAATAGGATACAAATAAAGAACCTCAACTTCAATAGAACATAAAAATATTTCCTACATCCGTCATAATAAAAATTCTTATTTTAACTTGTCATTGCCAAGCGAATTTGAGCCTTTAAATTAAAAACGTTAAAACTCGAAAACGTAGCGAGCCAAACCCTTCCGATTAATAAAATTCTAAAAAACCAAACAAAAATATCGGAGTTTCCTTACGTGATCGAATCAGAAATGTAGAGATCCGCAAGAGAACCAGGGTTACCGACATAGCCCGAAGAATTGCAAAACTTAAGTGGCAGTGGGCAGGGCACATTGCTCGCAGAACGGATGGCCGATGGGGCAGAAAGCTTCTGGAGTGGCGACCGCGAACCGGAAGACGTTGCGTTGGAAGGCCTCCCACCAGGTGGACCGATGACCTGGTGAAGGTTGCAGGGATCCGCTGGATGCGGGACGCACGGGACCGGTCAATGTGGCGACGCTTGGGGGAGGCCTATGTCCAGCAGTGGACGTCGTGCGGCTGATATGATGATGATGAAACAAAAATATAAAGTCGCTTTTCTTTGATAAGCAAAAGTGACCCTTATTCTCATTAGCATAAGGTCCACATGATCACCATTGTCACAGAAACTGTGTTTCCGAACGCATTCAACCCGAATCTCTTCAAAGTTGGAGTAATCAGGCTCCTTCTGGGTAAGCTAACTCCATCGTCGACTCTGTCTCTGTCACCTATGACTTAGACTAGAGTCAAGAGCAAACCCAAATCAAATAAAAAAAAAAAAAAAAACAAAGAAACAGCTCAGAGAGACCGATAAAAGGAATTTTTTTTACGACCAACAAAAATTTGAAAACCCTCATATCTCAGAAACGGTTGGAGTTAGCGCATTTATGACCATACCATATGCCACCCTGCCCTCCGCTACTTCATCCAGGAGAACAAGATAGGTTTCCCCCACCCCCCCCCCACCTTAACCGTTTACCTCCCCCGCAAAAAAATTTTTCATTCTAAAAATACCAACACGGAAATCTAAAAGAGGTGCAACAAACTTCGCCCCCCCCGCCCCCCTGCCCCTCACCGCTCACATTCCTCAGAATTCAAAAACCTTATAAAAAATATCACCGCTGTGCCGGTCGGAGTGGGAGGTGTTAGGTTATTTTCGTTACAGAATATCTGGATTCGGTCTCCACGCTCAAGGCCCGCGATAGAAGCTATGCAATAGCTTAAAAAAATGTATATTGATGTATGTATTTTTTATTTGACATTTGATTTATATTTGACCACATAATTAATTTTATATTAAATTGACAAACATACTTGTAGACATTTTATCAGACATCTGATTATTATTTTGACATTACTAATATTATTTATCTCAATCTTATAACTTCCATTTATTGTGGTGAAATTTCATTGTTATGTTTGATTATTATTATATTAATGTCTATAATGTTGATTACTGTTGTATTCAAATGTTTCGCTACTAATAACCTAATCATTTTTCATTTCCTGTTTCAAGCCTTTTTATATGTTTTATGTTTGGACTGGTTATTGCTTTTAAATAATGATCATATAATTTTATAAAAATATTGGTGTTTCTTTAATTAAATTAAAGATGAATAGCAAGCCGTAAGGCAAAATGTATCGGGACTATCCACAAAAGAACATCTAATCTGCACACCTACATTTAGCAAATAAACGATATCATTTTCATATGGAGACAACAGTTTTCGAAAGACAAAGTTAATATAGTCCCTTCGTTAGAGCAATGTTCGGTGCTTTCATTGTTTATGTATGTCAGTAATGTTATCTATTTATTTTGGTGAATGTAGCTGTTTATGCGGAACCGTCTGTAAGCGAGTCAGACTAGCACTTAGTCGGTTTTTTTCTAGATTAAGGTTGGTGTTCAGTGCCGGTTACGTTAAATGAAACGTCTCAAAGTAAGAGCATTACTATCACTTTTAGAACCTTTATGACATGCGAAGTACATACATTCGAGTCATCTAGTTAGATTTATATCTGTATTTCTAACTTTAGTTTCTAACTGAAAGGTGCTTATTAAATTGCAAGTAATTTTACTCAGTGCTTATTAAACTTAACTAACTATGATTTTATATTCCGCAGAATATGATTAATTATGCAAATTAGCCGAGGCTTGTAACTTAAACATAGTAACTAGAAGACCGGTTTTCTTGGTAAGTCTGTTATAAGCGAAACCTAGATCATATACTATTTTATGCACTGCTTACTTATTTACTTAATTCACCGCAGAGAACTGAGTGCTAATGCATTAAAAGAACACAGTAGTTTACTCACAGAACGTGGTAAGGAAAAAACACTAAGTAGAGTTTTTGTAGAGTTTTAGGAAAAGTAATTCAAGAGTTTGTAGGTTTGGATTTGTAACAACAAAGCATTGCCACTTCAGGGGGGTATGGACTTATCCTCTTCTTCACATTCGGCGATGATCGTTACTCGAATGATCATCTGTCATTGGTTAGGTAATCGTCACGTGATCATTAACTGTGTGGCAAGCCTACAAAATGGACGTGGAGTTTATAGCTGCTGCTACCACTCATTTAATTTCAGTATACAATATTTTTTTCAATTTATGAAATATGAAAATAGAAGATGGTGGTGTTTGAACGTTCATCTTAATAGGACGAAGTAAATAGTGTATTTTAAACATTCTTCGTAATAAAACAAAGTTGGGGATCGTGTGGGCACACGCATGCAACTACAAGTCACCTATCACCGCGATTACTATACGATTATAGACGAAGATTATCAGCGATCAGCGAGTAAGTCCTCCACACGATCATTCTCGCTTGTAATTGACTATAATCGCCGATTGTGAAGAGGAGCCAAAGATTAGCACATATCAAAATCATTCTATCAGCGATAGCAATGGTCTAAATGAGAATATGGATGAGGTATTGATCACGTATTGCGGTAGCGCTTGTCATTCGCGTACAATTTCGGCTATTTTCCAACTGCTATAGCAACTTTCTTTGATAGAATATACCTTGTCTCGAGCATTTGATCTAGGTGAGTCTTATAGCAGCATGCGGAACAGGTTGGATTAATATCCGCGGTAATCCGCAAGCTCCATTGATAAGGGGATTTTTTCCGACAAGATGGGTGTTATGCCTGGTAAGCAGCCGCCTGATTGTTTTTGCAAGATATGGTAGTCACGCAACTATTTTAGCTTGCGCTTTGTAGGGTTTAAGTAACGTAGGGTCTAAGTTTTAGTTCTTAGGTATGCGATGATAAAAATGTCACTAAAATCTCAATAATTACTTTTCCACGGTCTTTGTTGCCATCAATTAAGGAATGTCTGAATTTATCGAAGATAAAAATATGGTAAACGTGCGTCCCATTTTACATATTTTCGCATCTTCTTGTTCAAACAATTTTCAGATTGTTTGGGCCACTGGGTCCAACTGGGCTGGCATTATGTGGCTACATTAATTGCAAAATCATCATCAGCATTCACATTATCATTCATCATTAAATCTACACGTGTTGGGTCAAACTATAAGTGCAGAGAGTGATTGCAATTAGTAAGCAAATAATCAGTGGCATTCATTTGGTATTTAAAAGTGCAGGCGTATGGGCACTTATATCACTTAGCTAGGTTACTTACCCAAGTTATCCCATTATATAACGAACACCTTTCTAGAAAGAACCATTTATATGTCTAATAAAATCAAATTTCACTTTGTGTACAAAAATATCTGCTCAAATTTATAAATCTAATAACTTATCTCAAAAATCCTTCTTTACGGTGGTAATCATTACATTACCGTTCTATACCAAATAATTTCATCCAACATCTCAAATTCGGATTGAAGTAAATAATAATACTTCTCCTCTGATAGTCAGATGATGTCCCGCAAGAGATATGCGATGAATAAGAGCCCGATTAAGGCTCAACAACGAGCGTCCTAATTAAATATCCTCTCAATACTGAAATTTAATTAAAATATACTAATTAATATTTGGTTTTAATATTAACAAGGTTTTCGTTTGACTTTTTCTGTTTGTTTTATTTTATAAGGTTTTGTGGCTGAGACACATATCCGCACGGGATTAACAAAAGTCACCGAGGTTGGTCAGTAGATGAATACATCGAGTAATCTTTAAGGGATCTTCCTGATGGAGTGACTCAATTTAAATTACGTCGATAGGCGAAGTCATAACAGTATTTTCTAAGATAATTTCAAGTGCAAATAGATCAAATTGGATTGCATTGCGTCCATGTCAACTTACTTGCGATTTCGCTTAATAAAAACCACATATCGCTGTGATATTAATCGAGTTACGTCGAGGTATCAGGAGGGTCGCTAATCAATTTTACCAAGAGGTATCGTGCTTCCTAAGATCCCGAAATTCTAACAACTAGACTTACCAACAGTAATACCCAGAATCTGTTGTGCTTTTCTCTTAAGATACAGCCTTGGCAGCGCTGCACCAGCGACAACAATAGTAGTTTTCTCGCTGATGCATCGCTGCGCTCAAGACTGTGTTCTTAGAGAAAAGTATCGTCGCCAGCGCAGCACTGCTCTAAAGGCTGTATCCTTAGAAAAATCACTACTGGTTTGTATAGGTCATAGAGGCAGTCATTGCAAATAAAAATGTTGTGTTTGGTTTTGGCATTTTGGGCCGTCTTGATAGACATACCGAACCTATCTATGTAGTTGACTAATGACGAGGCAGCTGATTATGATAGGTATTTCCGAAAACACAAAATTTTGATTGCAGTGCCTTTATATTCCAAGAATGAATTAGGCGTATCATTGTTTACCATCAAGTGAAAAAGTAAAAGAAGCTAAAAATAACTCAAAGAAATATGAAGAAACATTTTAAAACTCGAGTAAAACATAAAATACACCATTAATAACCGTTTGCTTGCTACTACGAGCACCATTAACCAACCCGTTACCCTTAATTATCCCATAAAACTTGAGAGTAAGAGAAAGAGTAAAGAACAGGCTTAATTTTCTATGACTCCAGAATTTACTTAGAAAATGCCGGTTTTAAGGATTATTGAGAGCCTTGAAGATGATTATCGGAATGAGGTATCATTAATAACATTTGGAGTTATACGCCTATTCAAGCTATTTAGGATGTAGACACTAGGGTCATAGTGTCTGAATATTGACCTAGTTTTTAAGACATCACCAAGAGGTTGGACGACTGTTCTCGTTACCAGAGCGCTGGGCTTTTTATTTCAACCAAAGAATCACATTTCGTTCGTATTGCATCGTTAAATGGCAATCCATCAACGGGGCCACACGGACGGCATTTTATATATCCTTTGAGAACGTTTCCTGTTTTTGCCTATTAAAAACTGCGTGAACGCAGTGTGTAATGCAGTGTCTAAATCAAAATCAGCATCGATTTTCAAAGTCAAAAATATTTATTTCAACTGGCCTAGATGAAATAAATATTTTTGACATTGAATTAAGCGGCACTTTTGAACGACAAATATTTATTACATCGTCAATGATTTATTACATAACAGCACAAAAACAGAGTATTTTAATAACACCATATGGCAACAATATCAAATTGAATTCTAACAATAAAAAGTGCCTAACAAAACCTCTTTCAAACTATAACAAATCTAATTTAATTACTATTTAACCAATATACAGCAAATGTGTTCCTTTGGGCAGTCGGTAGCGTCCGTATATCTGAGGTCCTTATTGCAGGTTTCATCACCAGGCATGCAAATTCCACCGCGCTTCTCGCACCTTGTCTCCTTTACTGATACTGAAAAATAATTGAAGATATAAATGACTAGCTGTTACCCGCAGCTTTGCCCGCGTTAATACAGATTATGTCAATCAATTTTGTTTGTCGAAATACAGGTTAAGAAAATCCAATGTTGCAGTTTTATTTTTAATCAAAATCGGCCCCATGACTCCTTTGATTGTTTTGTGCTATTCTTCATAGTGAGGATTTGGCTATCCACGCCCTCTTAGAGAACTCAGCCTGCATAGGTACATGCAGCATTAACGTAAAAACGATTAACTTATGTAACTGAAGACGTTGGTAAGGTAGCCAGGTATAGATTAAATAGTTACAAAAGGAAACAAATAAACTACAGAGTCATAGGTTTTGCTTTGCTGTGAATTGAAAATACCACTCTATCATCAATTGTATCTACAGTTAATTGACATTCCTTAATTAGGCCATTATTTATGTGTACAACATTTTAGGACGCTGCTTTAAATTATATTGTAAGTCCTTCCATTTGGTGCTAATACATGCAAATTCTAGGTCCTGGACATACGCGAATATCAGCAGCTACATGTAGCTGGCCGTGGGTAAAGCATGCCTACTGCCCTTGAGCTTTGTTAATAGTAAAAGCAAAACTAATTTTGACCGAAAACTGGATTCTTTTGAATTGAAATGACAGGTCACTGGGGGTTATTGGGATTCGACGTATGAACATGGGTCTGAAACTCCATAACAAATTTCATCTAAATCGGTTCATAATAAGAAGTTGCATGATATTAAGTTACATACAATTTTTTTTCCACTTCATGTTTAATATGTATTATGTGTTTTGTTGCAAACAAAGTAGTCTATATCCTTCCCAAGATCTCAAACTATCTCCATACCAAAATCCATCTAAATCAGTTTATTGGTTTAAGCCCTATTAAGAAGTTTCATACAAAACTAACGGTCCATCTCCCATTTCACCCCCTTCGTGTTTTATGCAAGTAGTCTATGTCTTTCTCATGTTCTCAAACTTTCTCCATAACAAATTTCATCTAAATCGGTTCATTATAAGAAGTTGCATGATAAGAAGTTACAAACAAAATTAACCCTCCCCCATTTCACCCCTTCGTATTTTATGCAATTAGCCTACGTCCTCCGCAGGGTCTCAAACTATCTCCATACCAAATTTCATCTAAATCGGTTCATAATAAGAAGTTGAATGATGAGAACTCACATACAAAATGAACACTCCCCCTTTTCTGCCCCTTCATGTTTTATCAATAGTGTACATCGTGTAGAGTAGTTTCAATGTTTAACATGCTTAACAACTAAGATAGGCTAAGCTGTTTAATGCTGCAAGAAGTTTTCTTGCTTTTTAGGGTTCCGAACCTGAAGTATTCAAACGGAGGCCCATTGCCGTCACTCACGTGTCCGTCTATCTGTCTGTCCATCGTCTGTCACATAGGTTTCACAGCCAAACGGTTGGAGCCACAGTCTTCAAATTTTCATAGTACAAGCTTCTTGTTGACCAAAAGCCAAAAAAAATTGTCAAACATATCTTTGAACGTTTTTAAGGGAGAAATCTCCTCCTCCTCCTTTTGCTGTATGGGGGGTTGACATACAGCAAAAGGCAGGCAAACGAAAAAAAATTGATGTGCCCCATCGAGTGGGGTATCGTTGTTTAGAGTTCGTTGGGTTTAATACATACGGTGTTTTTTGATGATGTTTATTAGATTAGATTAGATTAAGACGGGCTGGTGTCCGCAACTCCACGTCTAAGCGCGTATTTTGCGTACGGGTGGGATGATGTTTATTATTACTTTTTACTAACATATACCAATTTATTGATAAATCAAATTTTTCTTTGAATTTTTCGATTTTTTCCTATTACGAAAAATCGCTAAATGTGCGAAGTCTTTTAATAGTCCTGCTGACCGATATTGGCCATGGCGGCCAATCTTAACGGAATAACAGAGTTACAAATATATTCTTAAACACAAGTATACTACCTTTTCATCACTCTTATACTCATAGTCCTATGATACGGCTATCCGACACGATCGGGTAGAGATCCGGGGAAAGATGAGCCGGGCGAGCACAGCCTCTATGTTAGGCTTGAGTCACGAATTTTATCACGGTTTTTGCTCCCAAACTGTGATACAAATGTGTGACTCACGCCTGTCACAATAAGCCGTGATCCAGCAGGCGTAGGAACGTGCTTTCCAAGGTACGGATTAATCACAATGCCAACTTTATAACTCCGGGCAGCCCGGATTTCTTAGACAGCCCGCCGGGCTGAAATTCCTATTGAAAAAACCAAATAACACTTTTTGCCTGATCTAGGAATCGAACCCAGAACCCCACATCAGCAGTCGCTTTGCGACTGCAAAACCAACGGGTAGTCTTTAAGAGGTCATAAAATTTTATAATATTCTTGTTATTACGAGTAAAACTTCACTTACATCCATAACAGCATTCAACTCCCTTGCTTCGCTGCGCCGGACACAATCCTTTTTGTTCCACCAGATGTCCTCTGGGACAGTCAATGGCCAACGTGCACAGACCTCCTTGCGATATGCATAGAGGTTCATCATGGATTGAATCTATTACTCTGACTGTAAAGATCAAAATAATTAAATTTGTTAGTATTATCATCACCATCATAAAATATCAACTCGATATCACCGACTGCAATAGTACTGTAGTAGTATTGCAAAGGCCGGGAAATAGGCAATTGCAGGTCGAGTATGAGATTGAAGGCCAAGCCGTAGGCGAGGACTTTTTAGGAGAGAGGAGCCGTAGACTGGGAGACAGGCAATTGCCATTTCCGCCGAGGTATATAGGTGTGCTTTTCTCAAAAGAATGCAGGGAAATAAAACAATTTTATATTATACATTTAATTTACTAAAAATTACAACAACTTTGCTGGAGCGTTGTAATGTTCCAAATTTATAAAACGCTCCTGCAATGGATTTGATCAACATTGCTAGAGCGTTGTAATGTACCAAATTCAAAAAACGCTCCTGCAATGGATTTGATTTTCTTTGTCCATAAATTCGATACTTCGCATGTTCTGTTTTCGAAAATAATGACAATATTTCCATGCATGTTTGAGAAAAAGTATAAGCCTCATTTCTTTGTTTTTTTTTATTATTTGAGATGGGTTTGCTCTTGACTATAGTCTAAGTCATAGGTGACAGAGACAGAGTCGACGATGGGGTGAGCTTACCCAGAAGAAGCCTGTATACTCTAACTTTGAAGGGATTTGGGTTGAATGCGTTCGGAAACACAGACGCAGGTAGTGATTTCCATACATTCGCTGTGCGCATTATGAAGGAAGTTTGGAAGCGCTTGGTGCGAATTGGTGGAATGGCAACAAGGTAAGGATGGTAACTTGCAGTGCGTCTAGATGTCCGATGCAGGCAACCTTGCGGCGATGAGCCAAGCTGTAAAGCTTATCCACCAGTTCAATGTCGCCGATGAGCCTCTTGGCTCTGCGTTCCACCGAGTTAAGCGCAGCGAGCTGATACTTTGTTGAGCCATCCCAAAGGTGGCTGCAATACTCTATGCAGGATCGGACTTGCGCTTTGTACAGGGTTAAAAGCTGTCCAGGCGTAAAGTATCGCTTCACCTTATTTAGGATGCCCAGTGTTTTGGCCGCAATTTGTTTTCGATGTATATCAACACTATATTTACACACTTGCCCAAGTTACAATAATTAAATTGATAAGCTCTTATATCATGAATATTAATTCAAAACACAATAAGAAACAACACCATATAAGGCGCTACAAAGAACCGTATTATGCCAATCATAACAGTATTACATTTAACTTCTTAACCAATACAACTATTATCTAACACAAGAAACACCTCAACCTTAATGCAAAGAATTAGAGTTTAAAATCAAACAGTAAAGGGATATCGATAAGCAAATGTAAATTTGCGAGCCATGACTGAATGCGGCCATCGGAGACTATTGTGAAATGATTGTAGATGATCCTCCGACTAGTATCAATAGATTCTCTATGTATTCGATCAAGATGATTGGCAATGTTGACTCAATGATCGCATTGATCGTGTTTGCTATCGGTACAAGGTTTGTTTATATGTGCACTGAGGCACGCAAGTGTGATGCGTAGATATTGGAGTCAATAGCTATATAGAATCTGAATTGTGGAGAGGTCTCTATTTTTCATATATCTTTGCAATTTAGCGAACTTCCTGATGGCTCCTATACGATTTGATATTTGATCTGAATTGGCATAATCGATGTAATGATGTTTTTATTTATGTTTTAGCAGGTCTTATCATATTATACATAAAAGCAGTCCCGCATCTGTATCACGGCTAATCGTCAATAAAGGTTAACATTGCTGTTATTGCATTACTGATATGATAACAATGTATAACTTACAACATTAATAGGAAAACAAAACACACTGTAACCTACTTCATCATAACTGCGTTTGCGAAAGGTGCACTTAATAGTACACTCACATTTTGCTTAGGCCACGTACAGGTAATTTAAATGTGTTATTTAAATGCATCGATTGCTTTAGTTAGTTATTTTTTTAAGGTAAAAGCATGTCTCAGAATCAGGAAAATATTGAAAACCAGCTTCTGCCAGCGGCTTCACCCGGGTAAATGGTGAAAATTGGATAAATTTCAAGGGTAAATATTCCCGCAAAAAAAGTATACCACGTACTATTCCTATCTCTGTGCTAAATTTAATCCAGATCCGTCTAGCTGTTTGAGCGTGCAGAAGTAACAAACATACAAACACACACACACTTACAAACTTTCGCCTTTATAATATTATAGTGTGATACTGTAATAATTTTGTCTTATAATCGCAGCAAAGAGCAGGCAAATACTTTGTGCAGTGCGACAATAATTAATTTGCTATACTAGCATTGTGTTTCGGCCATGACTAAGCCTTAATAACAAACGATTAATTTATAAAACCCAATCACCAATATGGTTTTAACGACCTATTCTTTCTCAGATGCGACGCACAGCTTATATTGTATTACCTACTAGCTTTTGGTTGCGACTTCGTCTGCATAACGTTAGCACTTGAGAAAATATTGGTTTACCGTACACACTTCCACCCCCCTTTCTACCTCGTTATCATCCTTCAGGGATAAAATCTATTCTATGTCCCTTCCATGGTCTCATACTAATACCATATCAAATTTTATCTTAATCCGTTCAGGGGCTTAAGCGTGTAAATGTAACAGACAGCCAGACAGAGTTACTTTCGTATTTATAATACTAGCTGCCGCCCGCGGCTCCGCCCGAGTTGTATTAGTACTACTCCCAATATCTTTATAAATTATAGCCTGTGTTATTCTGATTATAAACTATATTTCTACAAAGTTTCATAAAAAAACCGTTCAGTAGTTTTTGCGTGAAATAGTAACAAACAACCATCCATCCATCCTCACAAACGTTCACCTTTATAATAGTAGTAGGATTATTTAATTAGTAAATAGTATGGATGTTTTAAGTTAAATAGTTTTATAGTAAAGATTTGCTTTTTAAAAAATATTTTTTATTGTTTGTTTTGTCGATGTTGTGGTCGTGTCAGTTATCATTGTCTGTCAGTGTCTGAGTCTATGATGTGACCATAGAGACGGAGTAGCTGGCATTAATGTTCATCCCAGATATGTGTCTGAGCTGCTTTTTAACTATTAATCTATTTTATTTTATACTTGCTTTTGCTTGCGACTTCCGCGTATAGGTGTTACGAGTATATCACCCCAAGAGAACACAGTAAAAACTCGACGATCCTGTGTCCTTCCCAGGGTGTTAAAATATCTCCATACCAAATTTCATCTAAATCGGTTCAGCTCGTCGTTAAAAGGTAACAAATAAACTATCAAAAAACAGTACTTTTGCATTTATAATATTAGTACGGATTTAGCGATTTTTCTGATTGCTCGAAGCGATTCGATTTTTTGTCCATGTGAACTTTCTTGCAATTCCGCTTATTAATATTGCTTATCGATGTGATATAAATTTTATCGCGTCGAGCCATCAAGTAGGTCGTTTATTAATGAACTATAAATATAAACACCCAATTTATGACCTAAAAAAATTTACGAAACCAAGCGTATACTCACAGTCAGACTTAGACTTTGTATCACTAGCTCTTACAATTCCAACAACACATAGGACAACGACAAACTTGTTGCTATACATGATCACACAGATATCTTTATGCACGACCGCACTCCCGCTGATATCGACACAGAATGAGCCATCGGTATTCCAACCATGTTTGTTTTAAATATCGCTTCAACTGTTACGTACGCCGATAATGATGGAATCTCCAGATAGGATGCACATGAAGTTCTAAACAATAATATTGTGGTTGGAGCAATATTGACTGGAGTTATCAGTTCTTGGGTGGAGAAAAGCTGTTATTCATTGGATATCTATTTTTGTTATTTTACGTGTATTCCTGTTGACTTTTGGATCTTGATTTTGTGTTTTGATTCTTTTCTATTGTCAAGATTTTCATGTTCTTTTTTTGAACTTGGTAGTTTAATTCAAATGTTATTTCGATTCGATGATTCTTTAAACTTCACCTTAATCTAGTCTGCATTGTTTTTACCTATTTATCAAGATGCCCGTCCTGTTAAGATGCAGCAAATGGAACCAGTAGCCTGATTTCTAAATTACGTAAACTTCTTATTTTCCAAACGTTTTCATAATATGCTTACTTTTATTGCATATTTTTCAGAAAAATCTCATCATTATCATCATTTCAGCCAAAAGACGTCCTCTGCTGATTGCCCCCCCCAAACATCGCCACATTTACCGGTCCCGTGCGTCTCGCATCCAGCGGATTCCCGTAACCTTCACAAGGTCAGTGGTATACCAAGTGGGAGGCCTTCCTTGTTATTTTGCCACATTCATGTCTACCTGGTGTATGTATTTGGTGATAAGAGGATCTTGAATTTTTTCGTCGACAATAATCCCAAAATTGAAAACAATCAATAAACATAACTTGGTATGCGTCAACCACACATTTTCGTTCACTAATAATTTAGAAACAGGTATACCTGAGTGATAATTAATAAAATCATGACGATTGTATTGCGTAGATTTGTGATTATTTATAAACCTTTACCTTTTACCGATAATTGCATAGTTTAAGCACTGCCTGACTGTCGACTGGATTTTTTAGTTGCATGGTCGCATCAATTACTTTACAATATTTTTTTATCTTTTTCTTTCTGTCGTTGGCACGTTTAATATAATTGGCCTACAACCTTGCCACAATCACGGCATTGCTGGTGGCAACGGGTACTTTGGCCACAGGTATTTTTACTGCATTGCATATTAAGTAGACAATACTTGCAATGAATAATGCCAGTAAACGTGGTATTTTTACCATTTGACAACATATATATAGAAATAACTCTTTTCCGACTGAAAACACGCAAGACTACGCACGATTTCATATCCTTAATTTAGGTGAAAATTACGCTTCTTTGGTTATATCGGTAAGTGGCTCCACGTCTAGACTTATACGGATACTTACCGATCATAATGTGGGTAATAACTTTGCATTGCGACATTGATAAATATCTTTACTATGGAAATAAAGATTTGTCAATAGTTTGCCTAGAGGCATGTTAATAACAGTATATTGATTAAATTGAAATGCAGTACATACTAGTTACTATAGGTACCGAGGTAATAAGCCAACAATTATTGCAAGTGTTGAGAATATTGAGTTACGAGAATTGACATAGTAGTTTTTACTTCATATGGAAGCAGTTAGCGATTTGAAGATAGAATTGTTATTATTCTGGTCGGTACCTTTTGAAAAACGAAAGGAAGTTGTTTTTAGTGCGATCATCAGTATTCTAACAATTTTGTTGATAGTTTTGTGTTCACCTATAACTGACTAGATCACCTGAATTAAATTAATAAAAGCAATGTAGAGCACAGTGCTTTTATTTATTTGGTTCAGGTCATCTTTCTCAGAGACTCAAAATTCATTTCTTTTCATTTACTCATTCATCAAATTATACAAATGTTTTAAGGCCGTACCCTGACCAAAAAATCAGCGTGAGATATGAGCATTCCTATTGGCCTAGCGGCGCTGGTGGCGCATGAATTACAGTAGTGAATACGCCCAGATTTTAGAATAAAATCTTTATAAAATCGAATATTGGTCTTTTGAAAAAAATAAATCTACCAAAATGTTCGTTATCAAATTGTCTATCCATTAGTGATAGTACAAAAAAAAATTATGAACACTTTACGAGGAGATGCATGCTATCAATCATTATTTCTCATTTTTATGGTTTTGTTGGAAGGAGCTTAGTGAAACATATACTACATTTAAAAAAAAAGAAATCTACAATTTTGGAATCAATAATATGTAGAAATTTAATGTATTTTTATTATTTGATATTTCATTTTAAATAACGAGTAGATAGCTCCTAAAAACTGCACGAAAAACGGCTAGCGCGGCGTTTTGCTCGGGGTAGCGCCTTAACAGGCCTAAGCCAACAAATGGAGACACAAATTGCCATACTCAGAGATGCCCCTCAAAAACTGGTCAACATATATTCGTGATCATGGTGGACCTTTAACGGGTAAAAGGTATTAACGCTAAGTGTCACCCTCTGGAATTCCGCGAAAGAGCAAGAAAAAAATCTATATTCAGAAAAACACTATACAGCACTATAATTAAATCATGTAAAACCGGATTGTCTTTCACATAAAACAGAGATAAATTCTCGATCATAAATGACCTTGAAAGTAAAACAAATGAGGGCTCAACACGGTAACCTACATTAAGAAATAGTTACCGCTCAACACCCGCATAGATCAACAATGACATAATTGCGGCCTGTAATCCCTTATCGTTGGTGACTGATGGAACCCGCATCTTGTATCACCTGAACAGAGTGATTAATGGCTCGCTGTTGGTTTGTGTGGGAAAGAGATAGATGACGTTTTTATAAGGGTGAAAGTAGTGGTGGGTAGAGGTCGTTGAAAAGCGATTTTGGATGAAGATGGCGGCCGGTGTCTTTATTTTTGGGTTTTGGTGGCATTGAGCTAGATGGGTAAACTGATACATAGAGTGTTACGTCGTTTCGTACGTTTTTCTAGACATCATCTCGAGAAAAGTATGAATAATACTAGGGTAGCTAGAAGTAACATCAAACTGTAATTTTTACATCTTTGGCAATCGTTACGGATAGTCAGAAGCCGGAAAATCTGACCACAGTCTTACCAAGGGGTATCGTGTTATCCAGTTTCTGGGTTGTGGAGATTAGATAGGCAGTATCTCCATGTGAAATACTAGTACTCAGCTGAATCCAGTTAGACTGAAAGCATACTCTCTACTTGGATAATGGCTCGGCAGATGTTATTAATTTCATGATAGATATTAGTAATATGAAACAACTAGGTACGGTTTACCGGTATTAATAATTATTTATTTATTTAATAATAATAATTTATTTTCCTTTAAAGGTGAGAAATACCTAGTCTAGTGTTTGAAGTGTCCTTTTAGGTAAAGAATTATCTGTGTTACTTTGCTCTGCCTAAGTTTGTTGTTACATCAAGTAGGTAGTACCGGCGAGAGTTTCAAGAAGAACAATTGAAAATAATTTAGATATACAGGCATAATAATATACACAAAATATCTATTTTAAAACTAACTTAATGTTAATATAGTGTGTTTTGAGTATGAGTGTTTGAACGTGTTTTTGAGTGATTGTGGAGTGTGTATGTGTGCGGGCGCGTGTGGCGTGCGGGTGCCAGTATGCAATGCAATGAATGCAAGAGGGCGTCGGTGTCATCATAAGTTAGTGGTTTTATCCAGTTTGTTAAGGTTATTTTACACTATTATACACGTAAATCTCTTTGTTCAGTCAGTATTAGTGGAGCGCTGTAAGATGTATACTTCGGAATCCAGGGCCAGTCAAAGAATCTTTGTATAAACTTTGGAAATGATAGAAAAATGATTGTGCGATCTCATTTTTTTTTTTAATTATTATATATGTGTCAGATATCTACATAACAATTACGGACACACTATTTATGTCGTATTTGATGGTTATTAAAAGCGTTGCACAAAATCGATGGAACAAACGCGTCACTGTAAAAAAAAATGCATGTAATGACATAATATTTTATAAAACCATGCCTCTCAAAATAGCGCAGGAGATTTTTTTTGCGAATGCCAAAAATAAGAGTAGGCTCATAGATATGCTACGAGAAACACTTACAGAAAATAATGTATTTTCATGCCAAGCAGAAGCTGATGCCGACAGACTAATAATTTAAACCGCTCTTAATCTGCAATCCGAAAACATTGCTGTAGTGTCCTAGGATATAGATGTTTTAGTTTTATTGACTGCGCTCTCACACATCAAAAGACCGAGAAATTTATTTTCTAAAACCATCTAAAGGCAAAATACCGCAAAAAGCGTACTCTTCTAAGAGTTTAGAAAAAGTATTACCAAAATGTAAACAGCATATTCTGTTCTTACATGCATACACTGGCTATGACACGATGTACGAAATATGCCATTCACATATGGAGTGAGGCCATCGAGAGGCATGGGAAAGCGCTTGCCGTCTCCCTCGACATCTCGAAGGCTTTCGAAAGGGTCTGGCACGAAAGCCTTATTGGTAAGCTTCCTTCATTCGGTCTGCCCGGTGGTCTGTGTGATCGGATTGCAGACTTCCTGAGGGATCGGTCCATTCGAGTGGTTATCGATGGCTGCTAATTGGACCAATTGGATATTAATGCCGGGGTCCCTGAGGGGTCGGTACTGTCAGCAACATTGTTCTTGTTGCACATTAACGATCTGCTAAAACCTTTGGGTATGCAGACGACAACACTGTTGCTGAGAGTTACTTGTCCAACGCTCGTGCTACCGGGCCACAGATCCGGTCTCTCCGTGAGGCCGTGGTGGATCGTTTGAACTTGTCCTTGCAGGCAGTCGTCGATTTGGGTGATGCCAATCTAGTCAAGTTTAATGCTGCTAAAACCCAGGCGTGTCTTTTTTCCGCTAAAAAAGAGCCAATTTCATCCGGCTCCATCTTGCCGAGGTGTAACCGTACCGATAACTTACCATCTTGAGCTTCTTGGTTTTTTTTTTTTTATATAGCCTGTAGGCTCGCGCTTGACCACTATCTCACCTGATGATACGCTATGATGTGGTCGACGGTGAAACACGCTTGCCTAGTTATAACCTGTTTACTCTTGATTTAAAGACCCCCAGATTGTAGCTGTCGGGAAACACAGACTCCGGCAAGGAATTCCACTCCTTGGCTGTACGCATAATAAAAGTGTTTCAAAACGTTTTGTGCGTATGGGTGAGATGTCCACCATGTAACGATGGCGCATCGCCGTACGTCTGATAGTCCGATGATGAAACGGGCTCGGTGGAATTAGATCGTGCAATTCCATCGCACACTCCCGGAAATGTCCGTGCGTTACGTTGACATCGACTCTCAATGTTGGGCCATATATTCAGGCAAAGACTCAGCTAGCTGCTAAAAGTTGGGGTTCCTTGCGAAGGTGAGAAAGTACTTCACGCCGGAACAGCTGCTCAACTTGTATCAAGCACACATTTGATCGTGCATGGTTTACTGTTCTCATCTCTGGGACGGATCCGCCAAATACCAGCTTGATGCACTAGAGTCGATCGAACAGCGAGCCAAGAGACTCATCGGCAATGAGGCACTGGTCAAATCAAGGCTCCAGAGCCTTGGACATCGTCTACGTACTCGTTACATCAATTAAATTAGTGTTTGGATAAATGTCGAAAATGAATAGGAATACCAAGCACTATCGAAATGTCAGGCAACCATTTTTTTTTTAATATTTCCTTTTTCGACCATAGCCTTTACTGTTAGAACGACACTTATAATATCCTCCAACTTCAATTAAAAAACGCTGTTCCCAACAATGTAGTATGGGCCTTAATCTTCGTACTTGTGACAGGGATAGAACAAAGAGGCAGCTTACATCTGCCGGTATGTCGCGCACTGATCTCTTGTCATAACCATATCCCAGTACATACCTTGTAGAATACGTGCGTGAGTAGATGTGCGTGTGTTTTTTCTTTTTGAGAGATTTTCTATTGTTGTATACCTTTCAATTGTTTGTAACAAAACTTTAATTCTTTTGAAATTTTGTAACAGTTTGAAGCGAGTGCTGAGTCTTGACTTAGATTACAGTTTTGCGATTACAATTCCATTTGATTGTACTGCAAATTTATCGGCTATGAGCCATTAATTGAAGGTAAATATCATAAATTGTGTGTTACTATATAAGACCAACTGATATAGGTTAGTTTTATTAATTCATCTTTGAGTGTATTATTTTACATGCTAGTTCGTCTTGTTCTAACGCTTTTACCTTTTGCTTTGTTTATTATCCATCTGCTCCTACCTCAATTTATTTATAGCCATCGATGCATGTCTTCATTGTCTCAATAATAATCACCTCTTTTCTGGTCATAAAAACTAGTAAAATTTTTATTACAAAAAGGCCCTTTCTTTATTATTTCATGCTTTTTAAACTAAATAACTGATCTAGTAGTACACACGCTTCAATCGACGATATATCAAACACGTAATTATGAAACGATATCTGCGAACCCGATTCAAACAGTGAAACACCCATAACTTTTGATCGGCTGAACCGATTTTAATCAAACTTAGCTGAAAACACTTTCGATAAAGTCACCTTTCAAGAAAAAAAATAAATGAGAATCGGTTCATGCGTTTAGGAGCTATGGTACCACAGACAGATACAGAAATACACAAACACACAGGTATAGACGTCAAACTTATAACCACATTAATGATATTTAACAACATTCTATCTTCATACAAACGGTCGGAACGTGAGTCATACCAACGCGCCTCGAGTTCAGCCAACACTCGATACACAACAGTCGCGAACAGACACGAACGGTGTGATGATGGTTTTGTAAGCAGTAAGCGTGTGATTTGTGAATATTTGATGGAATTATGTACAAATACTTACTTAATCAATATGGCAGAGAGCAATTCTAGAGTATATTGTGCTGCTTTTGGTTGTTTGAATTCTTATAAAAATGTTGATGACAAGTTAATTATCGATTAACCTTAGAATTGTGCAATTCTAGAGTATATTGTGCTGCTTTTGGTTGTTTGAATTCTTATAAAAATGTTGATGATAAGTTAATTATTGATTAACCTTAGAATTGTTATTACTGACCCGTATCTCGGAATTCCCGACAGTGAAACATAATAATGTTATCTGCCAGTAAAATAAACTAGCTTGACGCTGTAAACAGTTGATATTTTCTCATCAGTAGGAAGGTAAATAAGTTATGAGTCCGCAACCAGAGATAAAATTTTTAAATTACCTACCTGGAACCTCCGAAAAGTAAGACTTTATAAAAATGATACCTATCCTACTAGTACGTAATTTGTTTCATTTATTATTTTTATTCCGCTTTTTCCAGCGAGAAGGATAGTAAAATACCTGGATTAATAAATAAATAATTGGATAGGGTGATAAAGTGACACACGAGTGACCTACCTACACTCGTATGTACTTAGCTACTTACATATTTGAATTAGACGTGTCCTCATTATAAAATGATTATCTATGAGAGTAATAAACGGTAGGTACTGTAGGGACGTAGGCAGAGTCTACGAATTAAACCAATAAATTACTTTTATCTACTCTCATATCGTAATATTCGAATTATAAAATTCAAAACGAGTTTATATTGGCATACTTTATAAACACAATACCGAAATTTAAAAATAGAATCTTATTATAACACTATTTCTCTAACAAAATAATGCTATAAAAAAAAAATTTTTCTATTACGATACAGGACAAATCCAAGAAGTTAATCACTAAGGAGTTTCCATCAATATTTTTTTTGTAATGCCGTTTTATAGTACCTATTATAAAAAGATTTGATTCCAATTTTAAATTGTCTATGACAATGCCCGCTTTAGACATAGCACGCACTGTGATTTTTATTCGCGCGAATTTTGTTTCCTTCTACCTGTTCATAGAGCTCAAAATATTCGGGCGAATAAAATTCGCGCCGTGGCACTATGGGACCAAACAGTATTTTCCATCTCAAAAATGGTTTTGTCGAAAGTCGTAAATCCATAGATTGTTTTATGGTTTTATACTCTCAAAAGATGGAACTTACGAATAAATTACAAAATATAAAAAATATAAAGTTACGTTTATAAAATGAACCTCAAACATTGGGCATAAATATTTTCATGCCAATTAAATTACCGTTAAGGGAGTTCAACACATAATTATTCGGAAGTTTTCCAAGGAAACATATTAGTGTTATACATCATTAGATAGCTTAGAATATACACTTTGCAACCACGTTCAGTTTTTGTAAAAAAAATATTTTTATTTAATTTTTTAATATTTTTTTAGTGAAGTAAAGAAAATTTAGTTTTTGTTAATTTCAATTGGAGTTTTCGTTGTTGCCGAAAGCAGCCGGTGTGAAGTTAATTACTCTATTAGAGACCTTATCTACTCAGTAATATGAGGATTTAAAAAAAACTTGCGCGTTTTTTGCGCCAGAGGTGATTTTGAAGCAATAATGTCAATCGGGGAAAAATCCTCGAAAATTACGGTTCTTCTTTTTTATTATGAAATATTATATTTAGTTATTATCCTTTGATGTCTATATTGTTTTTTCTATTTCTATGATAAAAACATACATTTGCAAATTAAAAAAAACTGCTATTATATTTGATAGAATCTTCCCATGGCAATTTTGTTTGGGGTGGTCACCTTAACCACAAGTATGATAAACTATATTGCTGCGGAAGTTCTATTTATCTGTTGTGGTAAATAATTACAATCAGTACTGATTACACTATTTCGATGAGAACTGTTATAATCAATTGTCCCATGGTTTTTGCACAAGGCACTAAAATATTAGTCCTTTAAATACCCGTGTATGTTCAGCATACGATTCATCAAAGTGTTCAGATACTTCTTTTCAATAACAATTAACGCATAAAAAACATTATTATCTAACAATGAGTGAATTTGTTTGTGTTCGACGCGATCTTTGTGATCAAATAATAAAAGGGAAAAGTACTTCAGACCTCAAAAAATATTTATTGGAAAATTTTCAACTATCGGAAACTGACGTTAATACTGTAATAGAGAGTATTAAAAAAAATCTAACATCGAGTTGCAACCAGAAATGGACCAAAGTTCAAAGAAAGCCGGACCGGTTCGAGAGCCTATACTCAAATTGGTTAAATGGTGAGTTTAAAGTATCATTGAATTCTTGCAGTACCTCAACCACTGTAAATTCTGGTTTGAATACTTCTGGTGAACGTGGAAGACCAACAAAACAATATGACGAGTGCTCGGAAAACACAAAGAAACGAAAAAATATGGAGCTGGTCCAGGAGTATGGAATGGAACATGTCCGTAACGCTTATGTGCAAGGTTTAAGATCCATGGGGGAAAATGACGAAGCGTCGATTGTGACTATTATCAGAAATAAGGAAAAGAAGAGAAAAAAGTTATTCTACAAAATATACTCAATCCAGATAACGCACTTTCCTTTACAAAAGAGGAAGCATTGAGTATATGCATTGAAACTGATTTAACCAAAGCACAATATGCGTACCTAAGAAAAAGGCTCGTTGATAAGAATTTAAGTTCTGTATTGCCTTCGTATCAAACACTAAGTGAAGCAAAAAAGGCTTGCTATCCGCCTGCATCCAGCATTACGGTGACAAATATAAGCGCAAAAATCAACCTGCAAGATCTCTTAGACCATACAGTCTGCCGTATTATAAGGATAAAGTCAGGATCGACTTACAATCGTCTCAAGCTTTTCACTAAATGGGGATGTGATGGATCCTCCGGGCAAAGTGAGTATAAACAAACTCTACCGGAAGAAAACGAACAAATATCGGACGCTAATTTGTTTATAGTGTCCCTTGTACCACTGCGACTAGTAGACGAAGAAACTTCTACGGTCATATGGAAAAACCCTACTTGCTCATCTGTTAGATATTGCAGACCAATTTCATTAGAATTTGCAAAAGAAACTCCCGAAAAAACTACAGCGGTTGTCAGTGAAATTGAAGCCAAAATTAATCAATTGATTCCAACTCTTGTGTCAATAGAAGACAAAGTCATCGAAGTTAAACATCAACTGTTTATGACAATGATTGATGGGAAAGTTGCTCAAGTGTTGACAAACACATCATCCAGTGCTACCTGCACTGTTTGTGGAGCAACTCCCAGACAAATGAATGATCTTTTAAAAGTTACAACGAGAGTTGAAAATGAAAATGCGTTTAAATACGGATTGTCGACGCTACACGCATGGATAAGATTTATAGAAATGATCCTCCATATTTCTTACAATTTAGGTTTTGAGAAGTGGTCTGCAACAACTCCAGAAAATAAGCAACTTAAAGAAGACAAGAAAAAATTTGTCCAAAAACGTTTCCGAGAAGTGCTTGGCTTGCATATTGATAAACCACGTCAAGGTTCCGGTAATAGCAATGACGGTAATACGGCAAGGAGATTTTTCCAAAATTACCAATGTTCTGCAGAGATAACCGGAATTGATGAAGAATTAATCAAGAGACTATATGTAATTCTTCAAACTATGTCATCGGGCTTTCCTAAAAACGCAGAAAAATTTGGTCAGTATACATTGGTAACCGCGCAATTATATGTAAGCAAATATAACTGGTACTACATGCCATCTTCGGTCCATAAAGTACTTATACATGGTGCTAAAATAATAGAGCATTATACAGTTTTGCCTATAGGACAATTATCCGAAGATGCCCAGGAAGCTCGAAATAAAGATTATAAGAAATATAGGTTACATCACGCTAGGAAGTGTTCCAGATCAGCAACAAACGAAGACGTTCTGCATATTTTGTTATATACATCTGATCCTTATATATCTAGCTTAAATAAACCAAGTTTTCTAATATCCAAAGAATTATTTGACGAAGCTAAAGAATTGTTGGAAATAGAAAGTGATGAGTAGGATAAGTTTAAGAAATATTTTTTTTTTGTCATGTAACTGTTTGTTTAATAATAATAATTTAGTTTTAAACTTATTTTAAGCATAAGTGTAACTTTTATTGCTATTTTAATATAACTGTATGATTTTTTGTATGAAATTTCGTATAGTTTAGTTTAGTTTCGACGGGCTGTTTCCGCAACTCCACGACCAAGCGCGTATTTTGCGTACACTTTATCTTTGTCATTTTTTTTCGGAAAAAATATTTTTTTTAGAATGATGATGTTTGATTTCTTTTATTGCCTAGATATTCACAAATACGTGAAAAAAAATCAAGGAGATAAATCACAAAACAACAGAGTTATCGATTTTTGAGATGGAAAATACCGGTTGGTCCCATAGTGCGTGGTGCGGTGGATTCTGTGGCAAAACACGGATTTCTTGCGGAATTATTTCCGCACGATTTCGTTACCGATGCGAACAACTTCATACAATTACATAGGTCGCAGAATGGGCGGAAAAAAAATCGCGCGAATAAAGATCGCAGTGCGTGCTAAGCCTTAGCGCATGCGCGGTTGATGCGGTGATGTGCTGGGTTTTGGCGCCAGTCATACGTTTTGCAAGTTTTGCTGTACTGAATTTCATGAGTTATTTAAATTATTGTGTGTGAAATGTCTGATATCAGTGAATGTGAAGAAAATTTTACTCCGCCCGATATTTTAGATGCGGCGAAGGAAATTACTCTTAATTTATTACCAGCAAAGTCGAGAAAAGTATATGACAAATGCTATCACGATTTTATGGCATGGAAAATGCAAAAAGAGGTATTTAGTAGGTTCAATCCCAATTTATGAGTGTAGATAAAGTAGTGTATGAAACTGCACATAACTAGGTATTAAAACATTCGTGTGAAAGCTATTAAAAACCTCGCCTACGGCTCGGTTTTTAAACACACACTCATGTTTTAATACCCCTCATTATGCAACAGTTTCATAAACTACTATTATATTTTATATATTTAGTACGAATTCCACAATATGCCTGCCTTCTGGGCGGCTCCACTAGAATTGACAATCAAAAGCTTTGCAAAAACATCTTCACTTATTTTAATGTTCGAAACTCATTTACCTTTCAAGTAATACCAATTGCCAGTGTTTTTTATAGGCAAGTAGGTTGCCTTCTAGTTAAGCAGAGTCCTCACAGAACCTACCTAGTAAGATTTAAAATAAGAAGGTATAATAAAAATACAATATTTACAATCAGAAAACTAGAAATAAACTCAAGTAGGTTGAGGCGGGCAACCCTAACGCGTGTTTACGGGACGCGCGCTTGTAGGCACTTATTTCAAGGTCAAGGCTGAGTCACAATACTGTTAGATATCATTACCGTGTTATAACACACCGGAGGGAGGAGGAAGGTTAAAAATATCATCTTTCACAAAATTTATGTATTATGTAAAAGATGATATTATAGCAGTCCGGAGTTTAGATTTGAACTCGGTTTATGGCAGTAGGCTTCCCCTCTTTTATATGGAACTTAAAAACATACCTAAATGTCGAAATGTAGGTGTACTACTGGGTGCAAATCTGGCTAACCTTTCGTGGAAAACGGGCGTGATGCATGGTATGTTCGTGTATGTACGTGTGTATGCTAATATTACGGCTGGTTTAATTTCTCGTTCAACTTTTTTTAGCTAAGATAAGCTAAGATAAGTCGTTTTTATACGAGTACATCGCAAATATTTCGAAAAAAAATTGCCAGATTGTTATTGGATAACCAACAGAAAAAAAATTTTTTTGTTTATTTATCTGTTTGGATAATGTACGAAAGCAATGTAGATAACTTTTATATATAAAAAATTGTGTGTAACTTGGAGTATTACTCGTAATTATTTTTTGTTTCGTCGCAATCGGTTTACTGTATCAAAAGTTAGATGAATTGAAAGTGTTCAGTCAATTAGCCTAGCCCTAGCCCTAGCCCAACTATGTTGAGGTCGGCTTCCAGTCTAACCGGATTCAGCTGAGTACCATTGTTTTACATGGAGCGACTGCCTATCTGACCTCCACAACCCAGTAACTGGGTAACACGGTAGGTACCCCTTGGCTAGACTGGTGTCAGATCTTAAGCTGACTACTCGTAACGACTGTCAAAGATCTTCAAATGACAGCCGGGACCAACGGCTTAACATGCTTTCCCAGGCACGGAGGAAACTCGGTATGAAATGGCCATCGATCCGTGGACCAACCTCGTCTAGCGTTGCTTAACCGCGATGATCGACCCGTGCGGCTGTTATTATTTAGCCACGAGCTCCTCAAATGAATTTAAAGTGTTCAATAAGCAAAATTAAAGACAAGAAAATCAGGTACTCGGATAGTTGAACTCCATATTCGATAGATGGCGTTGTGCATTTGAAGTCAATTTCTGAATGGCGATTTTAAGATTCTCCGCGAAAGAATGACCCTAGAAAAACAAATCGTAGGTAGTTAGGGTAGGCAGGAAGGTAAGTAGGGTAGGTAAGAAGGCAGATATGAAGGTAAATAGAGTAAGGTAGGCAGTTGACGGGAGCTAAGTCGCAGGCACAGCAAGTTTTTAAATAAGTATCCAGAACTTTAACCGAGTGATCGCGAAGTGCGAGAGAAGCGTCTGCGTTTCAGATTGGGCAATATTTCTTCCGTATGTCCGGCTGTTCTACTCTACAGGTCGCATTTCTCTACCGATTCTCGTGAAATTTTGTGAGCAGGTTCGATAATTATATAGATGTTTTTTTTTGTCATTTCGGTATTTTGAAATTATTTAAACATTATTTAATACAAACGCCATATAAAAAAATTTAATGCCAAAGAACTGAATCGGCAAAAAATAACAAGCCAGATTCGCGACGTCTACAACAACTCACAGAGTCACTAGTAAATATTGTGTTTCAGTGAATTTCGCTTTCAACTAAATATACACAAGAACTTAGTTGTATAATGAGAAAGCAACTACAAACAAACAGACTGTATAATTATAATTATCTTAATTATCACGTTTGACACGCCTCTAGAGATTTATTTGTATTCCAAATTATATGAGAACACTTTCAGTTTATTTGAAACGAGTTTCAGGCTTGTTCTGTCTGTTAAAATTATACGATTTGTTATTATTAGTTTGTTATTAGGTACGTGTTTTAAATTGCTGTTGGGTTGTTTTTTTATGACTAGCATTTCCCCACGGCTGTGCTCGGGTTTTCCCGACTATATTTTTGGACAATGAAAAACTATTTTTTATAGGGAGTAACTTTCTTCACAAAGTTGAGCATACCTAATATGAAAAACCTAATTCCTAATTTACCAATTTTGTCTGCATCACTGTCACTCCATTTAAAAAAAACTGCTGAATCCGGTTAGACTGGAAGCACATGCCAATATACCTACTTGTGAAAATGAAAAGGCTAGGCAGATTTATTGTCTGCTCCTACGTGTATAATGTAAGGTCCTGAAAGCATATGAAATAAGCAAACAAAACTAAATTAACTTTCATATAAGTACCCAATAAATATAAAAAACACACTGAGAGCATTTTATGATTAATTTCTAACTTACTAAACGGTTAGAATACTTCTGAGTCTTCTATTAACATTCTTTTAATATACAAAGGTCACAGACGGTTATGTTTAATAAATAAAACAAATGAAAAAACAAAACCTCACGTTCAACAACAAATTTATTAGATCTTATCACCGTCCACACAAATTTAAACCTTCGCCTAACAGACACACAATTCAAACTCCATAACCTATAAATCAGAAGACTAACAACAATAAACAAACCTACAATAATCTAATTTCAAAGCAATTTAAACTTGGACCCTCTATTTCATGTTTAATTATAGAAAATCGAGCCCTTAACGCCCATTGGCTGATGCCTGTGGACACATTTTCCTGGTGCCTAAGGACCGATTTTCCTGGCGCCCTGAGCAACTGTGGGACGACATTCGAAAGTGCTCAAGTTAAGCGTTGCATCGCAGATTGTGAACTGAATAATAATGAAACTTGCCACGTAAACCAAACACGTTAGCTGATTGTGAAGCAATGAAAAATTGGATGCGGTATGTTATTTTTTTTTTAAAAAAAGGTGGGTTAATTCGGCAAATTAAAAAATAAATGTGCAATGAAAATGAGAAATGAGAAACCTGGGTTTAAACTGACCTGATGGAATAAGGTAAATGAAGAGAATATTAATACACATCCTTTCTCTGTTATTTTTCTCTACAGTGTTACTGTTACAAGCCTGTACTATCATCATTATAATTGTAAACCACACAATCTCTGTTCCTAAATGTTGACTACACAAATGTCATTATTAAGTATTACCGCATCTAAAAACACACACACACACATCTACGACCATCGTACAATGTCTTATTCCACATTGTAATATGGAAATTATAATCTGAAGTAATTTGCACAGAAGCGACACAACAATGTAGGTACAAAAGACGTCTTTTATGACTATGATTATCACCAAATCTTTAGACGTCACTTCTTCAGCTCTGGTACAAAATCATTTTATGTCACTATTGTTTGTTAGTTGAGAATGAGTAGACAAACAAGAGCTTTATCAGTTTTATGATTTAGTTGGAGTTTTGAAGGAAGATTTTGTCTTGAAATGCTTTCTAGAGATGTCCACTATGATTTTAGTAGCAATTCTCATTACTAGATAAAATTGCTAGCAGATTTTCTGTTAGTTTTATAGATCTGATCCACTCAGCAGTTTTCTTTCAAATATACATATTAATAGTCTAGTCATCAAGTGCTTTTTGTTCAATTTATTTCTCTTCTTCTTCAGACGGTCCCGCATTACTGAGGATCGTGGTCACTGGACCCTTTTAAGCGAACAATCTGTCTCCATCGACTCCGGTCCAAATTTGCCATCACCACCTGCTGAAATTTGCTTGAGGACGTAGCTTCTTTCACTTGGTCAAACCATCATTGCCAACAATGACCAGCCTTTCAAGACTGCTATCTCCCCTTCGCAACTTATTTAAGCAATCTTATAAAATAATATGAATTAGGTGTCATTCGATTCGGAATAGCATAGTAGATGATTATTAAAAACTACCAGTCAAAAAAAAAGTTTTTAAAAAAATACTGAAAAAAAGGGTTAAGTTTTTGCAAATATCTGAGTTTTGATTTTTTTAAGAAATTTCTAAAAGAAGAGGAAGTTATCTAAAATATAGTCTTCCAGAACTATAGGACCTATATTTATAATTTTCCGGAAGGATGAATATACGACCGAAAACGGTACTCTGGCTTGCGCAAGCCAGATTGATAAATATAAATCAAACACGCAAAATACAATATAATTAATCACGCGCAATTTTTTTTAGGTTATATGCCTCTGCTTATCTCTAATATGTACCTGGATTGTGGAAGTCAGATAGCAGGGGCTTCGTGTACAGTACATCTATTTTGTTTATGTACCTCGGCAAACTACGTGTTTCGTCAGTCGTCGGATTTTTATCAGTTGCTCTTTGCACTTGGTGCAGACCGGACGTTCTCAATCAACTTGGAAATCTGATAGAAATCCGACAACTGACGAAACAAGAAGTTTGCCGAGGGACATTAAGAAAATAGTTGTGCTATAAAATACTGGTATTCAATATATCCAGTTAGATCGAAAGCTAAAAGGCTCGGCTAGAGAATAAAGATTTTCAGTTCACCCATATTAATTAAAACGAGTAAACATAAAGTAGTTTTACAGATTAATTTTGTAGACATGTAAGCTATTTTCCGAAGCAAAGAGCCCTCTTTCCGTTCGCAGTTACGCTTCTATTAAACTCAATAAAAGGTCCATGAGTATCGGTTCGGTTATAATTTTATCTCTTGCCAAAGTATCAGAATGAAAAACAACGTGGGTTGCACCATGTTATATTGTAATATTTACTGTACAATTGTTGTTTACGAATGGTTTCCATTGTTTAATTGTTAATGTTTTGATAAATATCAGTAAATAAGTAGTATAGTTGTTAATAAGTAGTATATTTGTGGCAGTCTTCTGTCAACATGCGTTCTGTTTCCAATTTCTACGCAGTGCCGTGAGAAGCGTCAAAAAAATTTGGTTACTGACCACAGCACGCACAGAAAATCAAGTAATTGCAAAACTGACGGTGACGGTGTCATAAAACAATATTTTCTATCAAATAACCAGCCAACTGCGAGTCACGGACTCACGCACAGAGGGTCCCGTACAAACCTCAGCTTAAAGGTATAGACCTGAGTATTTGATATGAAATTCAATATAATACTCCTACGCGTTCATGAGGAAAGGGGTTGTAAGTTTAAAAGTATAAAATATTTTTATTATATGATGTAACTAAAAATTTACGGTTTTCGCAATTTTTCCTTTATAATACTTAAGCTATAAGACGTTCGACTTCTTACCAAATTTCAAGATTCTTAGTTTGCGGAATAAACGGCTGTATTTTTTGTTTGCGTTGGCTTAGAAGTTTGATTTTCACAGCTTTAAGGGACAGTAGACTTGAGTATTTGATATAAATTGCAGCTTGATACCTCCAGGAGTTCCTGAGAAAAGGGGTCTTGACATACAGACAGACGGACGGACAACCAAGTGATCCTATAAGGGTTCCGTTTTTTCCTTTCGAGGTTCGGAACCCTAAAAATTACCAAAATGTACGAGTACTTACTGGTTTGAATTAAACTTGCTGTTACCCGTAGCTTCTAACTAAAACCTGTATTTTACTAGGGTAAATACTAGTCTAAGACATTGCAGTTTTCTACAAGTGAAAGAAATTTGGACATAAGTTATTGGATCAGTATCTACTTCCAGATATTACCAACTTAAAAAAAAACAGTTTTAAGTACCTATTGATAGATAGAAACCATGTATAAATCAATCAAATTGAAGACAAGTCATTAAAAATACGTAGCAGTACAATTAGTAACTATCGGAAGGTATTCGCTGTATGTGCCGGAGTTGCACCGAGATTAATAGCTTTGCAAACAACGAGAGCGAAGCGGAGTCTGTAAGGACGGGGTTAGACGGCTGATGAAATCGGGTGCAGTTGTAATAAGGGTGCAAGTGCACTTTACTGCCAGTAATTTAGACGAAGTTTTGTCTGATTATATTCTTTTGTGAGCTTAAATTGAAAGGGATGTTTACGAAAAATAACATGAAATAGAAAAGTCGTAGTGCGAGGTCTTAGGCCACTGGGCAATGGCCTCTCGTGCTTGAGGGTTCAAATCATACTGGCAATGACCATTTTAATTTTTGTGACTCAAATTCATAATAATGATTATGTACTTTTTAAATTTATCTTCACATCGCTGAAAACAGTGGGCATTTATCAAATGATAACATTCTGCAAAAAAACTGCTAATTTTTATCGGTATTATACACTAGAAGCTACCGCACCGTAGGTGCTCAATAGGGAATAAATTCAAATTTTATTTATTGGTAGCCATTGAGCACCAAGCTATTATATTGATTGGTGCTCAAATGGGAATACCATTGGTGCTCTAAAAATAGGTGCTCAAACGGGAATACTTATTTGTAAATTCGAAAGTAACTCTGTCTGTCTCTCTGTCTATATATACCTTTTCACACTTAAACCACTGAAAGAATTTTAATGAAATTCAGCAAGGAGTTAGATGGCACCCTGGAAAAGGACATAGGCTACCTACTTCTTGTTTCAAAACAAAACAGTAGAGTAAGTAGGTAGGGTAGTAGGTTGGTAGGTAGGGTAGGTAGGAAGGTATGGTAGGTAGGAAAGTATGGTAAGATAGGAAGGTAAGTAGGTAGGGTAGGGTAGGTAGATAGTATAGTTTGGGGTAGGGTAGGGTTATAGGGTAGGTAGGTGGTCAGTTGACGGGAGCCAAGCCGTAGGGGACAGCTAGTACATAATATATATAAGTCTGAGAGCGCCAACCCACCTTGAGCATTTGGTGGTTCAATGCTCTTGCCTTCTCTGCATCGCAACAGATACAGGTTGGTATTATTAATATAATATCAGTATGACTTTCCAAACGTAAAACTACTTTTCCTGACATTGGAAGCCCAGAACCTCAGATTAAAAATAGTGCTTAGAATACAAAGTGTTTTTTAGCATTTTTTTTTAATCTTGGAAGCAGTATTCAATAATTATGCTTGACTTGTTGATATGGATAAAATTTACTTCCCCTATTGAAGATAAGGTGAGTGGCAAATGAGCTCAAAATTAATTAATTTTCATGCAAAGATCACACATAAAAAAAAATATAACTTCCATTTTATCAAGTTTAAAAATTGGTCGTAAATATTTTGAAATCATTGACTGCTAGCCTCAGGGATGATAACGACATTGCGAGAGAGCGGAGGGCGCTGTCGGTCAGGGCGAACTAGAAGGTAGGCGTAAGAAGACTCTGTTTAGGGCCTTCTGTACCACGTTTTACACCTGTAACCTGTGGGTTCATTTCACGAAAAATCGTACAGCGCCCTTCGCGTTCAGTATAATAATACCTTCAGGATGCTGATGGGGCTGCCTCGCTTCTGTAGCGCATTAGGGATATATGCGGCAATGCGCGTCGATTGCTTTTATGCATTGATGCGTAAAAGATGTGCATCCTTGGTGGGTAGGGTGCGGGCCAGCTCCAACGGCATCCTGGCCATGATTGCTGACAGGCTGGACTTTGTTCATATGAATCGTTGCTCCAGTATTTCAGCTGCAATGCTGAAGCAATGATGATTGAATATACATGAATTTTAAATGTTGTTAAAATTGTATCTGTTTTTATTGTGCTACTAATATAGGTATGAGTTTGTATTGTTACTAACATCATGATTATGTAGGTTTAGGTTTAAGTTATTTTAGATGGGCCTTGTCGCTTTAAGTAAATGGATTAATAATAATAATTATAGTCTATAGCCTTGCTTTTCCAATTTGCTTCTCTTTGAAACTTGCATCTGAAGCCGCCCTTACCCTAGCACCTACCTCACAACCACTTCTATAGAACATTATTCGTCTCTCTAACTCCACAAAGTGCTTTTGGATCTTTACGAAACAAAGGGAAATATACAAATGTATTCCATTGGATTACTTAGTATGCTAGCAATATCATCAACTTCGTACAGGGGTACATCTTCGAGTTTGAAGAACTGAACTTTGTAGTTGTGGTTTAGTATGATATTGTTCGTAGTAAAGAAGAATATTTTGATTACTGGATATCTGTGTACCTCGGCTGTACGTTAAAAAAAAATTGATAACTATTGGATTTTGTCACATTAAATTCGTTCGTTGATTTAGACACATTTTAGACGTCACCATTTTGCATCATGGAGGCAGGGTTCTAGTACTTCAGGTTATATTTTCATAAATCGTCCTAACTTACCTATGAGCTTACTGTAGAACTCAATCAATTTCAACATCATCTTCTATTCCTGTACAAATCCTATTATTTCTTATTCATTTTTTTTGTTGTACTTCTCGCAGTTCAGTAAGAGTGATTGGCTACTAATTAACCGGACGATCCTGTGGATACTAAACTAGAGCCTCCAGCCAGGCACAAAAAGCTAAACCTAAGCGACCTAACGTACCTAAGCTCAGGGCGTCGCTGAGGGGGACAACTAGGGCTGGATCATGATTGATTGATTATATCATCCGTTCGGAAAATACCTACGTGGAAAAGAACGGACAAGAAACTCCTATTTATTAACTAATTATTTAACTACGGTTCAGAATTGCTAGGGCTGGCTTGATTATCTTGACGCGGACGTCGCGGTGGGCCTCGGCGGCGAGGACGGAACGAAGGCGGTTTGTGTTTTCTAAGTGAACTGGTCTCTCTGCAGCTCTATTGGAGCAGGGTGATGGCATCGTCGGAAGCTATGAGAGTAGGCCTTGGTCGGCGAATTCGGGATATTTCGTAGGGTTCGTAGCAGAGGCCGCTTTTTTAAGCGGATTACTATGTTTGACTGCAGTGTCAAAGAAATGCTTTAAAAGGCGTTTTATGAAATGCTTAATCGTAGGGATTCTAACATCAACATGAAGTTCTTGATTTCGGGCTTACCAGGGGAGTCTTGTGACTTTGAAGGAATCGGTTTTGGAGCGTCTGCATACTCTGGAGGTAGCGGGGCTCTGCGTGCGCGAAGACAACGCTAGCATAAGTCTTTCTTCTTTCTTTTTTGTTTCGATGGTACATTTGATCAAACTATTTGATGCCAGTTGGTGGCCACGTTTATTGCAGCGTGCGTTATACAGGTCATCCAAGGTGCAAGTGAATGGACAGTCGGGGCACTCCAGCAAGTGGGGCATATTCTGTAGAGGAGCATTGTAATCGCACCCAGCGTGCAATGGACCAATAATCCCCTATTTTGCCAAATTATATTTGCAGCGGCCTACCTGGGTGCGCAACCGATTCAGTGCCTTTTACACGGGCGACTGCATTTCATGACCGAGGGGAAGATGCTCCTTGGGCTTAATGAAGTCATGAGGTGGTGGGTACTTCTCTAGCCTCAGTTTGCTTCTCTCCCTAGACGGCCTGTCCTGGTTCGCCCGTGTGGTTCGTGGGAAGCTCTTTCGACGTTTTTTTTGACATTTAGTCTACCCTGAGTTGTTAAGTTGTCATATAGGGGATGACGGAAATCGGATTCCTGGTTCTTCTTTTCCATCGCGCATGTGACATCCCTTCGTACAGCAGGAGGTGCTATACCTGCTAGTGGGTAGAGCTTATTTAGTGGAGTGGATTTTAAGCAACCCGATATTATCCGACACGTCTCATTTAGGGCGGTGTCTACTTGCTTTGCGTGGGCGCGGTGCCACACTAGGCACGCAAACTCGCCAGCAGAGAAACAAATAGACATGCCGGTTATGCGGAGAATATCGGATGTTGCCCCCAGTTCGTGGCAATAAGACGACGCAGCAAGTTATGCCGGGTCCCCACCTTCTGCTTTGTTTTATACTAGTGTGATTTATAAGTTAAAGCTCTTTTCAGCGTCACACCTAGATATGTAGGGTTCAGGCTATGTTCGACCTTAGTTCCCCGTTACGTGATGTTGAGTGTCAGGTTTGCGTGCATGTTGCGAAGGTGGAATGCGCGCGACTGTGTATTCGATGGGTTTGGTCGCAGAGCATTGTGATCATAGTAAACTCCCAGTAAGTCGAGTGTCATTGTCAGTGTCCGTTCCACATCCTCGATATTCGCTGCTTGTGTCGCTGGAGCCAAGTCATCCGCACACAAGAGCCGCACCTTGTGTTGGGTGATGGGCTGGTCGCTCGTATAGATGTTAAAAAGCGTCGGCACCAGCACACTACCCTGGGGAAGTCCGATTTTTTGCCGTCGTCATCTGCTCTTGGTGAACTGAAAGCACACCTGGAAGTGTTGGTGGTTGTACAAGAGTTCGCTCAATAAACGCACAAAACCCTGATCATTGGTAAGTTTGCTGACTTTGCCAAGCAGTCTCTTGATGTTAATGGTGTCGTAAGCTGCCGAGAGGCCAAAGAATACGACACCGGAGACTCTGTTAGCCTTGTAAACTCTTTTAGTCGCAGGACCTGGCTAGAGCGCGGCTTTAGACCTTGCCAGGTCTAAAGCCGCCTGCTCAGGTATTAGAATTGAATCAATGTCTACTATGAGGCGGTTAAGTAAAAGTATTTCAAACAGCTTGTATGTATGAAATAACAGAGAAATAGGCCGATAGCTTTTGGGATAGTCGGTGGGCTTACCTGGTTTTGGCAATGCAATGATCCTGGTCCTTCTCCATAAGTTGGGAATGTTTGCGGTAGCCATACATTTGTTATAGAATTGCAAGAGTCACGATACAGCCAAAGACCCCAGGTATTTAATCTGATCGACAGTTAAGTCATCGACACACATTTAAAGGGGAAAATTTACAAGTCCGTGATTAGACCTGTCGTACTGTATGGATCAGAATGTTGGGCTGTGAAAAAGATGGATGAAAAGAGACTGCATGCAGCAGAGATGAGAATGTTGAGATGGATGTGCAGAGTGACGAGAATGGGTAAAGTGAGAAATGAGTATATTAGAGGAAGTTTGAAAGTGGCGCCAGGGACAGAAAAGTTGAAAGGTAAGCTTTTGTCCTGGTATGGTCATCTGATGAAGAGGGATGTAGCGCATGTTACTAAAAGAGTTAAGAATATAAATGTGGATGGATGGAGAGGGAGGGGATGGCCAAAGAAAAGATGGATAGACTGTGTGAGGAGTGATATGAAAGAAAAGGGAGTCAGTGATAGCGTGACCGGGGACAGGACGGTATGGAAGAGGAAAACGTGTTGCGCCGACCCCAAATAACATGGGACAAGGATAGGAACATGATAATGATGAGTTAAGTCATCGACACCAGCCGCCTTGCCATTCTTTAATGCCTTGATGGCCGGAATGATATCTGTGAGAGTAAAAGGCCATCTGATGTCGGTAGAATTTTCACAGGTATAAACAGGACCCTGGGCTTTTGAAAGTTTATAAGGAGGTTTGCCGTTGATTAGCAGTTGTTGGGCTATTTGATTGGCTGTAACATAACCTTGGACAGGATCCGTTAGGTCCCCAGTAAATCTACGTATTGTGGACCAGGCTTTCTTACAGCTGTTGGTCATGTTGGTGTTTGTTACTGTAGTGATCCATTTTTGTTTATGGTTTTCACCAACCATGGAAACCAACGCATCCCCAGCAGAAATTGTACCCTCGGAAAAGGGGTCATTCTCGTAGAAATCTTCGTAGGTCTTAAGAAGATCTGAAGATTCTGGTGTAAGGCCAGGTATGTATTGACAGCTTCTAGGTATGCATTGACGCGACACAGTCCATATGGTATCTACAAACTTTTCGTAGTTAGTAGGTGTAGGTTCTATATCACGTAGATTTGCATCCACAGCAGCAGAAAACTTTACCCAGTTTGCCTTTAAGGAATTAAACCGCGGTTCATAGGGAACCTCACGCGTGATGGATCTTTGCTATGTGTTTGGAATCGGTTGGCAGATGACTTATGAAAATAAATAGTTAAAATTATTACTGACGACGATTAAGTCTGAGTTGTAGCCACGTTTCCAACGTCGACTATTAAAAGATGCAGGTTGTTTGGCATCATGTATGAGGGATAGTTCAGAGGCATGCCCACTTCTCGACTAAAGTGCCCTCTACGTTAGAATCACGGTACTCCCAGGATATGCTGTGACTATTAAAGTCACCAATAACTATTTTAGTATGTTGGCTATCAAAGTTAGGTGGCATAAGGAACTCAAACGGCTGGTTAGGAGGCTTATAGAAGGTTGTGATTGAGCAAGTGCCCAACTCCATTGTTAGAATTTCAATAGAGCTCTCATTTGTCCAGGTCGCAGACAATACAGTTACACATGGTTTAATAAAAATAGCGCTGCCATATTGTGCGTGGGGTATCTCTAATGCAAGGTTCATTCCGGGGATGTGTGGTCTTAGTTTTTCGGTGCCGAGATGCGTTTCCTGGACACATAAAATGTCACAGTTTGTATTCTGGCAAAGTTGAGATAGTAACTGAGACTTGTTTTCCAAGTACCCTCTATCGCTATTTATTGAGGTAATAATGAGGGCGGACTTAGAAAGCCGGTGATGGGTGCACATAGAGGTGACGCTTTTGTTAAATTTTGGTCTAAACACGGGCCGTTGGTATTGGTTCTGAGAAGAACCGTTTGGATGTACCTTCGTGTTGAGAAGATCAAGTAGACTCTGCGTTACCGAGTGCTAGCTGTCCAGGTTGCGCCGGGCGTTTAGAATCGCAATGCAATTATATTTACGTCGCTCGGAGAGGCGCCTTTCATGCACCCCCACCAATTTAGTGGGAATAATACTGAGGTTTGGAGGACTCCAGCTCGTATGTGGTGAGGGGAGGAGAGTTCACGATCAATACGATACCGGGCGGTTCTATTCGACATCCAGTCTCGTAAGATAAGCACGAGATGGTCTGGCACGCCGAGTTGGTATAGCTTATAAATTAAGCCATTGTGCCAAACTTTATCGAACGCTTTCGCTATGTCTAAGAACAAGGTGCCCGTCGTCAAAACACGCTGAAAACCAGCGCTCGTGTGTTCGACGATGCGATGGACTTGTTGAATACACGGCTGTTCGGTTCGAAAGCCAAACTGCTCGTGTGGTGTAAGGGTCTTGGCCTCGGCGTAGTCTTTGAGACGCTTATAAATAAGCCTCTCTTTACTTTTCCTATTAGTTGCTCCGACAGAACCTCCATGAGAGGAGGAGAGAGGCACAGGAGTATGGGCAATGTCACAAGTATGCCCATCAGAGGGCAAGGTTGGACTGCGGATGATGATGATAACGCAAGTCAGAGCTGTTTTTTCTTTTTTTAAAGTGGTTTTAACTACATATTACTTACATACTAACAATTTTCTTGCGGCGTGGGCGTTCACAATCATTACCAAAACAAAACTACTTGAGAGTCAACTGAAACAAAAAAAACAAAATCCAGGGTGAATAGCTTTTCCATAGATATGTTATCTCAGATCGAATTACCACTTACGTGTGAGGTGTGGTCAACGTACGCCGTCCCTTTTGTTCAAGAAGAAAATCTATAGCTGTGAACGAAAGTATGAAAGGACGGGTTTCTCATGAATCGTATATATATGCATAGCTATAGGAGGGTCCCTAGTGACGGGTTCTTTGGCCTTTCTTAACTCGCTTTATGTAACGAGTAAGTTTTATCCCCCGCGGGGTATATTATAAAATATTTGTGGACCCGCAAAGATTATAAGTTTTAAGGATTATTGTAATGTAGGAATGTGGTGTTGATTTGGGTATGAAGCTTGATTTTAATACTATTGATCTTGCAGATGTTTGAATGAGTGAAATAATAATGACTGTTTTGTTGGTGTTGTGGTAGCAAGCGCTACAGTTGCATGTAGCCCGAGTTCCTGTACTTAATTCCCCGATCGGGTAAATTATTTATGGGGATTTGTGCCCGGTTGCCAGCAACAGACTTGCTGTGTGCCAAGTTTCATCCAAATTTGTTGAGGCGTTATGCAATATCAAATACCCACATATCCTAACATTAACTACCTCTTATTAGAATATCTTTACCGGTACAGATGGGGGTTCTCGGCAGGCATATGCGGCGTCTCTCCGCCCGTCCTTCGTCCAAACCACGTGCCCACCACGTAACAATTACATGTGAGGACCTTATGGCTGTGTCAGGAAATGGTATTGCTAAATACTGGGCCAAATATAATAATTTAAAACTGTATTAGCCATCGACATGCTTTGCCACTACAATAATAACACTCATACAAGAATGCCAATTTCATAACATAATTTTTTTATTCTAGACTTGCAAAATTTAATACTACCTTTCAGGATCCAATGAAATCTACTATGATCACAAAATTTTTACGCAATAAGGATTCCGGCGTTTTGGTTCACAATATTTAAAAAAATACTTTGAAAGAAAAAGTTTGATTGACGTGAAGTTTAATGGTTCTGTATAACTTTTTTTAGGGTTTAAACTTTTGACAGGCTTTTATTAAGAGTGAGCCAAAGTATGGTGCTTAGTGAAAATTTGGTATTAAGTAGGTTGAATTTATTTATAAATGCCCTGTAAATCCATACTCAATATTGTAAATCCCTACTTGCCCCGGCTTCGCACGAGATAAGTTACATAAAAAAACCCTTCTTGTTTAATCACTATTTCTATTAGTGAAACCCGTTTCAAAATCCGTTGCGTGGTTTAGAAGAATTGAGTGAGGAAACGGAAATGACGCGAAGATACTAAAGTAACTCTATCTGTCTAAAAATCTATCTGTCTGTTTGTTACGTCTTCACGAACACGCCTAAATCTCTCAACCAATTTTGATGTATTTTGGAAAAGAGATAAATTGGATCGTGGAGATGGACATAGGATACGTTTTATCCCGGGAGTACGTCCTGTTGGGTTAATTTCCGACTTTCACGCAAGCGAATAATAATTCAGTATGTCGTGATGAAAATTATTACAAGATTTAACCTAATCATTAGAATCAAGTCATTTTTCTTAGAACTGCTTTTTGGTCTTTCAGAACCTAAACAAGATAATCTCCACTACTTTTAACAAGAGCATATCCTTTTACGGTACCCTATAAAACAAACCAGCCCAAGCAAGTACGGGCAACAATAATCCCGGGACAAAAGTCTACCGGGCACGAATCGGAAAGGTGGATGACTGGATGTTTGAGGAAGTTTACAAAAAATATGGAGACCCAACGAAATACAATATCATACCAGAGGTACATTGTTTACTGAAAACCTCTTCGGCTAATGGATGGATGGGCTATTTTCGGGTGAGTTAACTTTTGCTTCGGATATTTTTAATACCTAGTTCGTTTTGTGTGTAGAGTCGCTTGTTGAAGTGTATCGGGGTGAAGAAAGTGATGTTTTATTATGATCTGTGTGGTGTCAATTAGGAGAGGCGTAAGTACAGCAGTACAGCACTCAGCCGAAATACTGAAATTATGATTTTTGTGAAACTATAACTTAATTGTTTGAAGGCCCTCGTTAGTAGAATTTTAGCGGGCCTAGTGTAATAAAAAGTTTAAATAGAACACAAGACCAGCATATACTGGTTTTGTTACTACTGACGAATGACTAATTCAACAATAACTCCTCTTGTTAAGAGGATTAGCCAGTACCATCACTGGGGAATCACATGTTCCTAATTAAATATCTACCAAATTATACTTTGTGGACGTAAATGCCTGCCATATTGATGAAAATACCAAAATCACTAAATGACATGCCTAAAATATTTGAGGAGTTGCCTCGATTTCCATGAGACTCATCAGATTCTGACTCGGTGACAATGGGACCACCTCGAGAGACCACCCTTCAAACAAAAAATGGGCTTTTCAGTATCAGTCCACAGTTGACTGAGAAATAGGTGAACAAACACAAAAAAAAGATTCAGTCAAACATAGAACCTCCTCCTTTTTCAGAAGTCGGCTAAAAAAGCGGTTTTAATTTTTAGGGTTTACGTACCCAAAGGGTAAAAATGGGTCCCTATTACTAAGAGTCCGCGGTCCGTCTGTCTGTCTGTCTGTCTGTCTATCTGTCTGTCTGTCTGTCACCAGGCTGTATCTCATGAACCGTGATAGCTAGTAAGTTGAATTTTTCACAGATGATGTATGTCTATTGCCGCTATAACAACAATTACTAAAAACAGAATAATATAAATATTTAAGTGGGGCTCCCATACAAAAAACGTGTTTCTTTTGCCGTTTTTAGCGATAATGGTACGGAACCCTTATTGCACGAGTCCGACTCGCACTTGGCCCGGTTTTTTTATATTTATACTTCTTTCAAAACTTTGATTGAGAAATAAAAATAAACTACCCACATCTTAAATTGAATAAACAAAACCCAAGATAAACAAAAAACCGATATCGAAACTAAATAAAAATACACTGCAACGATATCTAACATAATCTTGACCAAACACGACCCTTCCCGTGGATATATTTTCATAAAAAATATTCGACCATTTTTTGTAGTATTTTCTTTTTCAACATAAAACTGTTAGAATCGCATTCCGATGACTCTTCAACCCTTAGGAGTGGTACTCGGCCGGTCCGTATTCTGGCCCGACTGATCCGTACTATATGGCTACCCTATATATATGTAACTGGCAATGTATGTCTTACAGTAGTTCGAATTCTAAAGGATGCCGTGTGAAAAGATTTATGGAATTCCTTTTTGGAAATATTTCAGCAAATAATAACCCAAATAGACACCTACTTGTAGTTAAGCTTACTAGTATTAGATCTTGAAATAAGCAGATTAAAAGCCGGACAGTTGCCACACTTTTTGAAATCACTCTATATCAAAAAATACTTTATTAGAAAAATTAAAAGTAAAATCTAGTATAATTTAACATTAAATTATTATACTCTGGAGTATTTGCGATTCTTGTGGACCTCTATATTTAGGGACATCTATCCCACATAGGGATTAGTTGCCTTATTCATGTAAATTACGTTTAGGATAGACGCCCCACCGAGAAACAGGACATCTCTCCCGCAAAACTTTTATCGCATTTTCCCTTCCCATGTTATCGCACAGACAACACAGAGATAGAGACCACTTAGTGGTAGTTGGAGAATATTATATATAGCATGCAATTCTTTCTTGAAAATAGAGTAATAACAATCGGGGTAACTATCCTGGTTACTATTATAATAGGGTTACTGTTATAGATTTCGGTACATATTTTTATGTGCGTTTAATTTAAAATATACGAATGCCAAAAAAAAGGAAGAAATGCAGCCCTTTTTTTACTGGGAACTGCTTTTAAAACGTTTGGGTGACATAATGACGTTTGATCCTATACTGCAAAAAAAGTGCTTTTCAAAACAATTTATAGAAAAATATATAATTATTTTTCATATCATCAAGCTGAAGCAGCTCATACAATTTAAACCATCACAAAGCATCATTAAAGCGCCCAACACGAAAACTTTTCTCGCCATTTTGATCCTATCTTCAGGAGTACATCCTAATCAAAACTATTCGCTGTGGAAACCCCACTCTAAGGTAAATTAAGATTAATCACTGTTGACAGTAGTTTGAGGTGGGCTCCGATAGACCCTCGTTGTAAAATGTCCAAACTTGAACAAAGTCCGCTCGGCACAATGATTTTGACGCTTTGTTGGTTAAGGGCTCAGAAGAATACGGAATTAAGTGAAGAATTGTATTCAAAATTGGTTTTTTAAATTCAGTTTTGTTGTATAGCTGTGTAATAATCATAAGGGTTTTGGTCTTAAAAATAGTGTCAAACTTTAACACTATTGTAAACGGCCTTAGCGATCTTACTGACTTCGTAATGCGTGATTCGCTTTTCATCACACCGATGAGCGATTTCGACTAAACAAAATTTCAAGTACGTTCAAATGCGAATTTGAAACAATACGATGCAATTCGACCGATTTGTACTTAAAATTTTCTTGGAAAATACTTGTACGATATCGCTTGTAAAGTATCGCTTGTACGATATCGCTTGTACGTATCGCTTGTAAGATATCGATGATCTTGCAGAGGCTGGTCTGAGGTGGCTCTGGTAAGTATACTTGGAAGGATTTGGGGAGGGACTTTGTCCAGCAGTGGGACAGTACAGAATAACAAATTAAAAAAATATTGGTTGAGATTCAATTTAAATTGCCGCATGCCATCAAGAATACCCCTTAGGCCCGCCTTTTTTTTTTTTTTTTTTGTTTCGGGGTGGAAAATCCTCATTGGATGTCCTCCGCCCTGGGGGGCGAAGGGGTCTGTCAGACTTGTACTGACTAAAAACCACCCCGGTGTTCCGTCTCACACCTGCACCGGGGGTCGCGGGAACAACGATACTTCCGCAACCCCCAGCTAGTGCCGGCCCGCCTCTGCGGGCCACGATCTCGGGTTGGGGGGGAGTGAGGTGTTGGATTCCCCCCGCGACGTCTAAGAGGGGCGCGCGTGGAACACTACGCGCCACCACCTCGGGTCCTGATATCTGGGGGACGACGGACGTCCCCGAGTCCGTCGCCTCTGGACCCATTTAGGGGGGCTGGAAGAGGGCGTTGTCCGCCCTCCGCCGACGCCCGGCGCGTCTTCTGCGGATCGGGTTAGCGGATGAAATCTCCCTCTCCCTCTCCGCAGCTTCCTTCTGCGAGACGACTGTTTCGCAGAAGGATACCACCGCGTCCCAGGACTCCTCGCTGCTGACCATAGACTCGACTACAGCCGGCAGCGACAGGTCACTGCCTACTTCAGAGATGAGGGCACGGCGTGGCTCCTCCCAAGCGGCACACTCTGCCAGCGTATGCCGCGCCGTGTCCTCCCGGCAGTCGACGCAGTGGTGACACCGGGCGTCCGGCTCCCTGTTTATGCGACACAGGTACTTCCCGAAGCAACCATGCCCCGAGAGCACCTGCGTCACCCGAAACGACAGGGAGCCGTGCCTCCTCCCGAGCCAGTGCTCGAGCACTGGCCGGACCGCCTCGATGGTAATGAGGTCGGCGGTAGGTCGTGAAAGCCTGTCCCGCCATTCCGCCACCAGGACCTCGCGAAGCTGAGACTGACGCAACTCCATATGTTGCTGCATCAGTCCTTCGCCCCGCGCCCGCGCTTCCTCGCGCCACCGATGCAATGACGCGAGTACCTTCGCCTCCAGGTCCCAGGGCGGGGATCCGGCCAATGCACAAGCCGCCTCGTACGAGATCGTGCGATACCCCCTGATGACTCTGACGGCCATCGCTCTCTGCGGCTTTCGCAAAACAGCGATGCTGCCGGCCGTCAGGTCAGCCGCCCAGATCGGGGCCCCATACAGGGCCATCGATCGCACGATCCCCACGTAGAGCCGCCTACAGGCAGCGCTCGGGCCCCCCAGATTGGGAAGCAGCGTTGACAGCGCCCCAGCCGCGCCCAGCAACTTGGGTGCCAGCCGTCGAAAGTGGGGGCCGAAATCCCACCGGCTGTCGAGCACCAATCCCAGGTACTTCATGGTTGACTCGACAGCGATTCGAGCCCCCCCGACGACGATGTGGGCATCGGGCGGTGGCGCCCGCCGGGGGCCATGAAAGACAATGGCCTCCGACTTGTTGAGGGCCACCTCCAGGCCAAGGCGCCGTATGCGGCTCACCACCTGTGAGACCGCAGCCGTCGCCAGCAACGCTGCCTCACTGTACGAACTCCCCCGGGCGGTGACCAGCGTATCGTCCGCGTAACACGTCAGGTCTACGCCCGGTTGGAGTTCGCCCCTCAGCACCCAGTCGTACCCGATGTTCCACAGGGGCGGGCCCAAGACCGAGCCCTGTGGAACACCGCACGACATGCGGTGCTGGTTTTCGACGCCATCACGTCCCACGTAGGTGACACACCTCTCCGCCAAATAAGCCCCGACGATGCGGCGGAGGTAGGGAGGCACTCGATGATACCGCAGTGCCTCCCGAACACAACTCCAGGGCAGGGTGTTGAAGGCGTTGGAAATGTCCAAGGACACCGCCAACATCACCCCACCCCGGGACACCGCTTCCTCCGCCAGGACTCTCACCTGCGATATCGCGTGAATGGTGGAGCGCCCATGCCGAAAGCCGAACTGGCTTTCGTCAAGGTCCGGCCCCTCTCTGTATAAGGGGCTGACGAGGCGGGCAGCGATTATCCGCTCGAACAGCTTACCCACCTCGTCTAGCAGCACTATGGGCCGGTACGCGGACGGCGAGTCCGCAGGGCGCCCCGCCTTCCTGAGCAGGACCAGACGACCAGATTTCCACAGAGTAGGAAACTGGCCCCGCTCAAGGCACGCTGTGAAGAGTCCTCTCAGCCAGGGCTCTAGCTCCTTCAGTGCGAGGGCTAGCACATGGCCGTGGATTCCGTCGGGCCCCGGAGCCACGTTCTTGGCCCGGAGCCGCATCACGGCCGCCCCCATCTCTGCCTGTGTCACCTCTGGGACGCTGATGGCGTCCTCCTCTGTAGACTCTGCGGCCGTGGGCAAAGCCATCGGCGGCGGGATATGCTCCGCTCTCGCCGGGAAGAGGGCTGCGACTACCTCCTCCAGCAGCTCGGGTTGGAGACTCATCGTAAGTGGAGGCGCGGCGGCTCGAAGTTTTCCTCGAACCGCTCGATAAGGGCGCCCCCAAGGATCCCCGTCTAGAGTCTCCAACATCTCCTCCCTGGCTCGCTTCTTCGCATCGCCGATAGCCAGCCGCAGAGTCTCCGTCGCCGCGCGGTACACCTCATACAGCGCGGCTTCTTCGTCAGGGACCCGACGACGTCTCCTCCGGTATCGGGTGTACAGGCGTCTGGCCGCTACGCACGCGACACGGAACTGTGCGATCTCGGCGGACCACCAGTACACCTGGCGCCTCGCTGACTGTGCGTGGACCCGGGGCATGGACGCGTCGCTGATTTGCGTCATCGCCCCGCGGAACCACAGCGCCTCCTGTTCGACGTCGACGGGTCCGGTTGTTGCCGACTCCCGGATCCAGGCCTGGACAATGGTGGCCTCCTCGAGAAGTTCCCTGTCGATGCGCTTGCGCGCCCAGCGTGGACCGACCGTCCGCGGGGCCGGCGAATCGCGGCCGCCTGCAGTTTGGGTGGAGACGTCGAAACGGATATATCTGTGATCCAATAACGTCTCCACCTCCACGGCGACACGCCAGTCATGGACACGGCTTGCAACAGCAGGGCTTGCGAACGATACGTCCACTATTGAACCGCCCCGCTGTCGCACGCACGTGTAGACCGAGCCCCGGTTTAGGACGACCAAGCCAGTGGTGACTACCCACTCTTCCAGCACCTCACCCCTAGCATCGGTTACCGGAGATCCCCACGCCGAAGACTTGGCGTTGAGATCCCCTAGCAACAGCACAGGGCGAGGGTGGAGTTGGCCTACGACGGCGCCCAACTCGACAAGGAAACTCTCGAAGTCGGCGAGACTCTTGTTGGGCGAAAAATACGCACCAACTATGCCAACGCCGTCCGCGAGGGCGGCCACCCAGCCGTGACCTCGGAACGGGCTGACTAGAGCCCCGCCAATGATGGCCACCAAACCGTCGAGGTCTCCAACCCAGTTATCCCTGGGTGGGACGAAATACGGCTCGGCGACCACAGCCACGTGAATCGACCACTCTGCCATGCTCTGGAGCAAGAGATCCTGAGCTCTGGCACAGTGGTTGATATTGCCCTGGAGGAAATGGTAGAGCGCCATTATGCGCAATCCATTCCCTCCTCTCCATTCCTAGGCCGGGAGTCGGCCGAAGAGCAGCCAGACTGACGAGGGGGTAAAGAGCCCCCGGCAACCTTGGCCCTCCTTCTCCTCTTCTGCTGCTGCGCGGGTGCGCCACAAGCCTTTCCGCCCGCTCTGTGCCCAGCGGGCCTCCCTGCAGCTGTACAGAGGCTGCAGTTTGGCGCCGCGGAGCACTGGGCCGCTTTGTGGCCGGGCTGACCGCAGCGATAGCACTGCTCGCTGCGGTCTGTTTCGGCGGTGCATCGTGCCCTGACATGCCCAATGTCCAGGCAACGATAGCACCGCAATGCCCTGGGTTGCAGCAGCTTCACACGTGCTGAAACCCACCCCACCAACAGTCGCCCACCGTTAGCAACCTTGTTCGCCGCCGCCACCGGGCACCGCACCCAAATCATGCCGAGCCCGGTAGCGTCGGCGCGAATCTCACCCGTCCGCACGTCTTCAGCCGGACATCCGCCGGCACGGGCGATGGCCGCTGCGACCTCAGCTGGGGTCGTCGAGTCATCCAGACCATCGACACGTAGCTCAGCCGTCTTCATCGGCCTGGACACTCGGACGTCCTCTGGGTTCAGGACCTCCCGCAGCTTGGCGGCCAAAATGTCCGCCTTTTCGGCGCTTGAGGCACCCGACACCTCGAGCAGCCGCGCCCCCGTTATCGCCGGCCTCATTTTGAAGCCGGACGGTGTTCCAAGGTCGGGGAACGCGACTTTGGCCCTCGCCTCTGTCAGGAGCGCCTTGTAGGAGACGCCCCTTTCGACGGCTCCGGGCTGCAGCGTAATTACTACAGCCGCGGAGCGTGGGGTTCTGACCCTAGGCGGTCCCGCAGCCTTATTTGGTGCCGGTTTCGGTGCTCCATTGGGTGCCTGCGGCGCTGTCTTCTTCTTTCGACGGCGGCCCCTCTTAACCACCGTCGTCCAGGCTTCCGTGAGGGGGCCAGTAGGTGTCAGCACGGTCGCAGCCGCTGCCTGGGAAGTGGGTGCGGCCCTACCCTCAGCGGGCTTACTTGGCCCCTCCGTGGGCTTTGTGGCCCCCTTCCCGGCTCTTCTCTGCTGAGCCACTGCCGGCTTAGCGGGCCCCTCCTGTCTCCGCTTATCCCCAGCGAGCGGTGGGCGGAGGGTTTCGGCTGGTAGTCTCGCCTCTATGGCCTCCAACCGGGCACCTACCATTTGACCGCATTGCATCATGCAGATGCGCGCAATCTTCTCGATCTCCGCATCCGCAAGTGCAGGGGCCGACGACGGGGCTGGAGATTGAGCCAACGACGGGGCCAGCGAAGGGGCCCTGACGGGCGAACCGACAGCTGCCCTCTGAGCGGCAAACTGCCGCTTGAGGTCCTCCAACTCGGATCGGAGACGGCCGTTCTCCTCCCACAACTTCGCCGTCTCCTCCGTAGTTGTGCGGCTACTGAGGACCTCAACCGCCTCCTGGATGCTGTCCACCGCGTCCTTTAGGGCACGCGTGAACGTGCCCTTCAGGTTGCCCGATTTAGTGGCAACCTTCAGGACGACATCCAGGCCGTCCGACACTTGGCGACTGAGCGCCACCGCCGATGCATCCGCCTTCCGAGCAGAGCGCCGCTCTCGGGCCTGTCGGGCCAACTCACTAACCTCTTCTACCGCGACAGCCCGTTGCTGAGCCCGCTTTGCGGCATTCACCTCCGCCTTGTTTGCCTCCAGCAGGGACGTGGTGGAGCCACCACTCTGGTCCGCACTCATGTGCCCGGGGTCACTGTGCACGCACTCTGCAGGGGCAGGCGTGTCGGCCCGAGGCACGAAGCGACCCCGCACGTCGCGTTCCGTCACCCGAGCGGTAGCACCACTTGCCACCGCGCGACCCCCCCTTAGGCCCGCCTGCACCAACTTGGGTTATCTCACCAACTATCACTAACCTGGGCCCATTATAATAGAGTTAAGAGCTGAGCTAAGTTTTTGACGCATGTGGGTCATAGTCAATCAATATTAACTGAAGGTGTTTAGGAGTACACCAATCTATCGAGTTTAGATTGATGTCATTGATATTGATATTGAGTGCTCTTGTTGAAGTAAAAGTAATGTTGACTGATCCATTCACGATCAACCGATCGATTGGTTTGATTATTACCCTACCAAACAAATCCACCCGGCTGATTTCAAGTGTTCACCATGAACATTTGCAATACCAGAGCCATCGCAGACGCGTTATTATTCCAAAGTCATAGTTGAAATGTATAAGGTGCTTCCAATAATTTACAACCAAAACGCTTCAAATGGCACACAACAACACTGTGGCGACGGTGACGTTTTATAAATACGGCAGACGAGTGTCGAAAAAAGAGAAGGTGGCCGTTACTCGGCCAAGGAGCCACGGACTAATAATAGATAAACACTAAGAAACAATCGATGTCTAATTAAAATAACCCATAGGTACACAGAGATTGGTCGTTTCGCAGAAGATTTAATTCCATCTTGGGTTCAAAGCCCTAGGTGAAGAAATGGTTACCAAACGAAGTACCTAATCTCTTCACAAAACCATTAAGGCACATCAAACAAGCCACAATAACATCTAGGAACAAAGGCGATCAATGTAAATTCTACGAACAAAGTACTGTTGGCAAGATCGTCAACGAGCAACGTACCAATTATCACATAACGACTTAAGTGCCAGGGTCGAGTGGCTCTATTAAGCTGAAGTTCAAGTTTCATACAATAACGTGCTTAATAATATTATAAGTAATACTAAACTGCCCTTCGGAAGTTGGAGGAAATTCCTAAGGCACAGAGTAGGGAAATCAGTACGATGAACGTTTGATTTATGTTACCAGAATAGTGATAAATAAAAGAAAAAGCTTATATGGTAAACGCCAAATATTGAGCTGGTAATCATATTAATTAGTCCAAGATCGAGTACTTCAGTTCTATGGCCACGTGTCCCGACGAGGCAACGATTCTATCGAGCGGTTTGTAGTTCAGGGTAGAGTGGAAGGAACGAGAGCGTGCGGCAGATCAGCCATGCGATGGACTGACCAGATTAAGTCTGCAGTGGGCGGCACATTGCATGAGTGCACATGAATTACATCCAATAGAGAGCGATGGCGCTGCATCGTTAAGCAAATTATTTCAGCCCGAAGTCTCACTGCAACATGGAGACCACGACCGCTCTACCAAGAGTGTGCCGACGAAGAAGAGTCATATTAAATCTTTTCTTTTTAATTGTAATGTGAAAGCTGATGGCAGACCAGGCACTGAAAGCTAGCTTAGCTCGCATAGATAATAAAGTTTTTATACATACTTGTGACCAAAATGCAATGCTATGTAAAAAATACCTAAATTAGGCGAATTAAGCTAGCTTAGTTCGTTGTTTGCAAACGGGTTTATTTTAAGTGCTGGTAATGTAATCAGGAATGATAATGCTCGATGCATATGAAAAAAATATATTTTTTTTTGCCCGTACTGTCCCATATCATTTTTACAACCCTCAAAAATCATGTATTCAACCAGTCATTATTAAAAACCACTCGCAATTATAAAGCAAAATTTTAAATTCAAAGCGATAACATTTATAATCATTAAGGAATCATTTGCAATTTAAAACCAAAATTCTGGGCCATTGTAGGCATAGTCGGGTAATATGATGGTACTCCGATCAGCCACAGTGCGACTCCCGAACCACTCCAGAGTCGATGCTCCATCTCCTGTCCGGCTCCTTATGCAAAAAACCAGCACCATGCAAGACCTTTGCGAGGCCAGCGCTAAGGCTTTCGACGTGGCTGAGTACTGTTAGAAGAAAATTTAAATCAAGAACAAAACATCCTCGACACGAAGAAGAAAATACCAAAATTCTAAATTTAAACCACACATTCATCAACAATTTGCTAGTCTGTGACCCCTTCTCCGGTACACATAATCTGCTTAGTTATGGAATATTAAGTTTGCGCTCACTTGAGACGGCCTATCGTGAGGCTTAGCAGTCGCTGACAGATGACGTAATCTCATCTAATTAGAATAATTAAGTTTATTCTGTAGTCTGATGTATTATTATACAATTGCTGTTGGATTTGATGAGGATAGCTGAAGGAATGATGTTTGAGGTTTAAGTTACAAAGGGATTGAGATAGGATTTATGTAAAGTAAGCAATTCAATCACGTTCCTGATTTGTTTTTATGTGATCTTTATTGGCCGGTTTAGAATTGAGTTAAGAACTATATTGGCAAAGTTTGACAGATTTTCATACTACATTCGATTTTAATAATATTATATACTGCTGAAATAAAAATAAATTTTTATTTCAGCAATTGGAGGCAAACAGCGTAGCCAACCCTCGGTTTCTGAAAATAATTTATGTCGCGTCACAAATTAAACGCAAATCAATTGATGCGATTGACTGTTGACAATTTATTTAACCAATAACAGTAGGTAAACGCACGTTTGCCAATTTGCAACATTAATTTTGCGATATTTATTATGCCATAAACTGTGCTTTAAACTCTTAGCTAACACCAAAGCCTTGTTGATATGGCCCAGTATAATTAAAACCCTTTGCTTATGTACGGAGAAAATGCTCGCAGCATTTGTTCACCACAGATTAACTTTTTCTGTCAACCGTACTTTTCTTTCTTGTATTAAAACTACCTTTGCTGGGGTGGACTGCCTGATTAGACAATCAGATGCAGGTGAATAACAGTATTTTAAACCCCCGGCGGAAAAATTGGGGTGTTATAAGTTTTGACTTGTGTTGCTGTGTATCTGTGCGTCTGTCTGTGGCATCATAGCTCCTAAACTGAGGAACCAATTTTGATTTAGGTTTTTTTTTGTTCTAAAGGTGACTTTGTCGATAGTGTTCTTAGCTATGTTTGATTAAAATTGGCTTAGCCGTTCAAAAGTTAACCGCAATTTTACTCAGCCAAACATTTCGCCAGTTGTGTTTAAGTCCCATGTAGGGGCACCGACCGGGCACAAAGTCCAGACTCCGGGCAGCTATTGCGAAATTTCAGCTGGAAAAAACCAATAAATATGTATGGGAATGGAACCCAGGACCTCATGGTCAGCGGTAGCGCATGCGGCCACTTGACCAACGATTCAGTCCAACATGAAAATAGCCGTAAAATAATTAAGCTCGTATGATTTTATAGAAAACGTCGTTGAATCAACCTCTTCTGGAAAACATTCCCTGACGTGTGGTTTAAAATACAGAGTGGAATTCCATTTCCCTTGAAACTGTGATGGTCATTGGGCTTGTCAATCAACCTTTTCAATCCGTCAGTCTGTTAGTGAATGAAGTGACAAGGGGTTATAGCTCGTCGGATGACAGGTGAAAGCAGCAGCAGCTTTCGTTTTTTTTTTACTAACTGCCTATATAATTACGCCCATATTTATAAGACGGTGATTGGCAATTGCTTAAATGATTCCAAATTCAAAATTTGTATAGAATGAATTTTGTTAGAATGATGGTCAGATAGGCAGTCGCTCCATGTAAAACACTGGTCCTCAGCTGTATCCGGTAAGACTGGAAGCCGACCCCAACAAGGTTGTGAAAATGCTAGGCAGATTGATTGATGATGATGATAAACAGGCCAATAATTCTCCTTATTATAAAACGATTACAATAAAATCGCAGTATTATTAAAATTGCTAAAGGTTAAAAATGATGGAATGCGGTTGGAACATTTTTTAACGTTCTGCACTATTAATGATGAGAATTTAGGTTCTGCTAAGCAATTGCCAAACATCGTCTAGATTTTTATATGGTACAGAATGACTGAAGAGAGGTCCTAAAGTTTGAAAACTCCTTCATGCCTTGAACAAATGTGGTAATAAACACTCGTACCTTCTCTGTTTCAAAATTGACCTTCAATGAGACACACATTGGTGGGTATAACAAACATAACAACATACCATTTCAGGACTTCTTCTGAAATGTTCAAGTTGATAAGTAGATTCCATATAAATGTATTCTTAGCAAAATACCTACCTAACAATTAATTAAAAGACGTCACGTAATTCATGCTCGTCTTTGTCATTTAATTACCGTAAGACTAATACTGATGAGCACTTAATAGCGTCTTAAGTAAAATCTCTCGACGGTCACAATATTTTGTTTCTCAGAAAAAAGTCTAATTTGCGAAGAACCTTTAGCTACACGGTACATGAGCCAAAAATCTGGGCAACATATTTTGTGAAACACGAAAATCTTACGAGATACCTATGTCGTACAAGATAGATTAGTTCAGAAGATCGACTCCGTATGGCGAGCGAAAATGCACGCACACATAGACACGCTTCACGTACAACGAGTGCAAGCGCACTCGCGAGGGGAATTTATTTCATATAGCCGTACGTAACGTACGCGTTATGTGTGCGTATGTCTGTTATCGTTCGCTGTATGGAGTCGGCCTTCTGTATCTTCTTTTTCTGTGTATGTAGTGTGTCGCCAAATTGAATTCTAACAGACGTTAAGACGAGAAAGGGAATCCTGAATCGCTCATTATGCTTCTCGTATGTTAAATGGGCACATTTCAGAGTAGGCTTCTTTTTAGGTAAGCGGGCGGTAAAGTGTTTAGTACGAGTAATATTGTGGAAATAAAATGTTCGATACATTTAGATACTTTTTCAATAAAGCCAATAAAGACTTTCTCTTTTAATACTTACACGTGTGGGCTTGAAAATGTCGATTGGTTTTTATTTCGGGATCAGTTTGTACCGGTAAAGCGTGAAAATTATTGAAAATTGAAGTTTATTTTTGTGAGGAAAGTTAAATTTTACTAACAATCAAACTGTGCTTGAATTTCCTGTTATTTATTCACCTGGATTTTATGCCTGACTTTTCTTTGTTCTCCCTTTTTCCTTTCCACTTTAAGGATCTGATTTGAAAGAGGACCTTTAAAAACCGGCCAAGAGCGTGTCGGACTCGTGCTCGAAGGGTACCATTATCGCAAGAAACGACAAAAAACACGTTTGTTGTATGAGAGCCCCACTTAGATATTTATTTTATTCTATTATTAATATTTGCTGTTATAGCGGCAACAGAAATACATCATCTGTGAAAAAATCAACTGTCTAGCTATCACGGTTCATGGGATACAGCCTGGTGACAGACATCCAGACAGACGGACCGCGGAGTCTTAGTAATAGGGTCCCGTTTTTACCCTTTGGTCACGGAACCCTAAAAATGAGCCAAACTAATCCTGCTCGTCCATCAACCTCTTCTGGACAAGTCGTATTGCTGCTTGATGCCCTACCAACAACCCAGTATGCCATAGTTATCGATCTACGTACAAATCTTAAGCAAATAAGTAGGTACTTGTTCTCTGCATATTTTTCTATCCAGAAATTGAAAGGGAACACAACACTTTTGCTCACGACAGTACCGCCAGTATTAAAAACGCTAGAATGGTTCTGCACGTAATTTTTTCCTTTCGGACATTTTCCGCTTGCTCCTAATTCGTTAAAATTCACTTTGATGTCGTGTCTCCGCTCAAGTACACTCAATTGCTCATTCCGTGACATTTTACATCATCTAATTGGACAGTTATTTAAGGATCCAGTAAATTAGAGTATATTATTGTTTGTGAGTGACTGTACTTTGATTTATGAAATGTTTGAATTTATTTTTTATTTGAAGTTCAATGACTGAAGACTTTATATGTCTTATTCAAAAGTGTCTAGGCAGACGGTTTTTGTACAAACACGCCATCATGTCAGTTCTACTTCAGGATTCCGAGGTCTGCCTCGGAACCTATACTTCTGACCCCTGTCTCACACCTCGCTGCAGAAGGATATGTTCACAGCGGTGAACAGTTTCGGAGATATGATGAGGACGTCTTCAAGATTCTGGACTGGAGAGTTCCTTGCTCCAAGCGTAAAGCCCTGGATATCAACAGGGGCACTAAGATGCATCAGGCCTAGAAATAATATGCAGTTGCAGTTGAAAAAAGATCCGCATACCATTGTGAGAAAAATATATATAATATAAACGTTTTCGCACCATCTGCTCTAATTTAATTAAAAACTTAAAAGACAATATCATAAAGAACAAATTGCGTGCTCTATTAAAAACCCTGGAAAACTATGGCGTAACATTAATAATATCACCCACTATAAAAATCTAAATCTTTTAATATGCACTTACTACAACCGTCAATAGAACCACTTGACTAGTTGAATAGAATTAACCAATTATTCGCTACAATAGGTAAAATACTAGCAGAAGAAATTATGTGTGTGCAAAGGCTTGAAACCATAGGAGTAAGAGGTACGGCTCTTTCCCTCTTCGACAGCTATCTTCGAGGAAGGAAGCATCATGTAAAGATAGAAAACTCTTACAGTGACGAAGAAAACGTTGTTTTTGGCGTCCCACAAGGGAGTGTGTTCGGCCCGCCGCTGTTCCTGGTGTACATAAATGACTTATATAACCTCTGTAATAGCTGTTGGAAAATCTTCTCCTACGCGGATGATAGCAGGCCGTTGTCTTTTCTGGTCAGTCATGCGAGAAAGTGCAAAAAAAGCTGAATGTGGCCTAAATATTATTGTAGACTGGTTAAAAGCTAACCTTCTAACCTTAAACATCACAAAAACAACCTACATCTGTTTTTCCCCAAGTGCAAAATCGTAACCAGGTGCAGATTTGGACATAGCAATCCGCGAAAGTGTGACGTGTCCTCTCTATTAAATTATCAAAACCTACAACGACTTACCTCTACTAGATACTTGGGTGTTGTTATTGATGAGTGTTTATCGTGGCAAGCACTGATTGATGCTAGTATATCTCGCGTTAGAAAAACGATATGGATATTAAAAACTCTTCGCTATGTGATGCCCCCGGGCCCCGGACATACTTAGAAAAATGTATGTTGCACTGGCACAATCTGTTACAACATACTGCATTCCGGTTTGGGGAGGAGCCGCCGAAACTATACTCCATTTGAAAAAATATTAGACATTTAAGTTATCCCTTTTTACAGCCCGTTCAATTGATTTTGAGTTTTATTCCGTAGATATAAGGAAGGCATAAAAAAGTATAAACCTGTTACCAATACCAAATGTATGCTACATCTGCTATTTGTCATGTCACCGACGCAATAGAACTTAAAATTGGTTGAACAGACTGTAAAAAGTGTTTTTTAAATTTCTAATGCTATTACAAATGGAATATAAGTTACTTGAGCTCGAAAGAGCCCAGCGGTCAATAAACCATACAGATATCCGAATAACAACCTATATAGAATGTGTGGTTTGCTAACAGTAAGGCAGCTATATCTATTAAACATGACTGTATACCTGCATAAATCTACATCACTTAACCCAGCAAACCAGGTTAAAAGACGTTATAATATGGTGGGGCACTCATCGCGGGTTCGCATGGCTTTTGCAGAGCGTCAGTATGTTGCTCAATTTTCCTTTGTGTACAATAAAATAAGTAAAAGAAATAAATAAATAATTAAAATAATAGGGAGTAAGGGGGAGAGCGGATATAACATCATTCCGACCCCAATTGTCATCCTCACCTGCACGCGCTGCAAGGCGGCGGCTGTCATCTGCTCTCTGCTAGATAACGAACGAGGCTATGGTGACCGAGCAATAACGGTATAACTATACACCCATCCGGGCAACCGGTTTGGAGGAGGCTGCAGTGGCCTTAGGGTCTAAATAACCCTTAAAAAGTCTGGTGCAGAAGGCAACGGGAAACCACTGCACAAGTTCCCACGAGAGTCACAATGGATTTTAGGATAGCGATGTAGATCTGTTGAGCGATCCGGCTGATGCCCGGCCCCGTACCGGCCATATGATTGTGTCAGATCAGGCAACACATGGAAACTATGTTGCTGATAAACGGAAATCAGTTAGAGAGCCTCACCACCTTGGCACCTGGAATGTACGCGGTCTAAACCAACCTGGAAAGCTTCAGATAGTAGAGAGTAAAATGAAAAGGAAATCACTATCCTCGGACTAAGCGAAACACACTGGAGAAATTCTTGATACTTCTCGACCCAGTCGAATAAAGTCTACTTCTCAGGACCTGAAAATGAGAGCTCCAGAGGCGTTGCATTAATGGTACCACTAAGCTTAGACAAATACTTCAGCGGTTTTAAACCGATTAACGACCGAATAATCGCAATCAAAGTTAACATTACTCCCTGTAAATTAAACATCATTCAGGTATATGCGCCTACCGCCCAATCCAGCGAGGACGATATAGAGAGCTTCTACAACGCTTTGGCAAAATCTCTCCAAGAAATACCATAAAAGGAGATAACAGTGGTTTTAGGTGATTTTAACGCCAAAATCAGCAAAACAGACAACGACGAACATCTGCGACGGGTAGTCGGGAGGTATGGAATCGGTAACAGAAACGAGAGAGGCAAACGTATGCTTCAGTTCTTTTGTGAAGAAAATCTGACCGTGACCAACACCTGTTTTAAAAAACATATACGGCGATTGTATACTTGGATTTCTCCTGGCGACTGTTTTCGAAACCAGATAGACTATATCCTCGTTCGGAGTCGATGGAAATCGTCTGTCCTGAATACTACGACATGCCCTGGGGTGGACTGTGCCTCTGATCACCATCTCTTAGTCACCACAATCCGACTTCGGTTGAGAAAACTCCACAAGCTAGAACGCACACTGAACATGCGCCATGTTGACCTACAAGCCTTCAGACAAGCAATTAAACATAAAATACCTGAATGTTTTTAAATGACGCCACTGACCCTGATATCACTTGGAAGGTTTTACAGAAGATTGTTGTGCAAATTGCAAAAGAGAATATGCTCCCCAAAACTATCATGAAGCCTTTTATATCTGCGGAAACCACTGACTTTATTCTTCACAGACGTGAGTTGAAGGGAAAAGGTCTAACCCTACAAGAGAACTAGAGGTTATATGACCAACTCAGCACAGAGATTCAGAAAAGATGTCACAGGGACTATAACCAACACATCAACAACATCTGTGCTGATCAAGAACATAATTCTGCGAGGAATGAAACTAGAGATCTTTGCCGCAAGGTCAGAGATTACTACTAAATCTCGTAATGCGAGAACCTGCACGATCGCAAATGAAGTAGTTAACATACTGACTGAAAAGGATCAGGTTCTGGAACGCTGGCAACAGCACTGCGCCACACTTTATGACACTGGTCAATCTATCACATAAGGCGCGCAGATAGACTTATCACCGCAGGAACCCGAAATTCTGCAGTCGGAGGTCGAACATGCCATTGGATGCCTCAAGGATAGAAAATCTCCCAGTAAAGATGGAATTTCCGCCGAGTTACTTAAAAACCTAGGTGTGAAGCAGATTTTAAGCATCTGCAATTCCATCTGGAAGACCAGGAGATGGCCTGAGGAGTGGACAGAGTCCGTTTTTGTGCCACTTCATAAAAAAAGGCTCTACCAAAGACTGCAGCAACTACAGGACCTTAGCACTTATTCCACATGTCAGCAAGATACTGCTGTACATAATAGGCTGAAACACTTTCTCGATCCAAAAATTCCAGAGGAACAAGCAGGGTTCGTTAAAAGCAAATGAACGCGGGAACAAATCCTGAACGTTCGCCAAATCATAGAGAAAAGTCGGGAATTTAACAGCCCTGTGTTAATGTGTTTCATTGAATATACTAAGGCCTTTGATTGTGTGCAGTGTGATAAACTGTGGGAGGTGCTAAGGGACATGGGTGCGCCTCAGCATCTTGTTGACTTAATCCGATGCCTCTACATCAGCAACCGCTCTTTCGACAGAATAGACACCGACTGTTCAAATGCGTTAGACAGGGATGCATCCTTTCACCCTTACTCTTCAACGTAAATGGAGAGTATATAATTCGGAAAACTCTTGAGGGCTGGGAAAGGGGGTTTGCTGTTGGTGGAAAGCGCATCTCCAATCTGCGCTACGCTGACGATACTGTTCTTATTGCTACAAAATATGACAACATGAAGGAGATATTGCATAGATTGGAGATGGAGAGTGGTAAGTTGGGGCTTGCAATAAATAGGCAGAAAACTAAGCTTATGTTGATAGATCGTGCGGAAAAGCTATCGGGCGCCTACAGCATCCAAGGCATCGAAGTTGCGGATAGTTTCATTTATCTGGGGTCTATTGTTAATACCGAAGGCAGCTGCGTCCCAGAAATAAAACGACGGATAGCTATGGCTATAGATGCTATGACACGCTTGCAGAACATCTGGAAAAGTCGTGGCATAAGTTATAAAACCAAAGCCCGTTTAGTTAGAGCACTAATTTTCCCCATTTTCCTCTATGGAGCTGACGTGGACAATCCGAGCAAGGGAAAGACAGAGGGTAGACGCATTCAAAATGTGGTGCTGGAGGCGGATTCTCCGAATACCATGGACAGCCAAACGCATAAATGTGTCTATCCTTTCCCAACTCGATATCAAGACCAGTATGCCTACAGCGTATTTTGACCTATTTTGGTCACATAATGCGAAGGGGAGATATAAGTCTAAAAAAACTGGTAATTGTTGGCAATACCGAAGGGAAAAGAGCACAAGGCCGGTCGCCAACACGATGGTCTGACCAAGTGAAAGAAGCTACGTCCTTAAGCAAATTTCGGCAGGTGGTGATGGCAACTGGATGGCGGGTAGTGTTAGTACGAGATCTCGGTGTTACTTTTTCTGGGGATCTTTCGTTTCGTGCGCATGTTGTGCAGGTGTGCAAAAAGGCGTTTAAAAATCTTGGTTTTGTCATGCGTGAAACCCGTGACTTCACTAACATGGCGGCAGTGAAATCACTTTATAATGCGTTGGTACGAAGCAACTTGGAAACTAGTGCTATCATCTGGAATCCTTATGAAGTGAAGTATTCTCAGATGCTGGCAAAAAGATGCAGAACAAATTTACCCGATACCTTTATATGAAGCAATTTGGTGTCTACCCCTTCTACCCTCTTATGTATCCAACTCTTTTTGTTATAGGGATGGTTGGGTACTATAAGTTGGAAGTAAGGCGCAATCTAGCTCTTGCAAAATATATTTTTATGGTTTTTCGTGGCATGCTGAATAATAAACAAATATTGGAATCGTTAGGATTGCTCGTTCCAAACAGGAGGCTACGGTTAGGACCTAGGGAGGGGCTTTTTAATGTACCGGCAACCCGTACAAATTTATTAAAGTTTGCACCAGTGATTCGTGCACTTAGAATACTTAATAGCATCTCTCTGCGTTTGGACATATTTTTTGGCGAAATTCCAGAGGGTGTGTCCACCCACTTAGTGTGTTGTCCACTGTGTATCTTGTGCTTCTACCCAGACCCGTTACTTGGGACTGTACTATTAGTAATGTATGACTACTTTTGTTAGCTTGGGTCTTACCTGTTAAAACAAATGTATGTGTTAATTAATAAATAAATAAATAACTTTGGACCGGAATCGATGGAGGCAGATTGTCCGCTTAAAGGGGTCCAGTGACCACGATCCTCAGTAATGAGGGACCGATTAAAGAAGAGAGACAATAAAATAAATTCAAAATTATAATTCCATCCGGAGGCTTAACATCTATGCAAGAAGATTATAATTGACTGGTTAAGAACAGGAAATTGAACAAATGTTGATCAGACCATGCTAACAAGAAATACATAAACAAGTTCATTCAAAAAACAAAAAACCCGACTGCTTGAAAAAAAAAATGCTTGTACATCACTCACCTTCGGTTTGCCGACGATATTGTGGTCATGGCTGAGATCATGGAGGACCTCAGTACAATGCTCGATGATCTTAGTAGAGCTTCTGGAAGAATGAGTGTTAAGATGAACATGGACAAAACCTAGGTGATGTTAAATGCCCATGTTACACCAACTCCTATCAAGTTCAGAGACTCTACACTCGAAGTTTTGGACGACTATGTCTACCTGGGACAATCGAGCAAGTTGGGTAGGGTCAACTTCGAGTAAAAGGTCAACCGTAGAATCTGACTCTTCTGGGTAACGTTCGCCAAGTTGCGCGGTATCCTCTCGTCAAATTTACCACAGTGTCAAGACGAAAGTCTAGGACCAGTATGTATTGCCTTTTATGACCTATGGCTCTGAGGAATGGTCGCTTACAATCCAAAGGGCAATGGAAGGGCTAAGCTCGGCATTTCCTTGCGTGATCGAATCTGAAAAGAAATCCGCAAGAGAACCAGGGTTACTGACATAGTCCGAAGAATTTCCAAATTAATTTATTTATTTATGTACACACAAAACACTTCTAAGAGAAAGTACATATAAAGATAGAAGACCACAAAGGTGCTGCTTATTTCTAGAGAAAATTCTTCCAGCAAACCTACGACAGAAGAATTAGATAAGAAACATAGACACAGTGTGTATAAGTACAAGGAAAGGTAATAAAACTAAACTAATACAAACATAATACATAGATTTACAATAAGTGTCTAAACATTATTATATATATAAAAAATATGAAATGTACATAACTAGAACGAAGGCCGAAAGGTTCTAGTGCCAAACGTAAAACGAGAAACGCAGTGTTTGAAAACCTCCCGCCAAATCCAACGGTCCGATGACCTGATGAGGGCCACAGGAGTCCGCTGGTTGCAGAAAGCACAGGACCAGCATATCGTCGTATGGGAGAGGCTGTACAGCTGTCAAGTGGACATTTTGTGGCTAAAATTGTAATATGAGGGCAAAAAAAAAAACCATGACAATTCCAGAATCATTATTTATTATAATTTGCAGTCATAACCATGCCGACTTTAATTTTTTGAACAAGTTATAAAAAGAACAACGTCACAGCTAAATCTAAGCTCTTGTTTAAAGATAGTAATTAAGTACTTAGTGACGGGCCGTTAGCGGTAGATGTAAGCCCCATTTAACCCTTTCCTGACAATTGACTCCTTATTCGCGACGTAGGCATTGAGGTGTCTAAAATAATGCTTTTTTTCACATTTTTAGTAATGGAAAGTTGACTAGATATTTCGGCAGTAATTGTATTCAGACATTGACACGAGATTAACATTCAAAAAAGATTTGATTTTAAATTAAAGGCAATCAATTACAAGCGTTGTGTCATCCGTGTCTGCTTCTTTCTGTTGCAGTGGGAGAATGACCGCGCTGTCTTGTCAGCAATTTGGGGTATTTTTTTTCAAAACCCTATTTCTTTTTTCTATCTTCAGTGCTCTCTCTCTCTTCAACTATTTCATATATTTATCATTAAAATGATGACCACCTCGTTCATCGTATTTTTTATGGCCACTAGTAAAGAAATTCTTAAAAATACGCACATAAAAACAACAGCAAATATTATTTTTAGTCACAAAAAGAGAAATAACTGTGGACCTTTAAAACTAAATCAGACCCAATTAGTATCTTTTATATAAAAGAAAATCTCAAACGAAACGGATCTCCATTAACGCGTCAAAAAATCTGAGCTAGTGATGCCATTAACCATAGTGAAAAAAAAAGGAAAAGTTCACTCACGCAAACCGATCGCAAATTGGAAACTCACTTTGTAGGGTGCCATTTTTTTTCGGTTCGAGAACGTGACGTCTCGGCATAGAGTATATTACTTCATAGATCTGACAGGATGGATTAAGACCAGGTACGACAATTAGGCGTTTAAATAAACATCGATTACCTAGTGATTGAGCGATGGAAATTGTTACAGAATCAGGATACCGACTCAAAACATGAGGACCCATTTATAATTAGACCAAAAAATTGCTATAATAATTTTATCTTTTTCAGCTAGTTAATTATTACCCACACAAACCACTAATATCACGCTTGTATTTACTTTAAGCTAACCAGAGGTAATACCCAAATTTAACTAGTTTCAGTCCTATGTTCTAGGGGCGAGCCGGAGCCTGGACACAAATCCAGAATATAATCTGCTAAGGATATCAGTAACAAAAAATCAAATCAACGACAAAAGTACATCCATAATTCATTTGAAAATCAGTAAAACCTGCAAGTAAGTTCCGTATGGTGTCGGACGTGTTCTGTATGGTGTCGGACGTTAAGAATCTAACCATCCCATGTCTGCCCGTGGGTGTCGTAAGAGGCGACTAAGGGACACACCAGAGAATGGGCAGCAGCGTTGTCTATGCACTTCATAACAATCTGGAATCGCCAACCCTGCCAAGCGTGGCGATTATGGCAAACTCCCCAAACCGATGAATAGCACAGCCATGAAATGGACCCTAGTGCCTGGCAGCCCGTCTACCCTCGACTACGGTAGCGGTCGAGGCGATGGCGTGGCAAGGGGTGCGGAGAATCCACGGAGTGGACCCGGCTACCCCAATAAAAACAAACGACTGTACCTGGCAACATACCTATACCATACACGCTAACACTCCGGACTGACGGGAAGATAGCCGAACTCGAGGAAGAGTTAAACGGGTTGCGATTGAGTATCATAGGGTTATCTGAAGTCCAAAGACTCTCTCTTCGGAGGAATCGATAATCCTTAATTCCGGCAAGCTGCTCTACTTCCGAGAGGCAGTCCCAGGGTGGTGTCGGGTTTATCGTCCACAGGTCCCTTGTGGCCAACGTAGTGAGGATAGAGAGTGTGTCGACCAGGGTGGTGTACCTTATACTCAGAATATCCTAAAGGTATTCGCTGAAGGTCATGCAGGTCTACGCCCCGACCTCGGCACACCCCGACGTGGAAGTAGAGACTATGTATGAGGACATTTCCAGAGCCACACACATCATCAGCCTATTAATGTTCCCACTGCTGGGATACGGGTCTCCTTTCTGTGAGAGGGCATGGACCGTAATCCACTACGCAGGCCCAGTGTGGGTTGGTGGATGTCACATGTCTTCGAATTATTGGTTTTAGGTCATGCCGGTTTCTTCACGATGTTTTCCTTCACCGTTTTGAGAGCAGTGGTGATGAAATAATTTACACAAAGTAAAGCGCCTGCCTGGGCTCGAACCCACGACCTACAACTCGTAAGTCGCGGCCGATACCACTGCCGATACCCATGCATAGTCATAAATTTTGTATTTTAATAATAAAAATAATTAATTGTTGAAAAATTTGCACCAAGAGCAACCCCATATTGTGTCCAGGCTGTCTCTTTCCATTCTAGGTTGCCTGGAAGAGATCGCGGTTCGCGATAAGGCCGCCTGTTGTATGTTTGTTTTGTTATAAGATGTCTTTTTGAATTATTTTTATCTTGGTGTACAATAAAGTATATAATAATAAATAAAACTCACTTCACTGTGGTCATGGGGGATTTCAACGCGAAACTGGTTAAACGAGACGATAATGAGCTGCGAGTTGGGCAATTTGGATTTGGACGACGGAACCACCGGGGACACCTACTGGCCAGTTTTAGTGAGAAGAAGGGCCTCTATATGATGAACTCCTACTTCAGAAAGCGTGAGCACAGGAAATAGACCTGGCAGAGCCCTGATGTTGCAACGAAAAATGAGATAGAATTCATCATGTCGACGAAGAAGCAAGTGTTCAATGATGTCTCTGTGATCAACGCAGTTAAAACCGGAAGTGATCTCCGTATGGTAAGGGGCACATTGAACTTAAATATTAAGCTAGAAAGATCTAGACTGATGAAGTCTACGCTCCGTTCAGCACAGATTCAGATTCAAAACCCCGAAAGCTCGAACTCCAGAATCGTTTCGAGTGCCTAGGTAGCTCCGTGGACAATTACAACGACGTTTTCGTGGTGACTGTCCATACAGTCGGGTCTCAGTTTTTTAAGACCCGTCGTGCAAATAAGAACAAGAAACTATCCGATCCAACTCTCAAGCTCATGAAGGAGAGGCGTGAAATGATACTGCAGTGTTCAGACGATGCGTGGCACTATCGGCGGCTCAATAGATAGATCTCGAAGACCTTGAAAAGCGACCTCCGCCGCTTTAATACTGAGCGTATTAAAGGCGCGGTTGAGCGAAATAAGGGTTCCAAGGTATTTGCAAGAGATCTGGCTATTGGGCAGAGCCAGCTCACGAAATTGAAGACCAACGATGGAAGGATCGTATCCACCAAACCGGAGCTTCTGAGGGAGATCGAGGGGTTATATAGGCAGCTGTACACGTCAATCAGCAAACCTCTTGCGAATCTAGCAAACGACCCAAGAGCTAGATTGATCGTGACATCCCCGATCCCGGAATTATGGCTGAACTCCTGAAGGCAGGAGGAAAACCTGTACTTTAAGCCCTTCAGAAGCTGTTTTATTCCATCATAATCGAAGGGTAAACGCCACAGGCATAGTGCAGGGGTGCGGTGGTACTCTTCTTCAAGAAGGGTGACAATGCCCGATTGAAGAATTATAGGCACATCTCACTTCTTAGCCATGTCTACAATTTGTTTTCAAGAGTCATCACGAAGTCGAACGATTTCCAACCTCCCGAACAAGCCGGTTTCCGAAAAAGCTTTAGCACCGTAGACCACATACATATACTATGGCAAATTATACAGAAGACCGAAGAGTATAACCTACCTCTTAGTTTAGCGTTTGTGTACTACGAGAAAGCCTTCGATTCGATCGAGACTTGGGCTGTACTGCATTCTCTCCAACGGTGCCAATTCGACTACCGGTACAACGAGGTGCTGAAGTGTTTGTACAAAAAACGCCACCATGTCAGTCAGATTTCAGGATCAGACTTTGGAACTTATCTTTCTGCAGCGAGGTATAAGACAGGGAGACGTCATATCTCCAACTGTTCTCTGCTGCACTGGAGGATGTCTTCAATGTTCTGGACTGGAGAGGGCTAGGCATCAACGTCAATGGCGAGTACAACACTCAACTTCGGTTTGCCGACGATATAGTGGTGATGGCTTAGTCTATTGAGGACCTCAGTACAATGCTGGATGACCTCAGTTCTTCTCAAGAGCTTCCGAAAGAGTGGGTCTAAAAATGAACATGGACAAAACCAAGGTGATGATGAATGCCCATGTTGCACCCACTCTGATCAAAGTCGGAGACTACACTCAAAGTTGTGTACGATTATGTCTACCTGGGACAATCGGTCAAGTTAGGTAGGTCCAACTTCGAGAAAGAGGTCAACCGTCGAATCCAACTCGGCTGAGCAGCGGTCGGGAAGTTGCGCGGTATCTTCTCGTCCAACTTACCACAGTGTCTCAAGACGAAAGTCTATGACCAGCGTGTGTTGCCAGTGATTACTTACGGGATAGAGACGTGGTCGCTCACAATGGGCCTCATCAGAAAGCTTAAAGTCACCCAAAGGGCAATGAAGAGGGCTATGTTCGGAGTTTTCTTGCGTGATCGAATCAGAAATTAAGAAATCAGCAAGAGAACCAAGGTTACCGATATAGCCTGAAGACTTTCCAAACTTAAGTTGCAGTGGGCAGGGCACATTGCTCGCAGAACAGATGGCCGTTGGGGCCGAAAAGTTCTAGAGTGGCGATCGCGTACCGGCAGACGCAGCGTTGGAAGGCCTCCCTCTAGGTGGAGCGACGACCTAGTCAAGGTTGCGGGCGTCCGGTGGATGCAAAACGCACAGAACCGATCAGTGTGGTGACGCTTGGGGGAGGCCTATGTCCTGCAGTGGACGTCTTTCGGTTGAAATGATGATGATAATGAATATCCGCAAAATATTTTACATAAATTGTCGTGTAAATTGTGCATTTGATAGGATGTATTATTCAGCATCTTAACGTTCCCATCTGAAAGATTCCAATTATTTAATCTATGTCCCATTTTTATTTTTTTCAGTGCGCCAAAGCAAAATTCTGAAGACCCGAACGCTTTTCATATCACGCCTTTTTTATCTTTTATACTCATTCTTTCTTTTATTTGCGAATTTTATTTGATACTCTTCTGTGCGATTTGTACGTAATGGTTCGACGTACGAAAAATATTTAGCAGTGCTTTTATATGAAAGATTAATACAAACATTATGTAAGAAGAGCTTGTAGCTAAATAATATCACGCTGTACGGAATGATCTCCGAGGATATGCAACGCATGCCGAAGTCGGTCCGTAGATGGGTGACCGCCCATTACATAACTATCGAAACTTGGAAAGCTCGTAAACCTGTTGGTCCTAACGGTCATTTGTAGATCATTACTGTCAGTCCAATATTCAGATGCAAGAAAATCTAAAACCAGTATTAATCAGTTACTGGTTTGTGGAGGTCAGATAGGCGATTGCTTCATTAAATACTGGTACTCAGCTGCATCCAGTTAGTTTGGAAGCTGACCCCAAGATAATTGAGGAAATGCTACGCCTACGTGGATGATGAAAACCAAAGAAAAAATGTGAAGTTCTTAGAAAAACGAAACGAAAAGAAAAAGAAAATTGAATAAAAGACGATGATATATTTTATATCATCGTCTTTTATTCAATTTTCTAGTTTGAGTGGCTATTTTTCAAATGATATCAAGTAATGATGAATTTTAAAAAAGGTGCTTTACGAAGATTATTATTCTCTTCAGAACATTATTTATTTATTTTTCAGTAATAAAAACTGCCACAAACTACTTATAGTAATTTATTAGAACATAACTAGGACACAGCATTCTCGAAATATTCATTTGTTCCCACCTATCCTGATAAAATCTTCTTCATATAATCAACAGAAATAAATATTTCAATTTGTATTGGTCTCAAAGAGGGCGTTGAGTTAGGTGAGTGACCGAAGAAAGAGTAAGTGTTTAGGCACTATAGTGCTATACGATGGTCTTTCCATCTTTTTACCTTGTATCGGCTGTTTCTGATAAATAAGGAGTTATTATTAGGGCCAAGTAGTCTGTCAGCAAGGTAAGACGTGGAAGACTGCCAAGATTTAAGTTCTTATGTACACAAAAACCAATTTGTTAACCTTTCAATCATTGATATAAAAACAAGACACGAACTAATACTGATTCCTATCTTATCTATTCTCTTATCATACAGTATTACGCAATAATGAATATAATTATAATTATGGCGTAAAAATGTTACCTAAAAGATCGACAAAAAATTGTTTTTAGCAGAGCGTGGTTTCGATCCACGGACTTCTGGGTTATGGGCCCAGCACGCTTCCACTGCGCCACTCTGCTTGTGTCAGAAAATGACGAAATTTTGCTCCTATATCGATAGGCTGGTCGCGCACAATATAGGCGTGACCATGACAGAGTATTTAGCTACTATCAAAAAGTCTTTGGAACAATGGAGAATTATTCTATCCTTGATGCAAACTATAGTTTGTACTGAATGGCTTGAAGACACTATGGAATTTTTGTTTTACAACGTCTAAATAATAGTAGTGCTGTCTCTGTTTGGATTATCTAGATACCTACATTTTAGATCACACACAACTTTATTTATCTATACTAATATTATAAAGAGGTAAAGTTTGTGGGTTTGTGAGTTTGTGACGTTGTAAGGGGTAATCTCTGGATTTACTGAACCGATTTTGAAAATTCTTTCACCAGTAGAAAGCTACATTATTCCTGAGTGTCATAGGCTATCATAAATTTTCAAAAAAAATAGAGATCTTTATGAAAATTGCAATAATGTAACCCAAGGTAGGAAAATGTTGCCTATAAAATTCATTCTTTAGCGTGCGCTGAGAAAAACATTGATGATAGATAAAAATAGTAGGTAAGTAGGGTAGGCAGGGTAGGCAAAGTAGGCAGGGTAGGTAGGGTAGGCAGGCTAGGCTGGCTAGGCAGGGAAAGTAGGGTAAGCAGGGTAGGCAGGGTAGGCATGGTAGGCGGGGTTGGCCGGGTAGGCAGGATAGGCATGGTTGGCAGGGTAGGCAGAGAAGGCAGGGTAGGCAGAGTAGGCAGGGTAGGCAGGGTAGGCAAAGTAGGCAGGGTAGGCAAAGTAGGCAGGGCAGGCAGGGTAGGCATGGTAAGCAGGGTAGACAGTGTAGGCAGGGTAGGCAGGTTAGGCAGGGTAGACAGGGTAGGCAGGTTAGACAGGGTTGACAGGGTAGGCAGGGTAGGCAAGGTAGGCATAGTAGGCAGGATAGGCAGGGAAGGCAGGGTAGGCAGGGTTAGCAGGATAGGCAGGGTTGGCAGGGCAGGCAGGGTAGGCAGGGTTGGCAGGCCAGGCAGGGTAAGCAGGATAGGCAAGATAGGCAAGATAGGCAGGGTTGGCAGGATAGGCACGGTAGGCAGGGTAAGCTGAGTAGGCAGGGTAGGCAGGGTAGGCAGGGTAGGCAGGGTAGGCAGGGTAGGCAGGGTAGGCAGGGTAGGCAGGGTAGGCAGGTTAGACAGGGTTGACAGGGTAGGCAGGGTAGGCAAGGTAGGCATAGTAGGCAGGGTAGGCAGGATAGGCAGGGAAGGCAGGGTAAGCAGGGTTAGCAGGATAGGCAGGGTTGGCAGGGCAGGCAGGGATGGCAAGATAGGCAGGGTTGGCAGGATAGGCAGGGAAGGCAGGATAGGCAGGCTAGGCAGAGTAGGCATGGCAGTCAGGGTTAGCAGGGTAGGCAGGGTTGGCAGAGAAGCCAGGATAGGCAGGGAAGGCAGGGTAGGCAGGGTAGGCATGGTAGGCAGGGTTGGCAGGGTAGGCAAGGTAGGCGAAGGGGCAGGGTAGGTAGGTAGATAGCCAGTTGACGGGAGCGAAGCCCCGGGGGTCAGCTAGTTGTTTAGATTTTTAAAGCTTTTATTTGCTACACATACTTTTTGTGTCCAGGCTATAAAAATGCATTCTTACCATTTGTTTTTTAAATTACCTGTCAGTTTTAATTTGTCTCCAAACATATTAAAGACATCATCCAAGCAATTAAGTAACAAACGAACACTTCATGTTTACTTCAGGTCCTTCATAACTTACCTCTCCAGTACCTGAAATAGCCGCCTAAGTACGATTATAAATCTTAGAGCCACAGGTAGTAACGTGTTGAATAGGGCTTCCAGATTAGGTCTGCCATACATCATTGTGGGCTCGGGAACCAATTGGATAGGACACGTGTAGGTACTGAGGGTAGTCTGAAAATCTATGATTGGCTTAAAGATTGATAGGTTTTTGTAGACAGTTTGACAGGTCCAAATTGAATTACAGCTTAGTAAGAAGTTGGTTTTCTGTAAGTTATTTTTCAAGCGAAAAATTTTCTTCGCCAAGATAAATGTAGATGGGCAATATTATAGGCGGCCGGTCGCGGTGTGTTATATTTGCCCAAATTTTGTCGCATGTCATTTAGAGAATTATTATCGCTCGTGAAGTTTTAATTAATACATTTTGTCGTCGTACGTCGCCCGCTTCCGCAAAAGCCGAACGCACGGGTAAAGCGGTACGCGTGCGTCAAACAGAAAGTCATCGGAGGTTAGGAGGGGTGCGGCATGGCAGCTCATTCTTGAATACCGCTGCTCAGGCCTCTTTTATCACGCACCATCGTCGAGACAACACATCTCCGTGATACTTACTCCTGACCCTCGTGTACAAGTAAATTTACAAGTAATTAGTAATTTGGCAGAAGTAATGTTGGTAAAACATTATTTCTTGACATTTCAGTTAATTGTTGTATTTGAACTGTGCTAATGATGTATTTTGAAATTACTATTATTATAACTTTAATTATAATCAAAATGTAGCAGTTGTTTATTTCAAAAATAAACTATTCTGCATTTGAATTTTGAATGATTTCCCTATCTACTCATCTGTCTAAATTATAATTTCCCCGGTGTTGTATCCACCTCATTGGCATTCTTATAAATAACTAACCATTGTGTTTCTTATCTATTATCATTAACCGATACAAACTAGATATTGGAGCTATTAATAACGTTTAAAGTTATAGTGCAAATAATAGACTGGCAGATTCTAAGTCAATCTGCCAAGCCTTTTCCCAACTATGTTGGGGTCGGCTTCCAGTCTAACCGGATTCAGCTGAGTACCAGTGTTTTACATGGAGAGACTGCCTATCTGACCTACACAACCGAGTAACTCGGTAACAGCTGTACCTCTCAGAAGCTTGAGATCCGACACCAGTCTAGATATCAAGCTTCTGACTACTTGTAACGACTGTCAAAGATCTTCAAATGACAACCGGGACCAACGGCTTAACGTACTTGCCGAGGGACGGAGGAAACTCGGTGTGTTGAAATGTTCACCCATCCACGGACCGACCTCGCCAAGCGTTGCTTAACCTTGAAGATTGACCCGTGCAGCTGTTAATATTTAGCCACGAGCTCCTCTGATTATACTGGCAGATTCTAAGTAATACTCTAAAAACAAATAAACGTTAAGAGCTTGTTATATTTGATTAAAAACAAAATAAAATAGAGGTTCCCACAGAACAGCCACTCCAAAATAGAAATGAAAAAAAAAAACCATCTTAATTTAATTTATTTAAAACCAAATTAAAACAATCTAAAAATAAAACAACAGGTTACCAAAATTGTCGTATATTTTTCCGTATCGCATTTTATGACTAATTTACCTTCACATTTTCAGTCGCCGACGTTTAGATAGTGAACTGTTATATATCCGGTAGTAATTCGTTTGCGGAAATATTAACGTAAAATGTTACCTTGGGTTCCGTTTCATTCCTTATCTGCGTAATATAACAATGATATGAAGGTTTGTTTGCAATGTATATAAACAAAATTAATCCAATATTATGTTTGTAATATTTTTAAGGAGTGATACGATTCTTGTAGAAACGTAAATTATTAACTTTTTTTTACTTTGACTAAATGCAAATTGATCGAGGAAACTGTGCAGTTTTCTCCGATCATGTTCTTCGTTAAGTTTAGTTGTTATTGCCTAGTGGTACCGGTAACGACTTACAATTACACAAAATAAATATTGTGTATTTTTATCATTACGACTGCCCTCAAAACAGTGAAGGAATATTGTAAGAAAAGAAGGCACATTTCATTGAGTAATTTATTGCATCAGCGCTGCTTTCATAACGGTGAAGAAAATCATAGGTTCAGCATGTGCTTGGACCAACAATGCGAAGACATGTTATATCCACCAAGCATGGTATAATATGTCATTATCACAATTTTCCAGTAGTGGAACTTCGTAGGCTGATTATGCTTAGTAATCACTAAAGGCGCATATGGATAAGTATGTAATTTTTCTCGAACATGCTTGGAAATTTCAGCATTATTTTGACAGCCTTTTTCGAGATAAATCGAAATCCATGTGATTACTAAAGGCGCATATGGATAAGTATGTAATTTTTCTCGAACATGCTCGGAAATTTTAGCATTATTTTGACAGCCTTCTTCGAAATAACTGTACTGGCATGCACGCAGCGACCGACAAATGTTGTAAGAAAATCCGTGGTGGTGTCTCGGCCAAATAAATTACATAGTAAACTCATATCTGTCGTGTAATTTACTACGAAACATGGCAACCAAGGAGGTAACTTATCAAGTTTTTATTTAAATTTCGAACTGGCTTAGTGTTATAATAGAAAGCTGTTTATATAAAATAAAACAAATTAACACGCGGGAAAAAATATTGTCGTTCGTTGTTCGTCATTGACTGAAAAGTAATTGTATTTGACAAAATGAGTCTTACGAAACCTAGAATTACCAATGGATTCCTTTCCTTCAGTCTCAAAGTCATACAGCATGACCACACCCCTAACTCCGTTTCTAACGTAACAAAGTAATAGTATTTCGTCGTCTCCTTAATCATCCGGTCTTTGGGCCCCGGACGCTTTCCTTTGTGTGAATTGTAACAAAGATGGCCCCTAATTGAAATCTATTTGTTGGTACAGGCGGGAACGCAGTGCTGGAATGGTTCTGTTTTGTAAAATGTGTGTTGAATTTAGTTGTATATATGAAGTTTTTCATGATTTTGATAAGTAGAATGAGAGCAGAGTAACGATTTATTACGCTACAAAATAAAACATATTACCCTCCATCGGCAGTCGGGTAAATAGAAGTTTACCAAGGAGAAACTAAGCTTTGATACCTCTCGATTTAAATGTTAGAAAATACTAAGCTTCGATACCTCTCGATTTCAATGTTATAGATCAGATGCTATTGAAATTCTCTACAGATAGATTAAATCAAACCTAATAGCGACTCGGAACACGAGACGTGTGGCTGCACAGTAGAAAATTCATGTGATAGCGAGGATGAGGGGTGGGATATACCAGTGGAAAGTCAACTTCAAAACCGCCTTTAAGTTCGCATGGACCTAATGCATCTCAATCCAAGTGTTGATACTTCATAAGTATCTGCGACATTACACCAATCGGATTTTGATAAATTATGGATTGCCATCAAATCGGTTTCAGATGTCCTTTTTTTGTTTATCAAATTGGTTGGCATGACCATAAATCAGAGCTTGGATGAATAGACTTCATCTTTCCTTAAATATCGTTTATTAGAGCCTCTATGGACCTCTACAAATTTTCTCACACATAATACATCGCAAAATTTACAAAACATCCCTCACCGGTATGTAGAAACTACCATTGCAACTAGCAAGTCAGTTTCTCAAGTCGACTCCCTAAGCGCACCAACCCTTTTATAGCTAAACTTAGATCATAATAGTTCATCTATATGCGCATCTTTTGAATATTAAACAGGAATGCATTGACTTCATTGATGAGATGAAGCTGTTTCAAGATGGTGCAGAATATGAATTAGTTGGTAACTGCTTGATGGGAGCTAAGGGCAGTGAATTGGAAACAATTAGTTCTGTGTAGTTGATTTTGGATGTTTGGGGGAAGGGTGGCGGGTTAATCATTTTATTATTTGATAAATGTTTGTTTCTTTTGCCATTGTTTGCGAATGATGAAATCTGAATAGTTAAAATATTTAGGGCTGAATTTACAACAGTCAAATAGCTTTTGTGTGAATAATAAATATGGCGGTTTGACAAACTTTCCATTGAAATGCTGTGAAACTGTCAATTTAATTCATAAGGTAATAATAATTCGGCCTAATCTAATATCTTTAAACGAGTAATACCTGTATATATACCTATATATATAATCGGAATCTCAGTAAAAGCTCCAACGATTTTCATGCAATTTTGTATTTAAGGGTTTGCGGGGGCGATAAATCGATCTAGCTAGGTTTCATTTTTAGAAAATGTAGTTTTTCCTATTTTCACCCGAGCAGAGCTCAGTTGCCCAGGTACTAATATAAGGATAATATGCCGCACATTAGTCCCAAATTAAAATCATTTGTTACTAAAACACACATTATTATGTTGTCTTTTATTTCACAGCGATACTCCTTTAAATATTGTATTAAAAGATTAAAAACTATAAAAGATTTAATTTCCTTTTATCGTGAATGTCCCACGTAATATTCTAATCTTGGAATAGTATATTTATCACATACTAAACCGTCTTCCGAAGCCATAAAAATATATATTGTAAGCACGCATCAGTTATTGTAATCTCACAGGTGAAAAGTTGTGTAAAGGAAAACAACACGATATGGCCACAGTGTAAAGACAAAACAGTAGAACAATGAACAAAAATATATTAAAGAATAACAAAACTTATAACTTTTCTTGCTAGATGTTTTGATGATTTAGAAGACTAAGCCACAATGGCATATGACAGACGTGTGTAGAAAACAGAGAGGACGGCATATAAGTAGTAGTTGGACAAAAGCTGATTTGCTTCTATTAGAGATATCGCCTTTGAAGGAAGCAATTTTTTAGATTTAACTATTTGTAAATGTTTTTTTTACAACCCACCCCTGAGCAGTGGTAGTCTAGTGGTAACAGCTACGACTTACAAGTTGTAGGGTTCGTTCTAGGCATGCGCTTTACTTTGTGTGAATTAATTCATCACCACTGCTCTCAAAACGGTGAAGGAATCGGAAGGCATCGTGAGGAAAGCGGCATGTCCTAGAACCAAAAATTCGAAGACATGTGACATCCACCAACCCACGCTGGGCCAGCGTGGTTGATTACGGCCCATTCCCTCTCACAGAGAGGAGACTTGTGTCCCAGCAGTGGGAACATTAAAATGCTGATGATGATGATGATGATTCCTGTATTTATTTGTCATGATAATAAATAGTAAAACCCTCAACTGTATGAGAAATCGATTCCCCAACAGCAGTGATGCTTTCAAAAACGTGTACTCGTATTCTTTAAAATTCAATGAAATAAAAACTTTGATTTCAGACAGATTACATAGGATTAATAACAATTTACTCAAAAAACTAGTGTTAGTAGCTACACATATAAAACTAAAAACAACTACCAACCTATCAAACCAAACTACGAAACTACCAATCTTCCAGACCAAACTACCAAACAATTATTTTTTGCAGTTTGGTTTAACTTTGATCACAGGTCCTGTAGTAGTCTAAAAAAAGTTAATTAAAACATATTCGCGAGCTGGCTGACCAAAACCAGATGTATCCTCTGACTGCACATCATAATTTTCTTCTTGTTTACGTCTTTTTAGTTCGCTTTTTAAGCAGTCGGGTATTTTAAATTTTTTAATGAACTTGTTTTATTTATAACTTTTAGTATTTTTTTTTCGAATGGGTACATTTAAACATATAAGTATATTTTTGAAATCACCACATAAAACCCTTAATTTTGATACCCTACACGATGGGTTTGGACAAAAGCCGCCATTTTTCTATTTTCCAATTTTAATGTAGCCAGTAACACTCGCAAGTTAAGAAAAATCGATTGACGTAAGAACCATCAAAATCGGCCAACCCGTTTAGTCTCTGGAACGCCATTTAGGAACAAAGATAAATACATACATAGATTGATAAACAAATTACCCTCCTTCGGCAGTCGGGTAAAAACAAAACATTAATTCTGCAGTAGAAGCATATAGACAAAACAAACTTGCACTTCTGTATTTTTTTCTACTAAAACCTCACAATTCAGCCCAAGCGAACACGGAATGATAAAACTCTATGCTGTGTGGTTCGGTCCAAAAAATCACAATACACCATGCTTGGCTGACTTCCTACACATTTCATCTCCCATATAGATAGAGCAACGCGTTCAATGATATCTGCACAGTACTTTGAGGCTGGAGTACTTATCTGGTATCCAACAGTCACTCTTTAAATCATAATAATTTTAGCGCTTCTGTTTTTTTCTTCTCCATTAACTTAAAATTTTGTCCGATCAGTATGTCGATATTATCTGGATGGCTCTGTCATTCTTCACGTTCAGATCCCGAAAGGTGCATATGGTTGGGCACAAAGATAAGAACAACGTTTTAGCGCAAGAATAGGCACTTGTTTGAGTTTCTTCAATATCTAAAAATGGCCTGTCAACTAACGGTTATCTATGTGAACTCAAAATTTGAATTTAGAAGTCGTTATTATAACTTTGAAAACTATCCAGCCGGAACTATTTTCTGACAGACTGCATGCTGTAAGGTGCCCTTCAGTAGTAGTCTTTACGTAGTACCTACCTGCCTGCTGTAGCACTGTGGAAAATTGTATATAAGCCAACAAAAATCGTTTTATTTTTTAAGTGATTGTTTTTCTATTTATTATCCGTAAATATTGTGATCGAGCAGCTAAATATATTAATAATACCTTTTCTTTCAAAATTATTATTTTCATTCTTGCTTATATTTCAAAAAACTGTCATTCCATTCATTTACTCTTATTCTTTATTGTACACAAAACATAAATACAAACAAATAAAATAGGACAATTTATGTACAAAGGCGAGCTTAACCCATAGTTGGGTTCTCTAACAGCAAACCTCAGTTCCATATATAAATATGCATATATGGGGATAGTACATCCATGAGCTCAACAAAAGATTACTAAAAACACTTAACAATTTTAAATACTTACTCACTAAATAAACTATATAAATACGTGTGCAACACACAATGCATAAACATAATACATACAGCATACTATATAATACAAAACTAAAATATAACAATTGTAAATACATAAATTAATGTGTCATTTATCATTTCTATCATCCAAAAAGTTATGCATTTTCTTACTGCATCAGTCAGACGTCTATCTTTTTATCAATTTTAGTACATACTATCTTCTGCCAGCGGTTTCGCCTGCGTTATGTTAAAATACTTTCTATTTTAACATCCCAAGGGAACATTTTACCGGGATAAAAAGTAGCCTATGTGCTATTTCTGACTATAATATATCTCTGTGGCAAATGTCATCCAGATCAGTTCAACCATTCTGACATGATTGAGTAACAAATATACATTCATGCATCCACTTTCACATTTCTAATATTCGTAAGATTCAAATCAAACATGCAAACACTACTAAACTAATAATGGCACATTGCATAAATAATAAAAACTACACTTTGGTGCAACATTAGAGACCTTATCTATCTCGTTTGTCTTCGTCACATTCACAGAGTATCGAAACGATTCAGTGGCCACTGTCTGAGATGGCTTTGTCACAATTTTTCAAACAAATCAGATATTTCAGAAAGTGTCACACTTTAATCATAGACATTCACTAACCGAAAGTGCAGACGCAAATACCAGGTGTCTTCAATGATTAGTTCCGTATGCCGAAAGGCGGGAAGGACCATGAGGTGGAGGTGGGTTTGACCGAAAGTGCACGCCTTAATTTTCCCAACTATTTCAACTCCTGAAAGCCAGAATCAACGGTGGCGAAAACAGGAAAAACGACTACTAAATGATTCTCCACAAATCCAACGAAATTAATGAAAAAAGAACAGCGGAGGATTAAGGAAAATAAAATTTTCACTTCCTTCCTTATCAAGTCTGTAACTAGTAGGGAGACCGAGGGGTCTTGAAACAGAGATGAGTTGAAACATCGTCTATCTATAACCGTTTTCAAGCTGACAACAACGCTGTTTAGCCGTCCCCACCACCCGCGGGCGCCTTAATATGCGTCCTTGACTCAAGGCGCGCGGTTGCGAAGTTCTAGCTCGCAAAAATACGAAATGTAAGTTTTAATAGTTTTTTTTTTTCATCATCATCATTATTTTTAATGTTCCCACTGCTGGGAAACAGGCCTTCTTTCTGTGAGAGGGAATGGGCCGTAATCCAACACGCGAGCCCAATGCGGGTTAATGGATAATTCATTTCATGGTTCGTTTTTTTAGCAACCTATAATTTGATAATAAATATTGGTGTTTTGGCCTCATATGCCGTAACGCGATCTACGCGATACAATGGCTTTATAATTGGCTCAATTTATTGCAGCATCCAAGGGGTAAACTAAGGATTGAATTAATAGTGATGGTGCAAATCTTTGATTTGTAGTATGACTAAAGAAACTTGTGCACAGCGCACATTTCACGGGCACAAATATAATGCATCATCCTCACACATTAGTAATGGCGTCTTCGATTTTTTTTTTTCCCTTTCCTTGGGTACATCAATAGGATGGATCCTAATTGTATTACAATCTAGCCTTATAAATAGACTTATAAGTAATTTAATTATAACCTAAACTATAAAATTGTCTTTACTAAGAATGTGTCCAATAGCACTTTTCTTATTGTCTCAATTAAGGCGAATACACTTCGTTCATGTGTTCGTTTGGTAACACTTTTGTACGTTACACTATTAACATTCACTAACACTAAACACTAACTCGAACGGTTTTGATCTTTTAAGTCTTCTCACTATGTTTGTGTGGTCGAGAAGCTGGATTGCCTCGACGTTCACATGCTGATGAAGTCTCTTTTCGTTAGTTTCTGCAAATTTCTGGATCACTTTTTCGATGAACTCAACTTTTAGGTCCCGATGGAGGTCATCATTTCGTATGTACCATGGTGCATTTACAATTGCCCTTAGCACTTTGTTCTGGAATCGTTGTATTATTAATATATTGCTCTGTTTGGTGCAGCCTCATAGCTGAATACCATAAGTCCAAACTGGCATCAGGACTTGTTTGTATAACAACAATTTATTTTGTACAGACAGCATGGAGTTTCTTCCAAGCAGCCAATACATTCTTTTATATCGGAGTTCGAGTGCTTCCTTTTTCTTCTTTACGTGGGCTTTCCAGCGTAACTTTGCGTCAAGGGTATTTACCGAGATATTTGGCTGTATTCTCGTACGGGACTTGTTTATTATTAATATAAACTGGAGAATACTGATGTTTTTTGTTGGTAAAATCTATGTGTACAGATTTGGATTCATTAAGTTTAATCCTCCATTTTTTGGTCCAGTCATAAACTAGGTTAACAGCCATTTGAACCTTTTCTACTGCTTCTTTGTGGCTGTTTCCTACAGCCATTATAGCTGTATCATCAGCAAGGGTCCCAACCGTGTTTTGCTCTACTTTAGGAATATCACAAGTGTATAGGTACAGGACCGGGCCTAAAACACTTCCTTGCGGTACGCCAGCTTTTATTTGTTTCAGTTCTGAGTAGGAATCTTCTTGTCTTATTCTAAAAGCTCTGTTTAGAACGTAGGACTCAAGTATATCTGCAAAGTGCTTCGGTAACAGGCTCTTCAGTTTATGTATGAGGCCTTCATGCCATACTTTGTCAAACGCTTGCGCTACGTCTAGGAATACAGTAGAACATACTTTCTTATCTTCAAGGGCTTTTTCTATAACGTTTGTGATTCTATGTACTTGATCAATAGTAGAGTGTTTTTCTCGAAAACCAAACTGGTGCTCTGGTATTATATTCTCGCTATCTATCTCGGTTTAAGTCGTCTGAGTAACAGTTTTTCAAATAGCTTGGACATTATTGGTAGCAAGGAAATAGGCCTATAGGATGATGCTTCGTGAGCCGGTTTTCCTGGCTTAGCTATCATTATTACTTCAGCCACCTTCCATAAGTCTGGTACATATTTGAGCCTTAGTGCGGCATTGATAAGGGTCGTTAATTTAACCAGACCTTTTCTCGGTAGGTTATGAAATACTTCTCCTGTTATTAAATCGTACCCTGGTGATTTTCTTGTGCTTATATTGTGTTTTATTTCTCGTGCGACTTCTCTCGGTGTTACTAATTTTATGGTAACTTCATTTTCCGATGTCACCATATTAAGCAAAGTGTGATCTTCAATGATTTCCCCATCGTTTGGTTGAAAGATATTTTCTAGGTGCTCTGCAAACCTCTTCGCTTTTTGCTCGTTAGTTACTGCCCATTGCCCGTTTTCACATTTGATAGGTGGGATTTGGGTAATCGGTCTTTTTAAGTGTTTAGTAGCCTTCCAAAGAGAGTAGTCTGTCTTTTGGTCGTTACTTAGGCTCTGAAGATAGGTTTTGGTTGACTCGTCTTTAAAGTCTTGGATTAGTCTTCTTACTTTTTTTGTAAGATTATTCAATTTTCGTTTGTCTTCAGGGCACCTAGATTGATGCCACGTTTTTCTCTGTTTTCTTTTGTCCATAATGAGATGCTTGATTCTGAGCGGGTAAGTATTTCCTTTCGTCCTCTTGTTGAAGTCAGTTGTATTTGCCCACGCTGCTTGCTAGATACACATTATGAACTTTTCTACTTCGGCGTTTAGATGTTCGGGTGCTTTTTGTGGAACTTTAAGGTCTATTTGATCATTCAATCTGGTCTTGAAGCTCTCCCAGTCTGTACACTTATTAACAAGAGTGGGCCTGTTTTCTTTATACAAAATGGTTTCGCTAATTTCTAAATATATTGCAGAGTGATCTGAGTTCATGTCATAGCTTTGTTCTGTTTTTATATAACTAGTTGATAGATCCTTGGTTATAAATGATAATATGATGGCCAGTAGGTGGGCTTGCCAGTTGATATGACATCACATTTCAACTCTTTTATGGCATTTAGTAGTTCTTTGCCTTTAGTAGTTGTTAGTCTGGAGCCCCAATACGTATTTTTAGCATTGAAGTCACCTCCTAAGATAAATCGGGTTCTAAAGCGAGTTAGAAAGTTCATATAGTGGTCCTTTTTTACCATATACCGTGGTGGACAGTAGATGGCAGATACTGTCACAGGATATTTTTTGGTTTGGAGACAAATCGCCACCGCTTGGATGTCCTTCTCTTCGTGTTTAAACTCTTCAAACTGCTGCAGATTTTCTTTTACTATAGTGGCACTAACACCTCTTGCAGAATTGTCTGGGTGAAGTGCATGGTATACTTTGTAACCTTTAAACTTAATGTGAGATTGCTTTGTGAAGTGAGTTTCTGATATCAGGCACACATCAATCTTTTCTATGTCTAATATACTTGTCTTGTTCTGATGTTTTTGTAACCCATTTGAGTTCCACGCCATAATTCTTAGTGTAGTATTCATTTTTGTGGCTTAGAAGTAGCAGCTTTGTTGCTATTTTCACTTTTGTGTATGGCCGTAAGCCTGGCATCGTTTGCACTGAGGTACAAGTTTTGTGGCTTTTACCGGTTGTATTTCCACATTACATCCCAAAACAGTTTTGATGTTATAAACTTTGCTAGTTTCTTCATCGTTTGAGAATGTTAGCATTAACATATTGAGTGGCTCTTTGGTTTTCCAACTCAATTTGTTGACTGCTTCTAGAATTTTGTAGCCTTTGCCACGCAAATCTTCAACAATTCTCTCCGGAATGCATGTGAAATGCAATTTTTTGGCCATGACTCTAATTGGTCTCTCTTGCTTGTTCTCATACGAGTGCCAAAGGCAATTGTTGAGTGAGAGGGCATTTGTAATTGCTCTGTATGAATCATCGTTTTTGGCATTTACTTTGATTGTATCGCCGTTCATCATTTTGATGCTGAATGCGTCAGCTGGTTGGCTCGCAGACAAAAAATCAATGAATGTCTGGTAATCCTGGATACCATCTACTACAATAGGTGGTGGTAAAGGAATTTTAATGGTTTTTTCCTTACCTTTATTATGTTCACTTCCTTGTTCATTCAGAGTGGGTTGGGCGGGAGAGGTGTTCAACTTTCTTTTCTTCCTGCTTTTTTGCCGTATCCATCCTGATTCTCGAGCGAGTTCTTCTTCATCCGTTGTATATTCAACGGGCGGGGGAGAAGTCTTAGGGGCGGTTGTAGTAGCTGATTGCGGTGGGTTCTCCGCTTGAAGTTTCAGCTGCTGCTGGAGGTTTTCTATCTGACTTTTTAAGTCATTTAGTTCTTTTTGCAGCTTTTCGCGCTGCCTTTGTTCACATCACATCACAGAAGTACTTGTACAACAGATGTCCAGTCTCTGTTAATAAGTTCACGCTGAGTTTTTCCTTTTTCGAACTCATTGTAGAAGTTAATCGAGTATTAACTTCGCCTTAACAATAATATTCGCCTGCAGCCGTCAGCATTACGCAATAACTAGGTCATTGCGATGCATGCGACTGGCCGGCGTTATTTTGATGAGTAAGCACTTTTACACTGTGGTACGCGCGCGATCGCATGTAACACAACTGCTCTCAGCAAAAATCGAACGCGCTATAAGGTCTTTGATGCCAGCGCGTTGATTCCTTTCTCTGTGGTCAAATCCTTCGGGATTGGTCGTTCCACTTAAGAAAGGCACCTTAAGATACTTTTTGTGTTGCTTAATCTTTTAAAGCCTGGATAACCAGCTTTTTTGTTCGACGGGATACTTTAAAGCGGTGCTAATCTTTTATAAGGAGGTGATTGGTTCGCCGAAGCCGATCGGGTGGTTTATTTTCGTTAGTTGTGTAGATGGATTTAATTTTTTCAGCTGTTTGCTGTTGGCGTAGTTTTTTAATTAAGTTTTATTTCATAAAAAAAATATATCAAATCATTTCGATTTTTAAACCTGCTTTTGTAAAATTATAAACCCCTTAGCATTTTACAAAGAATAATGAGTGCTTAACTTCTTTCTAAGTGTATCAAGAATCATATAAGCATCCTTCAAGTTATACAGGGTGGGCAAATCTTGGATCAAACAAAACAGATAGTGATGGTTGGGGTGAAAAGGAGAAAACAATTGTAAAATTTAAAATATATTTTTTGTTAGTTTATGACCTACTGCAAATACTCGTAGCCCCAAATATAGCCCTGTTTTGTTTTATCCACGATTTTTGGCCCACCCTGTATATCAGGTTTTCAGTTACACACTGACTAAAACATCAAAATTAAAAATCACGACAAAGTCAAGCACATAAGTATGACAAACAAATCACGTGAGCCGAAGGGCTATTTTCCTTCAGCAACAAGCCCTCCCACTTATAGAGGATAATATTTGTTATTTCCTGTAACTCCTAAATCAACATCGAAGGTTAAATAAAAAATATTTGGCGCCAAATCTCACGGTGTTTGTCTTGAGAAAATATTGTTGCACTCATTTACCAATTTTCCTTGATCTCGTATATAAATAGGGTGTTTTTTCGTATAATATTTTATTTATTTCATCCCATTCACATCTTTCATCACAGCATTGCGCCCAATGCGATAAACCCATATATTATATTATACAAGCTACTTATTATCTATAGCGTTTTAGCCCTATATAATACAGTTTTAATCCTTAACTAATTGTATAACCTAAACTATAACTACTTGTGTAACCTAATTTACAAGTAAATGTATCTTAAAATCTATAACAAATTAAAAAAAATCTGCTGTAATATGCCTCATCATCATCACCATCAAGCCTTACATACACATACATCCTTTCTATGAGAGAGGGAATGGGCCTTAATCCACAATGCGGGTCCAGTGCGGATAGGTGGATATCACATGTCTGCGAAGTTTTGGTTACTAGTATCTAGGGCAGGCCAGTATACTCATGGTGTTTTCTGTCACCGTTTTTAAAGCAGTGGTGATGAAATAATTTACACAAAGCAAAGCGCATACCTGGGACACGTAAGTCGGGGCCGTTAATACTGAACCACCACTGTACCCAATATACATTACAAATGATCTCAAGTAATGTTGGTTTAAAACAGGTCCTTCGCAAAGATGTTTACCGTTTATAACCTTATACAGGTTATAACGGGTCAAAATCTTTGCGAAGGATCTACATTTTATTCCTCAACACAGTTGAGTGTCTCAGAGTAACTGACTGAATATTTTTAAACTCTCAGAAACACGAGATCTAATCTTTGCGGTCTTGGATATTCTGCCTAAACATCTTTGAAAGTAATTGATTACCTTGACCTTTTAATTTGTGACAAATTCAAATCAATTTTTTATAACACTACCACGGACTTGGGGTCTCTGAGGCAGGGCTTTATGGTTAAAAATTACATGATATTTCGAGAAAAATGAAAAATTAATGTTTTAGTTTTAATAAGTATGCTTTATTGAAACGAAAAAATTTGATTGAAATAATCATTCGAAAATTTTACTCATCATCTGCCTAGCCTTTTCCCAACTATATTGGGGTCGGCATTCAGTCTAACCGGATTCAGCTGATTACCAGTGTTTTACATGGAGCGACTGCCTATCTGACCTCCACAACCCAGTAGTAACTGGGTAACAGCGGTACCCCTTGGCTAGACTAGTGTCAGATCTCATGCTTCTGACTACTCGTAACGACTGTCAAAGATCTTCAAATGACAGCCGCGGGACCAACAGCTTAACGTGCTTTCCGAGGCACGGAGGAAACTCGGTATGTTGAAATGTCACCCATCCACGGTCCGACCTCGTCAAGCGTTGCTTAACCTTGAAGATCGACCCGTGCGGCTGTTATTATTTAGCCACGAGCTCCTCATTCGAAAATATTACTAAATATTACAAATAAACGAATAGTATGGCTATTTTTAGCCTTTACGACTTACGATCATAGGTACATGATATTTTAAATAGATCTTAGGAAACAAAAAATAAATTTTTGTTTAGAAAACTTACAAATGATATTAACATCTTCATTCCTTTGTGTGATAATGTTACAGCTACTCTGGATGACTGGATAACAAAAAACGTTTGATATATACGTCTATTTTTTCACTCGTAATAAAAAATAAAAAATACAAAGTTTTTTTGCCCCCCATTATCTCTAGTATATATAAATCTGCCTAACCTTTTCCCAACTATATTGAGGTCGGCTTATGTCTTTGCCCCCCATTATCTCTAGTATATATAAATCTGCCTAGCCTTTTCCCAACTATATTGAGGTCAGCTTATGTCTTTGCCCCCCATTATCTCTAGAATATATAAATCTGCCTAGCCTTTTCCCAACTATATTGAGGTCGGCTTATCTCTTTGCCCCCCATTATCTTTAGTGAAACCAAAAAAGTGAAATAAATTTATTTGATGGTGTGTTAAGTACAAAATTGTACCTACATATTACAGCAAAAATTAAACAATGTTCCTAATTCCCTAACCGACATAGTTTTTAGGGTTCCGTACCCAAAGGGTAAAAACGGGACCCTATTACTAAGACTCCGCGGTCCGTCTGTCTGTCTGTTTGTCTGTCTGTCTGTCTGTCTGTCTGTCTGTCACCAGGCTGTATCTCAAGAACCATGATAGCTAGAGAGTTAAATTTTCACAGATGATGTATTTATGTTGCCACTGTAACAACAAATACTAAAAACAGAATAAAATAAATATTTAAGGTGGGTTTTATTTAGTTATTAGCAAAAAAACTGTGCAAATGAATTTAATTTTGCGGTCGTGTGAAATTAAAAATTAGCATAGGAAATTGAATAATATTGTTCGTCACAGCGTACACAACCTACGGTCTGCGATTTCGGCTCAGTTTACCCAGATTTTTATAGAAAAATAAATAATAAAACACAAATACCCTTTGAAATACTGATTATGGGAAACATGGACGTGTGGATCTGTGAGGTCTCACAGGCTCCTGCCAAATGATGAAAGCTAAAAATTCACTTGTTTTTAAGCTGGCAAATCAACCACTTCGTCTATTATTGTTTCGCCTCTTAACTGAAAGGTACTGACCAGCTCCGTGTCTTGTGCCACGGGAAAGTGACCTTTTAGTGAAATTATCAGACTAGACACGTCCACAATTAAAAGTTAATATTACCTTTAGATACGTAAATCAAAGGAAACTCTCCCAACAAGCCTTAAGCAACCAAATATTTTTCAAAATAATTGCTATTGTTAACCTTTATGAGTGCTGGCAGGTTTACTTAAGGCTGGTCTAGGGGTTGCAAGCGCTACTACTAAGCATGAGGTCCTGCGTTCATGTAGCGGGTCGGAAAACGTGTTATTCTGAGTTTTCTTTTTGGAATTTTTCTATAGAAGCCCGGTTTTAAATTGTCCCCAGTTGATGGCAATATTCTGGCCCGTATTACAAGGGACTTAAACATAACTGGCGAAATGTGGGTCACCCTTAGGAGAATACCGGCGTGATGTTGTTATTAACCTTTCTCTAAAATTGTTATAACAACTCATTTATTTAAGACGACGATAGTTGCCAACAACCTTGAGGGAACAAAACGCACCAACCCAAATTTCAGTAGATTTTTGTACTTTTCATATTATTCTATAACTTAAGAAAAAACCTCAGATCAAAATGTAGATAATTAAATTGTCTTTGCGATGGTGACAATTACATTAAAATACGCCCGGTGGTTTGGTACGATTGTCGTTTTTTTGTCCGTGTTAGACATAACTTTACAAAACAAAATAATTAGACTATGTTATACGAATATTTTTTTTTCTTGGATCAATAAAATTGTTATATTAGACTAATATAACAAATATATTTGCCAAAAAAATACGTCTAGCCGTTAAGAAATCATTCAAATTTGAAAATCAGCTACTGAGAGATATTACTCGCGTGGGTGTTTGCCTGTTGTCTATTGTGGTGCAAAATCCGGCACGGTGAACTTCAAATTCAAACACAATGAGAAATATTTTAAGCTCTATTGGCCGGAGGCTTTACACGTGTCAAATTAATACGTCATAAACCTCACCCAGAAATATGGGTGAGTTTTGAAATTGTACCGTAATTTCTGGCATTTATATCAGATATTATCTGTCAGTATTCGTATATTTTTGTCTATTTTTGCTGCGGGGTATTTTGTTTGAATACTCTATGACCCAGAAAGAATAATTAGGATAAGCTTAATAACTCCTATTTAAACCGGCGAGCGCACTATCGGGTCTATGTGACCCGCGACGTTTAGAAACACTTAAATTTACTAGAAATTTTGTGTGACGTTTCTGTACTACTCAGTAGCTGGCGATAACAAACCCCCCTTTTGGTTTCGTGCCACTTTTCAGTCGTATTGCTCCTGCACCAGTGAATAGACCAGACCAAATAAAAAATAAAAGCTCAATGTACAGCATGAAGGTGTTTTTTATTTTTTACTTATTTTTTTTGTTTTTTTTAATTAAGTTAATTCTATAAGTAAATTTAAATTTCGTTAACATTTTTTTGCTATAAGACAGAAGGTGTATTTTTATTTTATTTTGTGTAATTTGTGAAGTTTGTAGTTGATTTTCAATAAAAGTATAATAGTTTGTGATTAATGAAGTACCTCATACCTCAAAATCTCTCATTTAATAATACATTATTATAATCATAACATAAAGTTTTTTAAAAATCCTTTAAATAATGGAAATAATATATTTTTTAAAGTGGGTAATTATAACCCAACCATGCACTCGATATTACAATTGTTCACTATGCCGTCGTCTGGTTAAAAGATTGACCCGCTATAGCAGTAGACCGAGAGAAGTATGTAGTAGAAGGAGGGTAGGAAAGCCTTTGCGCTGCAGTAGGCTTATAATAATTTATGAACATAGCAGACTGCATACATAACATAGCTCTGAATTGTTCATTACATAATATTGTTAACTTGTTGTCTGGAGAAGAACTACATACTCACTTTGCTTGATAGGATTCTGAAAACAACGTTAAAGATTACGATAGATCATATCGGAGGATCACATCACAAGACTCGCTGTTTTATCACGCTCACGACGAAATGGTATTATCCCTGCATAAGCCTGATTAATTTGAAGCTGCAGTACAGTTGTTCTATTATGGATGAGATTATTACAAATGCAGCATAAACCTTTGCTGCTATTTGTCTCTTGTATAATATCATTCAGTATTTTTAGAGGTTCCCAAAACACACATAACAATCTGCTAAAAACACCACTATTTAAATCTCAAAGCGCTTCAATTTTAAACTGCAATCTGAATAAAACCGCGAAAAAACAAGAACAAATTATGAAAAATAAACATTCATTTGCTTTTATAGTAAAACAAAGAAAGATACCAATTCTCTGTGTTTGAGTAAGCGTGAAAGTTGAAAAAAAGGCAGGTAGTTTTGCAAGCAAAGCAGGGAGGCCGAGAGACAGGCTTGCTACAAAAGCAACTAAAAATACTAGTTAAAAAGCGTAGTTTTAGCTGGGAATGTTTGCCCGACCCACTTTATTAGGCCCCGTACAGTGTGGGGCCATGAAACTTAATGTATTAGCTATGATGCGATTTGAATATATATATTTTCACTCACACATAACATTAGGTCTTGAGTTCCATTTCCAGGTCGGGAAAAGTGTAGTTTGGTTTTCAATATGTAATTTCTCAGTAGCAGCCCGGGGTTTGTATTCAAAGACAAAGATATTTTATTTCAACTAGGCCACCAAGCGGCACTTTTGAACGTTAATATATAAAAAATTAAAAGGAATAAAAATTGATTCCACCGTGCATTCGGAAAGTAGCTTGTTATGGAGAAGAACGCACAAGAAACTCCATACATACTCTTTAAAAAAAAAAAACGTTTTTTTACAATATTTAGGTACATAAGTACATACATTAATAAATTCATATGTGTGAGGACAATGCACCCAGAATCACTACGTACAGGTACAACGTATTAAAAGTACCTACACATGTACCGTGCAGTTACACAATAGGTACTAGAAAAACATTAGCATCCGAAGCAGTAAGTTAAGACCAATCCCAACTGACGACGCCCGTTCACGAACATGACGCATATTCGGCTCAATCAGCCGAATATGCGTCATGTTCGTGAATAGGCTTGCCCCCTATTAATCATTACCATACATCGCCCCCATTACATGGGACTTAAGTAGTTACATGTGGGAGTGAGACAGGTGGACCCTTGCCTAACATTTCGGGGGATACAGCCGTGATGTTATGATATGTTTAATTGTTTGACAGTTTGTTTCAGTCTTCATAACTTACTTTTCGTCTGATTTTCCTTCCATTGCTTTCTATATTGCATAGAGAAACAGGATCGCAAATAGAAGAAGCTCAAGTATGAGTAATGGTTGGTAAGATGTATATTTACACTGAACATGATTATTAATAATGAAAATAATAGACCAATTACTTTGGTTCCTATACTCTCAACAAAAATACACAAAACCCGACTGCTTAAAAAGCGAAATAAAAAGACGTAAACAAGAAGAAGATCATGCTGTGCAGTCGGAGGATACGTATTCGCGAGCTGGCTGACCAAAATAAAATGTATTCTCCTACTGCACAGGCTGATTTTCTTCTTGTTAACGTCTTTTTAGTTCGCTTTTTAAGCAGTCGGGTTTTTTGATTTTAGAATTAACTTTATTTATTTATAACTTTTTAGTTTTAGGTACATTTTAACATATATGTGTTATATATTTTTGAAATGACCTCTTAAAAACCTTTATTTTGATACCCTACACGAAGGATTGGAAGAAAAAAAATTTGTCCCCCACAATATGGCGCCCAAAATTCGCCGTTTTTTTTTTGGAAATTTTAATTAAGCCAGTGACACTTGCAGTGTTAAGACAAATCGATTGACGTAAGAATCATCAAAATCGGCCAAAGCGTTTGGTCTCTAGAACGCCACATAGGAACAAACATACATACATACATAGACTGATAAACACATTACCCTCCTTCGGCACGTACCCTATTTGTCTACTGAGTTTTCCTATAGTGGCCTCCTTCACCAACCTTACGTTATGGAAAGCGGCACACTATACCAGGCAACCCCTTACGAGGTGTCTGGGACCATCTTCGGTAGGTCACGCCTCCGAGAGCACTCGCCCCTGGTACTCAAGAGAAAATGTGAGTTGCACTGTGATTACTCACTACCATTTGTCCAGAATGGTACCGGAGCAATAAAGCCGCTCACCACACGCACCCCAGCACGCCAGCACTAGTGCAAGCACCAGCACCAGCGCAGTTGGTGCTAGCGGATTCAATCCCCGTTAAGGACGCCAGAGAAGCTGGCTCCCATTTCTCCAGAATGGTCCCGGAGCTGTAAGCACGCTCACCTCTCGAATACAAATCATCGCATCTACCCAATGCCTACAGCTGGGTTGCCGGAAAACTAATCCAACGGGTAGTCCTCTTCTTTCTATCCAGGAAAGTGCCGGAGATGCAGCTCGCTCACAGGAGCTCACTTGCTTGAGGGTTACTCACGAACCCCGCGTCTGACCACCAGGTGGCCCTTTGCCTTGGGCCGGTAACTTCAGACACTTGTTGCGCGCGAGGAATGACGCTCGGCCCACACATAGCCGAGCAGACAACATGCCACTCCTCTGCAACCACCACATAGACCACCGCGAGTCCAACCTCAATGTCAGGTACCACCTTTGCGCTTGCAATGGTGGAGGGCCTACCTGACCCCGCGTACCCTGATCCAAACAGCCGGACCCGTAGTTCCAGCTGCGAAAGCCCCCATCTGTTCGGGTCGTACAGATAGGGATAGATAGGGATCCTTCGGCAGTCGGGTAAAAATGATACTATGTTTCTACATTAAGTCAATGACACGCGCCAATAAATTGAAATAGTACATTATTACAATGGCCGGGCCGGCCCGGTATGAGACGGCAATTGCCATTTCCGCCGAGGCATATATAGTGCTTTTCTCAAAAGAATGCAGAGAAATAAACCATAATTTTTATATTATACATTTAATTTATTAAAAGTTACAACAACATTGCTGGAGCGTTGTAATGGTCCAAATTCAAAAAACACTCCTGCAATGGATTTGATCAACATTGCTGGAGCGTTTTAATGTTCCAAATTCAAAAAACGGTCCTGCAATGGATTTTCTTTGTCCGTAAATTCGATACTTCGCATGTTTTGTTTTCGAAAATAATGACAATATTTCCATGCGTGCTTGAGAAAAGTTATTTTATCTACTTCGGTTTCGTTATATTCGAATTACAAAATTGACAGCGGTTTCATTATGATACCCATAACGACATCGGGTTGCATTATGCGAATCGTCATAAAATTCTAAAACACAAGCAAAGACATTCTGAACATACAGCCAGGTACCTAGAATATTACTTCGAAAACGAGACAATGTAAATGATGTTTTTAAAAATGGAACAAATTTAGAACAAAAGTATCGTATACTATTTTGCTGTTGCGGCTACAAGATCTTTGCCTTATACCTAATAAAAATTAAAAGTGGACGCGTGAAAAATTTTCTTAGTGAAATTTTATTTCAAATTTTATTAATAATGTCTTCAACATCAAGTGAAAAGTGTGAAAATACTCCACCAGATATAACGAATAGAGCAGCTGCGGCTACAAATAATTTACTGCCAGAAAAGTCAAGACATGTAAGTGAAATGAAATACTTAAACACACTTCCTGAAATACTTATTTGTCTTTATCTGTGTTTTATTCCTTCCTTCGTAGATACAATCTTGTATGCAACTGTACGTTATTGGTCTTTTAATAACTCGTGCCCACCTATTTCGGTACGCGCTACGCTTGTACCGAAAAATGGCACTCGTATTAAAAGACCGTCCATAACGTAACAGTTGCATAATAGTATATTATGCAACTAGTGAATAAAGGACGGATTTAAAGCGAGGACCATAGATGAATCACGAGTAAGTGAAGGATGCTAATAACTGAATCACTACCGTAGGGAGTGATTCATGATGATTGAATCACGAGCATAGCGAGTGATTCAAGTATTAGAATCCTGAGCGACGCGAGTGATTCATGGCCCTCAATATAAATCCGTTTTATTCAAGAGTTGTATACTATAATTTATACCATGACTACGCGAAAAATAAAGATTTAAGCAAAAAGCACAAGGACTAATATAAATAAATGCTTTATTACCTTCAAAATTTACAAAAAATGAGAAACCGCAGTTTCACATTTTTTGTAAATTGAAGCTGACCTGGGTAACAGCACTGTGTTTCAGGGGCCAGTGACCACCTCCGTTACGTTACATAATTATAATTAATTAAACACCAATGCAATTAATATTAGAATTACAATCCAAATAAGTATTCACTAAACATCCAAGACCAAAACCAAGATCAATATTAAAATCCTAAATATAAACAACTCAAAATTAAATCGACGAAGGAGTTTGAAAGTCGAATATTCTTTGCACAAGAAGTTTGTATCGAGTATTTTATGCGCAAGGAGGTTGTATAGCATTGAGATGGAGTTTGAATATACATTAGTGTGTTCTAAATTCAAACACCAAAACAGTGATGAAAACACTGTTTTCTGCAATGATATTCAAATAAACAGATATGTTATGAGCGTTCGCATAGTGAAGACTCGAATAGGTCACAATTGTGAACTTTAGTCTTTAGTTTACGTCACGCATGGCGAATAGCGATACGCTTTGTTGAAACAAAAACAAAATAAAAAAATGCCAGCGTGTGTATTTAGAAATTGTACCAATTATGATACCAAAGTACATAAAACAGAAGGGATCTCATACCATATGTAAAGTACGCAATACGCCTCAATTTACCATTTTTTATTTTTTTCTAATATTCCGATATTTTGAGGTTAGAAAAAGATAACAACATTGGTGGTCAGAATAATGTTTGTTTACATTCACATGCAAGTGACAAACACTAGCTGTCTCTTTTTTTCTTGTTGGTTTTATCAAGCCATACCTTTCGACTTGTAGTGAAATGTCAGATGAATGAAAAGTGTGAGTGCGGAACACTTTTTTCAATTGTTTTGTTAGTGTATAACGAATCTGTTTATTTGAATATCATTGGTTTTCTGTGAATAAAATAAGCGTTTTAGAGGGGGAATGGTATAATAGTACACTATCGTACAAGTGTGTAATGTTGGTGATCGCAATTGCGCGCAAAATTAATCAGTTTTCCTATGCGCGCGCATCTAACAATGGCGATCGGCCATAGACTAAAAATGATGATGTTTCTTTTTTTTTTGGTGTTTCACGGATAGCGTTTTAGCCACGTACAAAATGGGGAATCTCAAGTTTTCTTTATTACAGAGAAAAACAAAAGTAATATTTGAGTGAAAGTTTTATTTATTAAACACGTACAAGTTGAAACGATCTATTTAAATAGGAAGTTCCATGAAATGTGTGGCATTTGTACTATTGAGCACGTTCTTTTTTGTATCGAAACTTTTTTAAGAACAAAGCACCTCAATCAATAAATTAAACAAAATCTATAAAACTCTCTTGTGAATAATAGTAATGAAAAAGTCAATGTGCGTAATTGCGGTGAAATTAGAGCCACTTTATGAGCAAGTGTGTTAAAAAAGAATTATTTTGGATGCTATCAATAAAAAAAGAAACTCCAGTAGCAGTATTTTTGGATATGAGTAAGGCGTTTGATATGGCATGTCATGAAACTTTATTTCTAACCTTGAACAATTTGGTATATATGAGGCGTTGCTTATAGTTGGTTCGAAAGCTAATTATGAGGCCGACAACAATGCACGGAGATTAGAAAAAAATGTTTCGAAACTAACACCCAGAAAACCTTTTTAGGTCTCTGTACTTGGTAAACTTCTGTGGTGTACGACCTGGAAGTGTCATTGACCCCTTATTATTTATAATATATATAAACGAACTGCCCAACTTCACGAACCAATACACTAAATTATTTGCAGATGATACTACTGTGTTCTTAATTGTATCCTAAAACGACATCACATACAGTGTGATAATAAAGTACATGTACAAAGGCGAGCTTAACTCAATTATGGGTTCTCTTACCGCAAAACTCTAGGGTTACAGAAAGTTGACATTATAGAGGACAGCATCCAGTGAACAACTTTAAAATAACATAAGACGAATTAAATGAAATGTACTTACATAAATATATATTTTTATACACATACTAATATTATGTCATTGCGCAAAGAAATGATCTATAATCTTCCTCTTGAAGACCTTCAAAGAATAGCTGTCGCGTTGGGAGTTTGGGAGAGAGTTCCAGAGAAACACTGCAGTAGCAGAGAAATAACCATCGTAGCGGCTGAAAGTGTGTCGTGGAGGGCAAAGGAGAAGAGATGTGGCAGTGCGACAGGGTTTACGTCTCGGGATAAGATAATCAAAGCGTTCACCAAGGTATTGAGGCGAATAAGTATTGTGCAGGATAGTATAGAGAAGTAATAGGATATAGGTATCTCGACGACGCCGAATCACCGAATGCCGACACATGGTCGTATTTACGGTGACCAACAATGAAGCAGATGCACAAGTTCTGCAGTCGCAGTATTGACAAAGGAGGAAAAACCCATTAAAAAATATAGCATTGACAGATTTATTCAATTGGCTAGACAGGAATACCTTAAAATAGATACAAATAAAACTAAATTTATAACTTTTTTGCCATATAATAATAACAAAAAATTAGGAAATTAAATGAAATTAAGTCTAAAATTCAATAATAATGACAAAGAAAAAGTTAATAATATAAAATTTTAAGGAGTAGTTATGGACAGACATTGCAATTAGAAAGCTCAAGTAGATAAATGTATGTAAGAAAATAAACAAATTCGTATTTGCACTCAGTAGGATCAAAAATTTAACAGACATTCATACAGCCTTATTGTTATACCATAGCCGTGTTTATTCTTTTTTTGTATGGAATAAATGTGTGGCGAATTCAATAGATACCCAGAAGGCATTCATAGCCCAAAAAAAGGATGTAAGGTCAATTTTCTATTATAAGCTTAATTTAAATTAATAGATTTTAATTTAATTTTATTAATTGCATTGCAATATAAATTTAAATTATGTAATTATTATCAGTATTATTATGTAATTGCTAAGTACTAAATTTGTACTGCACTTATAGCAAAGTATAACAAAGATGCCGAATATAGTAAAACCTATGTTAGCTATGTTGATCTTGAAAACTTATGTTTCTAGCTACCTATATTCTTGCAAATAATTATATCTTTCATCCATTCAATAGACTTTTCTTTAATTTTTTTATTAACTTTAGACATATATTGCAGTAGAATATTACCACAAAAAAAACTTTAAATTTTTGTCAATGAACTCTGTTTAGAAAGAAAGAAAAAGAGCTTATTTGTCACAAAACAAAACACACAACACACTGTACACAAAACTGTCTATAGAAAAAGATTTTTATGCAGATACCAATAAAAATTCTTTAAACAATTTTGTTACATGGGATTATATCTTACCATAAGTGAAATAGAAATGCCAAAAATAAGTATTGCTAGAAAGTACATCACTTCAAACTCATTGCTCACTCACTTCAAAACAAACTCATTAAACAAATTTGTATGGCGGTGACCCCAGAACCAGGCATTTGCCTATATCTTTGGGGAGAGGGGGGGTCAAACTTGAAACTTTAAAACAAAATCCTCCAAAGTCAATGCAATAAAGATAAAACTCCCCTTCCCGCTCACTCCATGGCCATCCGAATGTTCGCAGAGTAGTTTCCGCAAACCCGCGGTTTGTTTATTTAAAACCTTTTTTCTCCATGAGGTGTGGTCGCCAGTTCTGCAATTTGATGACGTCAGCAGACTGATATGACGAACGCATTCGTAATTTAACGCCATCGCCATGGGCAAAGGATTTTTGGGCAGTTTTATTTGGTAGAAATGGAAAAAAAAAGTTTTGTTTGAACATAAAATTCTTGTGCAGGATTTCGAGCTGTAGACCAGATTTTAGATGTTTACGCTGCTAACGCAGCTACTCAACCGTACATGACAAGAAAATACAATAATATTATTAGAACTTGTTACTTTGTGTGAGAAGACGCGATTGGTCCGCAGTGTTAAGATGGTCTAAGACTCTAGACAAGTGACATTTTACTAATGAAAGCGTAGCCATAGAGATTAAAAAAACATTAAACAAATATTAGCAGCCTTTTATTGTTGCTGGGATACTTGCCTCCTCTCTGTGAGACTTGTGAGAGGGAATGGGGAATATCCACCACGCGGGCCCAGTGCGGGTTGGTGGATGTCACATGACTTCGAATGTTTGGTGCTAGGACATGCCGGTTTCCTCACGATGTTTTCCTTCACCATTTGAGAGCACTGGTGATGAAATAATTTAAACAAAGTAAAGCGCCTGCCTGGGTTCGATCTCACGACCTACAACTTGTAACCTGCGGCCGCTACCACTGGGCCACAAGTGCTCTCAAAGCGTCGCAGTAATAAATCAATAATAATATTGATTTATTACTATTGAAAAAATTTAAGTCCTGTCACACTAAGTAACACAATAATAAATTACAAAAAAACATGAATGTAAAAAAATTCAGACCTATTTTACGAAATGAAACAAATTCTACAATAGTAAACTATTCAATTTTTCATCTCACTTGACGTGTTCCCTTGAGGTTACAGTCTACAATACTTTGACAAGGTCGAAGAGTTTGTAAATATCACAATAACATTTTACATTAAAACTAAAATCTTATAAATAGAGACTCAAGAAATACCTATTAAACATTATTATTTTGTTTGAAACTGTTTCTGAATTTTATTTGGGTTGATTTATTTAAGTGTTATATTTATTTGACTGCCTCCTTTGCGTCGTCAAGCCTTGCTGCGAAGTATGAAGTATAACTAGCTAGTAGAGTAATAACTACTATAGAATAAATAATAGTTGGTTTCCAGGTACTGTAGTCAAGTTGACAACGCTAGTAGTAAACGAATTAATTTATGGGAATGACAAATCTGAACGTACAGTCACGTGGTCAGACCATACAAATAGAAGGCGTTAACGATTGTAGAAAGAGATTCGATATGAAACGTTTGTAACTTGGCTAGGGAGGCAGGTCAGGCAAAGTGTTATTTTCTTTATAGAATTTCTTAATAGTAAGGCCAAAGTCTGGCTTTTAGTTCGGATGCTGACAGTAGGCTCGCCGTCTATTCCACAACATTTAGATAAAAACTTGAACAATAGGAAATAAGCTTAATTAGCGATCTACCTGGTGGCTTGACGTGATTTGATTTATATATACTGATAAGTTATTTTTACTGAGCGAAATTGGAAGTACGTTCACATTGACGCAATGCGACGTAACAGATTTTTTTATAGTCGATAGGCACTCGCTTGATCACTATGTCATCTGATGGTAAGCGATGATGTAGTCGACGGTGAAGCACATTTGCATAGAAAAAACTTATTCACTCTTGACTAAAAGAACCCTAGATTGTAGCTATCGGAACACACAGACTTCTGCAGGGAATTCCATTCCTTAGCTGTTCGCATAATAAAAGTTTCTCCAAAACGTTTTGTGCATATGGGTGACTTGAAATTGCCTTAGAAAATAGTTTTTCTCAAACATGCATGGAAATATTATCATAATTTTAGAAAAAAGAACATGCGAAGTACCGAACTTACGGACAAAGAAAATCAAATCCATTACTGCAGCGTTTTTTTGAATTTAGAACATTACAACGCTCCAGCAATGTTGATCAAATCTATTGCAGGAGCGTTTTATTAATTTGGAATATTACAACCCTCCAGCAATGTAGTTGTAACTTTTAATATTAATTAAATTAAATGTATAACATAATATAATTAAATTAAAAGTATGTTTTATTTCCCTGTATTCTTTTAAGAAAAGCACTATATATGCCTCGGCGGAAATGTCAATTGCCAGTTTGAAGTCCTCGCCTACAGCTCGGCCTTCAAACTCATATTCGACCTGCAATTGCCTATTTACCGGCCTTTGCAATAATGTACTATAATGATGTCGCTTATCGACGCAATTTAAATTGATTCGCACAATCAGGAAGATTTCTTAGAATCACATCTCTCACAGTGTTAATCTCTTATTTAAAAGGATAAACATGAACACACCGAAAGACAAAACAAAAATGCCGAACTTTTAAATCCCCCTAAATCAAACATTTGTTCGTACCGTCCAAGTAATATTTTCTTCGCAATAAAATACTGTCAACTTGATTTATTCGTCGGTGTACTTACGTGAAAAATACCCCAGCGTCCAACCGGCCATTGACCCCGTGATCCATCTTCGTCATTCGCATTTTGAACCTCTAATTGATTTTTTTATTGGCAAGATTAATGTGATTTTAGAAAGTGGGCCACAATTTGGAACCTAACAAAATAGCGCTTGATGAAAACTTTTTAATGGCAAGGAAACAATTGTTATAGAGTAAGATTTCAGGCTTGTTTCCTCAAACATTATGTTATTTAGAAGATACTTACGTCACAATCACGCTTAAGTATATCTATACTTGTATACTAATATTATAAAGAGGAAAGATTTGTATGTTTGTAGTTTTGTATGTAACGAATAAACTTAAAAACTACTGGACCGATTTCAAAAATTATTTCACAGTTGGGAAGTTACACTATCCCCGGGTGGCATAGGCTATTTTTTTATCCCTGTATCCCCACGGGAACGGGAACTAAGCGAGTGAAACCGCGAGGCTTCCGCTAGTCTTATATACGTTGGTCTTTGCTAGAAAATATTAAATGTTAGGCATCATGCGGTAATTATTCGATGGGATTGCCCAACGGCAAAAATGACGAATTAATTTGACCAACCTTCAAAATCACCAGCCCGTAGTAGATTTTCAATTACTACACTGACACAAAACGAAAAACCTAAAACAATTTTATTTTTTTAACAAAAACATTAAACCGACTTCCAAAACCAAAAACAATAAAGCGAAAAATAACTTTCTTTGCGGCAGTCGATGTCATAAATGAAAAAAATAGGTACCAAAGACACCGCTTTAAAGTGTTTTATTTTGGAAGTCGTATATCGATTTTTTATTTTTTTGTTGAACAGTATTTTATTTTTCTCTTATTACCTGACTGCCGAAGGAGGGTAATGTGTTTATCAGTCTATGTATGTATGTTTGATCCAATGTGGTCTTCCAGCTAGAGACCAAACGCGTTGACCGATTTTGATGATTCGAACGTCAATCGATTCGTCTTAATGTTGCGAGTGTCACTGGCTACATTAAAATTAGAAAATAGAAAAATGGCCATTGGGCGACTTATTGTGAAGGCCCAATTTTTGTTCTTCCAATCCCATCGTGTTGGGTATCAAAATAAAGGATTTTAAGAGGCGATTGCAAAAATATATATAACTTATATGTTTTAATGTACCTAATTCGAAAAAATATTAACTAAACATTGATAAAAAAAACAATATATTCAAAAAATCCGACTGGTTAAAAAGCGAACTAAAAAAAAAATATTATGTGCACATAAGAAATGACGATCTTCACAGTGACCTTAAAATGGAATTCGTCACTACCATCATCCAAAAATTTGCTGAAGCCCACGAACACAGACTTCATCGACACGTGAATGTTGAGGCTATCCAGCTGCTAGACAATACAGACTTAGTGCGTAGACTAAAAAGAACTAAACCTTTTAAATTAGTGTAGTGTACAAAGTGAATTAATAATAGTGACAATGCTGTGCTTTATATATAACACATGAACATAGTGTTTTTACAAATATATCAGACTCTAAAAAAGTGCTACGGACTTGTGTAAAAGTGCAAATGGACACTATTCTTAGTTTTAACAAAATCTAAAACTTAACATATTAAGTAAGAGTTAAATTGCTTGTTAGTCTTTTAGACTAGATCGTAAAATTTAAATTAAGAATTTTGTTATAATTAACAAAGTAAAAAAAAATAAAAAATGTGCAGACGGATGATACATCTGGTTTTGGTCAGCCAGCTCGCGAATATGTATCCTCCGACTGCACATATATATTTTTTCTTGTCTACGTCTTTTTAGTTCGCTTTTTAAGCAGTCGGGTTTTTTGATTTTTTATTTTTTTAGTTTGGTTCCTTATATGTATAAACATGAATATACGCATTATTAAGGATAACATAAAAACTACTCAGTCGATCTACACAGATCTTGATTAAATTTACACGGGAATATATGAGAAGCACCAGCCTTCGAATAAAAAAGAAACATCAAAATAGTTTCATAATTGGTGCAGTAATCACGTCACAAACATACAATAACATACAATCGAATTGAAAACCTCCTCCTTTTTGAAGTGGGTTGAATATATTGACAAAGCTTGTAATATCAAAAACTACTACTAGCCAAACAAAAAGACAGACTGCACACAGCAATAAACTACAGATATCTTAGTGTCTAGAACCGGCATCGCCTAATGCTACATTAGACCTTCTCGTCCTCGTAAATACAGTTGCGAAATAGTGAATTCTTTTGTTTTAGACTCGAATCTCGATGGTGACGCGGTTTTAACATTTGAGTGCGAATTGTAGGGTACATATTGGAGCTTGTGGGAGTATATCGTATACCATGAACCGAAATATGCAAGCGATGCTTAACTATAAAAATCTAGATTAGAAAATACAGTGGCTTCTATTAATTTACAAATATTCATCTAAGAATACAAATTAGCCACATACTAGGCATATTTTATTAGAAGAATAAGGTGGAAATCACTTCTCATTAAATCACTGAGTCATAATAATCTATTTTATTAGAATCTACTAATCAGTATTCAAACTAACCGAAACACCTAAAATGTGATTTAAAAGTTTTAATAAATACGACCCATAGATAATAGTGATAAGTAACAGCAATCGTTTCATATACTAGCATCAACTGCCAAGCCAAACAGAGAGACAGTGTGCACTCAGCAATCAACTACAGATATCTTTGCGTCACTGGAACCGCCACCACCTCATTAGACGGTGCCAGTTCCACTGGACCATCGTTCTCGTAAATACAGTTGTCAAATAGTGCGCTGTTTTGTTTGAGAGTCGATGGCGATTCAGTTCAAACGTAATTTGGGTTCTAGCTCTCAGAGCTCGGGGTGGCAAGATACGTGGCGGTTATTGCCTATCAAAGCAATTGATATTGCGTCATCGGAAGATTTAGTTAATTATTTAACTAATTGATCCCTTAACTTAATAGAGGATGAAAGTTAGTACAGGTATACCCAACTGGCCTCGGCTTCTAATAATAATAAAAAATCATACACTAGCAGCAACATCCCAAACGGGGCTAAATATAACTAATACAAATTTGTATGGGATTGGTGAGACCTATCGGGCCACGGCTTGTTATAAAAACAAAATATACACTGCTAGTGTATGAAGTGCAGCCAAGTTTGCCAAGTCAAACAGAAAGACAGACTGCACAACGCAATAAACTACAGATATCTTTGTTTCCAGAACCTGCACCGCCTAATGCTATATTGGACCATCGTCCTCGTAAATACAGTTGTGAAATAGTGCAATCTTTTTTTTACAGAGACTCGATGGCGATTCGGTTCTAGGGTAGTTTGGGTACGAATTGTATGGAAAATATTAGAGCTTGTGTACGAAATAGATGGCTGTGCATATGCTTGTTTTCATTAACACTAAAGAATCAATCTGCCTAGCCATATCACAACTATATTGGACTGGATTCTAGTCTAACCAGATATATCTGACCTACATAACCCAGAAACTGGGTAATACAATACATCTTTGCATGACTGGTGACGGTTTTCTGGACTTCTAACTATCCGTAACTAATGACTGCTAAATAATGACGTACAAATGACAGATAGGACCAACGCGGCTTAATGTACTTTTCAAGGCACGCAGGCATCTCTGTATGTTAGGATGTTCACCCATACACGGACCGACCTTGGCAAGCGTTGCTTAAACTTGAATATCGAACTGTGAAGCTGTTATCATTAGGCCATGACCAACTGTTTTCATAAGCAGTAAGTGACACTTAGGATAAGCGTTAGAGAATGGTGATATAATTTACTTATCGCTTAGTGTTAGTGAAAACGGGCGGCAGATTTTTGCTTAGTGTGTGTAATTATCGTTTGCATTCCTGCAATAAAACATTTGTTACACTGTTAGCCTTGTCTGTATAGGAAGAGGCCTTTGCATTGCACTAAGACAGTTACAGGCTGGTATTATTATTACTTTGTCCTTGGTTTTATGTATCCACGTATGTGAACACAAAACTATTTACACATTAAAGTATTTAGCAATGATAGATAATGACTGTTCTAGTTAATGTTTAATGCCTATATTGTCACCAACTGTTATCGCGTGAATTCATTACTACCTATTTTTGCTACGCTATCTTTTATGAATGGTTTAATACTTTATGTGGAACCGAAACGAAGGGAGAACACGGAAAAAAATCGCAATTTAGTATAATAGAAAAAACTATTTCTCTTTGTACATCGTAGACGCTCATTTTGGTAAAATTATTAATAATGCCTTCCGTATGTACGGTTTTGTCATGAGATCAGCCAGGGAATTCGTACGCCCATATACATATTTATATCTTTATAAATCGTTAGTCAGGTCTCAGTTAGAGTATGCTGTTCCGGTGTGGAGTCCGTTCTACAGTAAATATTCAAATGCATTACCGTTGTTTTCGCACTTATGCATCTTATAGTGATCTTTTGAACAGGTACAAGCTGCAAAATCTTAAAACCAGACGTATTTTTTTGGATACAATGTTTTTATTTAACCTATGTAATAATAAATTTGATTGTATTGATATTGTTAATAAGATTAATTATGTAGTACCTAGAACAACTATTAGTAGAAGGACGTGCGTGCGATCCCTCTTTGCTGTAACTTCTGCCCGTACGAATGCTGGTTTGCGTGCATCCTTACGTCGCCTTGCTGATCAATATAATAACTTTTTTGTAAATATTGATATCTTTGCTGTTGCCGCAGGACAGTTTCGACGCCTTGCTTTTGAGACCATTGATTCTGTTGACATTTGTAATTTGTAGGTTTTTCCGTTTGCTATTTTCATTTTAATATATAATAATTTAATTTTAATTTTAACAATGACTTGATAGAAATTTAATTGATGTAGGTATGGTTGTTTTTTTTTCTTCCTGATTGTTATATGACATTTGTAATTCGTGGATTTTTGTTATTGATTTTGTATTTTAATTTAATAATAATAATGACATTGACTTTTCTTTCTTTTTATGCATGCTTGTTTAGTTTTACCTGAAAGATTTAATAATGTAAAATTGAATTAATTAAGAAACGAATTGGAAGCGCACTTTGCATTTGTTTTGTAAAATGGTTTTGTATTCTGTGGAAAATGTCATTGGTTATACATTTGTTATGCTCTGTTGATCAAATTTTATTTTATTACAGTAATGTGTAACCGTTTTTTTTTTCCAAATAAATAAATAAATATATGGTATACCTAAACTTTGTATGAAGTTGGATATTGTAATCTTACTGTATCGTGAAACCGCGAAATCGCCCGCGCGGACTTTGACAGATAGGCGGTGTCAGGAGTTAGCTCGACCTACCAATGGTTAACAATCCTCATGTTGCATGGCATAACTTTTAGTATAGTAATTTTACTGGCAAACGAATTGTTGTAAAGAATTAATAAGAATTATGTATTAAATAAGAATTGCGCCGAAAAAAACTATTAGGGCAGCTGGCAGGCTACGTGGGCGGCGCGCGGTCAACTGAGCTTATTACACATCTGGCCTGCCCTTACAAATACTTACAAGTTGCAACAAGTACTATTGTCATAGAATTTGGTGCGCTAGTAGTGGCACGCAGGCAGCCCTCATGGCCTGCCAGTAAAAATCGACCACGACCTACTACTTTTAAGTTGTGACCGCTAACACTGGGATACCACTACTACATTATATACAGGCAATGGGCAACATTATATGCACGGTTTTTATATGATGGAGATGAGATAAGCTACAGGAGTGAAGCCAAAGCTAGTTATCGCAACCAAACGTTTTTCTAGGGAAAAGTCATTGGTAAAAATCTACAATGTCACTAAAAGAACTACTATGTAACTATTACACGATCTTCTTCAGTAGATGAAACAACACAAAGCCATCTAATCGAAACCTACTCAACCAATAACAGAGAAGCCCGAAGTATTTCATACGGAATAGAAACGTAATATCAATCCGTAGCAAACGTTAAAGGAAATCACGAGGAAATTCACTTGTTTATGAACGACAACCTGTGTCTTTGAGAATTGGAACACCATGCTGTTGGAAACTGGGAATCTTGGATACTTATCTTATAGTTAGATATTAAAGTTTTTTAACAGCCAATAAAACCTATGTTATAAGGTAATTTGTTTTGTTTGTACAGGTTAATCTCGGGAAGAGAGATCAGCACTCGGGTTGGGCTAAGTGAATATATAGTAATAATATATAATATATACATAGTTGTGGCATTATTTTCTAAACGAATAGCAGAATCGTCTCAATATGCGCCTTTCTATTAATTTATATATATATATATTATTTTATATATAGAATTTACTATAGTAAATATTTAAGTATTGCTTATTTTAACTTTATACTTTTGTACTAATTTAACGTTTATAATATTATTATTTAATTTTTTATGCCCCTGCCATGCTATCTCTTCAACGCCCTTGGTTGATTGGTAGAGAATGCTTCAGGCATTAAGTCCGCCTATGCACTTTTATGTTGCATGAAGTTTAAATCTATGTATACTAATATTATAAAGCTGAAGAGTTTGTTTGTTTGTTTGAACGCGCTAATTTCAGGAACTTACTGGTTGGAAATGAAAAAATATTTTTTTGTTGGATATTCCATTTATCGAGGAAAATTATAGGCTATATAACATCACGCTACGACCAATAGGAGCGGAGCATAAATGAAAAATGTTGCAAATAGGTGAAAAAATATTCCTTTTTGAGAGATTCCCTTGCGTGCGCTGCTTAAACAGTTTAAGTTACGCAACAATCATGTGTGTAGGGTAGGTAGGGTAGGGTAGGTAGGTTAGATGGGTAGGTAGGTAGCCAGATGACAGGGGCGAATCCGCGTGGGACAGGTAGTAATTAAATAAAGTGTTATTTAAGTTTTTCCATCTGGAATTCCTCAGTAGCACCCTGATTATGGAGTTAGTGCCCATTTGGTGCAATTGCACCTCTGCCTAACTTCGGGGAAAATAGCCATTAAGTTAGTTTTAAGGTTGATTTGGGTTTAAAGTTTTCACTGTACTCAAAAATTTGTTGTTGATTTGTACATTGATTTTATTCTTTTAATAGAAAGTGCATTTTTGTGAGCGCCATAGCTTACTTTCTAATGCGAAATTTAGGTTCGTGGTTCTGAGTATGACAAACTATTTTTCACTGTAACTTTGTATTTGTTTGTTCAATATTTTCATATACAATATTTTTCCAGAATCTAAATTGCTTTTATTCTTAAATAACAATGTTTTATGAGTCGTCAACGTAAATAAAAAGTATGTTTTTGTTAGTTTATCTACTGACCTGTCACTCGATCAGCCTCTTAGGCCTTTTCCCGCCCATTATCTGTTGTTAATGGCCGAGATTGAGCACACAGTGAGTTACGTTCAAGAAAGACACAATAAGATAGTAAAGACGATAGTAATCTTCTCACCAAAGAATAAATTTCAACTTTATCTAAAAGAGATTAACGATGTTTTGGTTTGAGTCAGTAAATGGCCTTGTAAATGGCCATTATGATCACAATTTATGTGTAAATATACTAACCGCAGGTTGGGTTGTATGGCCTTTTCTACAAGAACCGTAACCTATTCCGGGATAAAAGTGGCCGTGGCCTATAGCTGCTCGACCTTAGCTTAGCTATCAATCAGTATAAGAATTACTGCTTTTAGTTCAGTACTTCCGGAGATTCTTTGCCTACGGTTTTTCACTCTTGGACAAAAAGCTCGCTCTACTTTTGCCATGTGTTGCGATCCCGGGCGTTGTTCTGAAGATTAGGTACAGATATAATCTAACAAAAAGTAATGTAAGTAATTAAAAAAAAAAAAACTAATAGTTGTATATAAAAAAAAAATTACATATTCGCGAGCTGGCTGGCCAAACCAGATGTGTCCTCGGACTGAACAGCGTAAATTTCTTCTTGTTTACGTCTTTTTAGTTCGCTTTGTAAGCAGTCGGGTTTTTTGTTTTTTTTATGTACCTCTTTTTAGTTATTTTTTTTTTAGAATTATGTACATTTAAACATATAGAGAGGTAATTGTTATATATTTTTGAAATCACCTCTTAAAACCCTTTTTTTGATACCCCACACAAGGGGACAGGAAGGAAAAAAAACCCCCACGAAATGGCGCCCAAAAGCCGCCATTTTTATCTTTTCCAATTATAATGTAACCAGTGACACTCGCAGGGTTAAGACGAATCGATTGACGTAAGAATCATCAAAATCGGCCAACGCGTTTGGTCTCTAGAACGCCACCAGTATGGAGTTTCTTGTGCGTTCTTCTCCATAACAAGCTACTTTCCGAATGCACGGTAGAATCCATTTTTATACCTTGTAAATTTTAATGTATCTAACGTTCAAAAGAGCCGCTTTGTGGCCTAGTTGAAATAAAATATCTTAGTATTTGTCTTTGTCTTTGTCCACATAGGAACAAATATACATACATACATAACTGATAAACACGTTACCCTCCTTCGGCAGTCGGGTAAAACATCCACGTCCTTTCAATTTTCTATTGAATTAAAAATCAACAGAAAAATGCAAAAAATTCTGAATTTCCTAATAGCTACAACCTGGGAGGCTTCAAGTCAAGAGTGAATAGGTCTAGGCGAGCGTGCCCCATTGTCAACCACATCATTGCTTAGTATTAGGTGAGATAGTAGTTAAGCGTGAGCATATGAATAATAAAAAATATATTACATAGATGTGTGTTTTACTTCACCTACCTAGCAACTAATGTGGTTCTATGGTTTGCTTTTAGTTGACCAACTTTTTATTCATATGAAATGAGTAAATAACATGCGACACGACAACAAGGTAACAACATCCTCGTGCGCTAGCTAACATTACCTTACTAAATGTCATTCAACCTCGGTTATCACGGACGTAAAACTAACACCACTATTAACTACTTGCACCAAGCGTGTGTTAGTAAACATGCTAGTGTTTACGTCAACCTACCAGTATTAGGGTAATTTTATAAATGAAAATATAGCTACGTTAGGGCTCGTTTACACAGAGGTCTGTATTACAGGTCTGCTTTATCGAATACGTTTTTATTATTCGCGCTGATGTGTGTAGATGTATGAGCGAGTTCACAAACAGGACAATATTTCATATCCAGTAAAAATACCGATCTGACAAAATTTACAGCAGGCTGCCAATAACGCCGTGGTTTCCTCCAACACAGACGACGATGGTACCAATCACAACACATCATCAGCCTTTTTAATGTTCCCACTGCTGGGACACAGGCCTCCTATCATAGAGGGAGTGGGCTATAATCCACCACGCGAGCCCAGTGCGTCTTTGAACTTTTGGTTCTAGCGCCTGCTCGGGTTCGAACCAACGACCTACAACTCGTAAGTCGGGACCGTCACCACTGGGCCGCCACTGTTCTACCAACTCTGATGGTACCAATACAACACGAGAATGTCCATCCTTATAGAATGTTGTTGGTACACTGACTAAATGTGGTATTAAAATTACCCCCAGTAGCGACGGATCCGTAAATACGGTACTGTAAATGATATATGATTTTAATTCTGTAAGTTGGTTTGTACAAACACTTTTACACGTCAATCATATTTTTTTTAAACTGGATAAGGTAGGCGTTTCCTATCTGACTGCTCTTTCCTGTCTCTTTAAATCGCCAGACATCAGACATTGCTCAGATCATGTGAAGACCATGTAGATTGGTGTCTGAAATGGTCTTTTGAGGAAAGAAACAGACAGATTGAGTGGACCTGTCCAGTCAGTGCATGCATTTGTCAGTAACGCGTGCAGCTCAACTCAGAATTTAAGGAGCTCTCCGATTCAACGATCAATACCAAAGAAAGGACTTTTGGGTAGGCCGCATATACTACTCAAACTGCCAGTCCATGTTTACAACTAATTGAGTAATAAGAAAATAAAAAGAAAAAAAGGAATGACCCACATTGTCTTCACATTGACAATAATTATAAAAAAAAAAAAATATGAGATAGTGTCTCGGGCTTCATTTATAAATTGATCGAACAGCTCTTATCTGCAAAGCAAAGATAGTTTGAATGTCGACGGTATTTCCTTTCAACAGACTACCGTAATGCGGTTTGAATGTCACCTCTTGTAGCATTATCCGTTAAAAACGATCCTGGAAATACGGATGTTTTGTGATAAGTGACATTCTATAAACGAAATCATCGCCATAACGATTGGAAAAAGTAAAAATTATTTAAATGTCACGTGATCAATCCCTTACCTTTTGACTGTTCGCCATTGCTGATAGAATGACAATATTTGTCCAGCCTTCAGCCACCATCGTCATATTGATGACGATGGTGGAGGATCAGTGATTAATCAGCGATTGAATAGTGGTTCAATCGCTGATTAGTCACTGATCGTAAGTGAATGACTTCGATCCTGTCGTGACGTGACTTACGTGTGGGGCCACAATGCTATCCTATGACTCTATGAAACTATATTATTTTGTGACGCGACTGAACGGTGACTTGATGCTAACGTGACTAATGTGTGAACATTTACAGAACTAGGGAAATGGCAGTTCTCATCATAAATAGTACCTGGACTATCGAGCTCTGCTCGGTTGAAAATAGAGAAAACGACGTTTTTTAAAAGCGAAACCTAGCTAGATCAATTTATCGCCCCCGAAACCCCGTGTATACTAAAATTTATGAAAAACGTTGGAGCCTTTTCCGAGATTCAGTTTATATATATATATATATATATATATATATATATATATATATATATATATAAGAATTACTCGTTTAAAGGTATTATATTATTAAATAGATTATTATGTTTATGTCGAAATGGATAAAAGTGTATAAATAAAATAAGAAATAAAAAGACTTTATTTGGGACAAGCATGATGCGTAACTTTAAAAAAAAAAACAAAAAGCCCACATTCAAAGGCACATTATTAAAGGCGCAGCAGTACTTCCAGCATACGCAGCTTACAGTGAACGCTGATTTGAAAATGTGACCTCCGATGCGCCCCCATTGGAAGCAACGATATTTGAGGTAACCCTTGGAAGAGGCCCATGTCCTTTAGTGGATATAAGAGGTTTTTTTTTCAGCTAAAGTACAAAAGCTGTTATTGATAGCTAACTTTTCACAGAAAAAAATGACAGAAATTACGTTAAAGAAAATTAACCCGTTAAATGAAAACAACATCGATTAAGACGCCACCTAAAATAATTAAAAGTAAAGATAAAAAAGTAATAAAGGAAGCTACTAAGTAAATAAAATTGTAGATTAAGCGACATTTAAAACAAAATGGCCGGAATACCGATGGCTCATTCTGTATCGATATCAGCGGGAGTGCGGTCGTGCCTAAATATAACTTTGTGTGATCATGACGTATGGCAGAAATTTAGTCCTTGTCTTATGTGTTGTAGGAGTTGTAACGGCATCCAATAGTAACGATGACTGTGAGTATATATGTATTTAAATTTAGTTTATTTCTGTAAATGTTTAAGGTAGAAATGCAAAACTAGGACCCATATTTACGACCCTGTGTCGTCTTAAGTTATCTCTAAATTTCACATTATTTTGTAACTTTCCTTTTGATATAGGAATTTATATACACACTGTCTAGCTCTTTAATAAAGAAGATTATTGTTTTCCTCTTTACCACAGTCTACCAAATGCGGCACTGAAATCTACAAATATTCTCATGGCACCAATACACAAGTACCTACACAAACAAGGATACACCGCTCATTGGCCATTAGGGACCAAACTTGCTTCTTACCCAGCAGGTAGTAAAGCGTTTTGGTCCCTGGATAAGTCGGTCGAGTCGAACTTCTACCTTCCCCCACTACTACCACTGCCGAAACCCACTGGCTCGCTGGCCCACTCCTCCGAGGAGAAGACAAATTTATTTGCCTCTCTTTTTGCGGGATCTTCACGTCTGAATCCTGGTGACGCGCGGCCCCTTTCTTCTCCTTGAGGACGTAAGACGAGTATGTCGGACATTCGCATCCATCATAAGGACGTCCCTAGGGTGCTGCGCAACCTCGACTTTGCTTGCTTTACAAAAAACTATTTCACTAAAATAAACCGGTCGGGTTTTAGTTTTTGAAATTATTTTTTGTAAAATAGTATTTTTAATACATAGTACACTTAAATTTCACCATTTTGTTTATATTTAATGTTAATTACTACATACCAACGAAGCTATTTGGGTTTTAAAGAATGGTTTTGCTAAAAACAACTTGTTAAGCTTTAATAATAATATTATACAAAATCGAAGTCCAATTGAAAATTTCCGTGTATTAAAAACGATGCAGCTGCATAAACATTTCCAAAATATTAGTTTTTTTTGTATTCTTGCATTATAAAATTAAAAAGAAAATTTTAAATAAAATTATTGTGACAATGAAGACCAAAAATGATAGGATATAGAATCAGAAAACAAACAAGGATATATATTATGAATAAAACACCAATAATTTTTAATTTCGGGTGCTCCAACAAAATAAATGATAACAGTTTTTTTTTTCACTTTGCAGTTAAACAAATAGACTCAATTCATGATGAGTCCCCGTGCTTGTCGGAAGGAGGCATGTGCACAATAGCAACAGACTGTCCAGAGGGAAATCTGGCTGAAAAAAGTGGACTATGTCCTGAACAGCGCAGTAGAGGTGTGGAGTGCTGTTATGGAAGTGAGTAAAGTTTTAATGACGTCACTGTTAATTAAAGACTACAACGATTTAACATCAACCCGAACCAAAGTAAATAATAAAATTGAGTCTTGTCTACATGACAGCAATATTTGGTCTACTTAAGAAAATCTTAATTATTATTATAATCTTAATAAATTAAATTATATTTTCCGACTTATTTAGAACTTTATTTTTCGTATCGTTCTCAGTCCGATTATGTTTTTCAAAAATTTAAAAATGAATGTGTTTGATGCTACCCAAGTAACAAGAGATCAAACCCAAACAAGTTGGATTTTGACAATCATTATCGCTGATAAAATGTCCCTTCGATTGCAAATATCGATTTGTTGCTTTATAACGTCGAAGAATTCAAATAAAATTAAAAAACGCTCGACATAAAATAATCTAAAAATAAAAAATAAGGCTCGTACTTGCGTCGGAGTATAGCCAACCTTTACAGCTGTTTGTTTTATTTACTTGGTGGTTTCCCGACGCGAGTACGAGACTTATTTTTTGCTTTTTAGAGGTATTGATGTCGGGGTTTTTTTTTTTTTTTTTTAATGCTTTTTAAACTATATATAATATACTTACTATTAGACACGCTTCAATTGACAATCTATCAAAACACGTAATTATTAAAAACAGATTCAAAGAGTAAAATGCGAATTACTTTTGAACCGATTTAAATCAAACAGCTAAGAACACTCTCAAAAGTTAACTTTCATACAAAAAAAAACTAAATTAAAATTGATTCATCTATTAAGGAGTTATTCTGCCACAGACAGACACACCGATACACAGCTATTATAACACCTCTCTTTTTCTGTCGGGGGTTAAAAATGGGACCTATTAATATATAAATTGAGTCAGTATCAAGTTCAATGTGACAAAGTTCAAAGCAGAGGCACAGATTAGTGAAAACAGAGGCCCTAGAAAAGTGACATTCTATCAACGAACGACGAACATGAAAATGAAAATGTCAAACGCTATCAAAATCTACGGCTCGGTTTTTAAACAAACACTCATGTTTTAATATCCCTTATTATGCAAGAGTTTCATAAACTACTATTTTACCCAGCGATGGCGATTGTCAAAATGCCAAAATGATCACACGTGGATCATTTTGGCATTTTGACAATCGCCATCGCTGACATCGAATGACAATTATCTAGAGCTTCTGATCGACGTTTTCGGAAGAAAAGAATTGTTAAAAAGTGGGTAAAAGTGGTATTATGAGTATTTTCCGTCACCGCATCTAAAATTTCGGGTGGAGTCAAAATATCTTCACATTCACTGATATCAGACATATTAAGCAAGAATTAAAAAAACTCATGAAATTCAGTACAGCAAAACATATGAATGGCGCCAAAACCCAGTAAATCGCCGCATTAGCCGCGCATGCGCTAAAGCGGAATTGAAATAAAAAAATTGTTATCAAAATATTTATAATAGGTACTATAAAAATGGCGCACCCAGCATAAGTTATCCATTACAAAAAAAATATTGATATTATTATATTATATAGGTGATATTAACTTCTTGGATTTGCACAGGGCAAATCCAAAAAGTTAATATCACCAAGGAGTCGTAATAGAAAATAGTAGATTGTTGCATCGAGCGCAAAGTGAGTTATTATTGCACGAGTGTTATGTTGGTGCCCGAGCGCATGCGAGGGCATTAAATTAGCACGAGTGCAATAACTATTCACTTTAGCGAGGTGCGTAATCTACTTTTCTTTCAAATACCAATCTACCGACCGTGATAAAATATAACTACTCAAAACAAATACTCAAGTTAGTGAAAAATATTTATCCCGCGCCTTTTGAGGCAAAAGGTTATGAAAAATTTAATTTGCAGCTGTAGCAACAGCTTTCTGGAGTTGAATTCATATCGCAATCGCAGTCTATTTCCATTTTTTTTTAAACTTTTCATGCTATATTTATAAAGTATCAAAATTTTACAATGGTCAAAATGCGCGCCATTTTTTTTTCAGCAATTTTTTTTTATTTTGCCTATTTTTATTTCCAGCCAGTATCTTTTTGATCTAATGCATACATTTTATATTCAACTTAATGGGAGACATTAAACCTCTATGGTAAATTTATATCCAAATAATAATAAAAAACAGTGCAATCATGAAAAACTCGAACAGCAGAATCGTTTCGAGTGCCTAGGAAGCTCCGTGGATGAATACAGCAGCGGGTTCGTGGAAGCTGTCCATACGGTCGGGTCTAAGTTTTTCAAGACCCGTCGTACAGATAGAAATAAAAAGCTCTCTGATCCTACCCTCAAGCTTATGAAGGAGAGGCGTGAGATGATCCTGCAGTCTTCAGATGAGGCGTGCAAATATCGGCAGCTCAATAGACAGATCTCTAGATCTTTGAAAAGAGACCTCCGCCGCTTTAATACCGAGCGTATTAAAGACGCGATCGAGCGAAATAAAGGCTCCAAGGTGTTTTCAAGGGATCTGGCTATTGGCAGAATGAAGTAACTATTCAGTAATCTGTGCTATTGGGCAGAGCCAACTCACGAGAACTGAAGACCGACGATGGCAGGATCGTATCCGCCAAACCGGAGCTTCTGCGGGAGATCGAGACATTCTGTGGGCAGTTGTACACATCAATCAGCAAGCCCGTTGCGAGACTAGCAAACGACCTAAAAGCTAGATTGACCCGACACTATACCGAAGATATCCCGGACGTCAGTCTGATTAGGATGGCTCTGAAACAGCTCAAAAACAACAAGGCGCCGGGTGATGACGGAATTACGGCCGAACTCCTGAAGGCGGGTGGAAAACCGGTCCTTAGGGCCCTTCAGAAGCTGTTTGGTTCCATCATACTCGAGGGCAAAACACCACAAGAATGGTGTGTGGTGGTACTCTTCTTCAAGAAGGGCGACAAAGCCCGGCTGAAGAACTATAGGCCCATCTCACTTCTTAGCTATGTCTATAAGTTGTTTTCAAGAGTCATCACGCATCGTCTCGCGCCAAGGTTTGACGATTTCCAGCCCCCCAAACAATTCGGATTCCGAAAAGGCTTTAGCACCGTAGACCACAAACATACGCTGCGGCAGGTTATACAGAAGACCGAAGAGTATAACATGCCTCTCTGTTTAGCGTTTGTGGACTACGAGAAAGCCTTCGATTCGATCGAGACTTGGGCTGTACTGCAGTCTCTCCAACGGTGCCAGATCGACTACCGGTACATTGAGGTGTTGAAGTGTTTGTACAAAAACGCCACCATGTCAGTCCGTCTCCAGGATCAGACCCCGAAACCAATCCTTCTCCAGCGCGGCGTGAGACAAGGAGACGTCATTTCTCCGGAACTGTTCACTGCCGCGCTGGAGAATGTCTTCAAGGTTCTGGACTGGAGGGGGCTGGGCATCAACGTTAATGGCGAGTACATCACTCACCTTCGGTTTGCCGACGACAAAGGGTTCATGGCTGAGACCATGGAGAGCCTCAATAAAATGCTCGATGACCTCAGTAGAGCTTCCGAAAGAGTGGGTCTTAAAATGAACATGGACAAAACCATGGTCATGATAAATGCCCTTGTAACACCCACTCCTATCAAGGTCGGAGACTCTACACTCGAAGTTGTAGATGATTATGTCTACCTGAGACAAACGGTCCAGTTGGGTAGGTCCAATTTCGGGAAAGAGGTCAACCGTCGAATCCGACTCGGCTGGGCGGCGTTCGGGAAGTTGCGTGGTATCTTCTCGTCCAATTTACCGCAGTGTCTCAAGACAAAAGTCTATGACCAGTGTGTGTTGCCAATGATCACCTATGGGACCGAGACGTGGTCGCTCACAATGGGCCTTATCAGAAAGCTCAAAGTCACCCAAAGGGCAATGAAGAGGGCTATGCTCGGAATGTACTTTCGTGATCACTTCAGAAATGATGATATCCGCAGGAGAACCAAAGAACATAGCCCGAAGAATTGCCAAACTTAAGTGACAGTGGGCAGGGCACATTGCTCGCAGAACGGATGGCCGATGGGGCCGAAAAATTCTGGAATGGCGACCGCGAACCGGAAGACGATGCTTTGGAGGCCTCCCACTAGGTGGACTGATGACCTGGTTAAGGTTGCGGGAAGGCGCTGGATGCATGAAGCACGGGATCGGTCAATGTGGCGACGTCTGGTGAGGTCTATGTCCAGCAGTGGACATCTTTCTGCTGAAATGATGATGATGGTGAATGAACTGAGAAACAATGAGATTTCATCAGACATTTCTGCACTGTTTTGGTTTTAAGCAAAAAATACGACCTTTGTGATCGGTTTTGTAGTCATTAATGATAACATTACTACGTAGTTGATTAAAAATAGCTATTTATGCAACTGTTACGTTATGGACGGTCTTTTAACAAGAGTGCCGACATTTTATGGGCACGAGTTATTAAAAGACAAATAACGTACAGTTGCATACAAGATTTTATCTACGAAGGAAGGAATAAAACACAGATTTAGAAAAATAAGTATTTCAGGAAGTGTGTTAAGTGTTTCATTTCTCTCATATACATGTCTTGATTTTTCTGGTAGTAAATTATTTGTAGCCGCAAGTGCTCTATTTGTTATATCTGGTGGAGTATTTTCAATATCACTTGATGTTGAAGACATTTTTAATAAACTTTGGAATAAAATCTCACTCAGAAAAATTTCTCGCGTCTACTTTTATTTTTATTTTTTAATTTGTCTTTATTTGGTATAAGACAAATGATAAATGATTTATTTCTGTAAGTTGGTTTGTACAAACACTTTTACATGTCGAACATATTTTTTAAAACTAGATGAGATCGGCGTTTCCTATCTGACTACTCTGAGAAGAAAGGCCGAAACAAACTCAGTGGTCACAGTCTCTTTTAAAGTCCAGACAAAATCTTGGTTAGATCATGTGAAGACCATGTAGACTGATGTCTGATATGGTCCTTTGAGGAAAGAACCAGCCAGATTGAGTGGACCTGTCCAGTCAGTGCACGCATTTGTCAATAACCGAGCAGCTCAACTCAGAATTTAAGGAGCTCAACGATTCGACGAACAATACCAAAGAAAGGACATTCGGGTAGGCCGCATAAACTACTCAAACTGCCAGACCATGATTAAAAACTAAGATAAATTTAAATAAAAACAAAAAAAATATATATATATCCACATAGTCTTCACATTCACAATAATTAAAATAAAATAATATAATACTTTAAAAAGTAAATATTCTTGTCATTGCAAGAAAACCAAAAAAAAATATATTTATAATAACAAAATGCAAGTGCAAAATATAATAAAAAAACAAAATTAATTGGAGCAACTCAATCCCAAGCCTTTTTGTCCTCAATGTAATCTTTTGTTGTATAAAACGCTTTCTGGCACAACTTACGTTTAATGAAAGACTTGAATTTATTAAGACTTAGATCTTGTACGTGGCTTGGAAGCTTATTATAAAAGCGTACACATTGACATCTAAACGAGCCACCTATTTTCTTGAGCCTTGTTGTAGGTACTACAAATTTGTGTTTGTTCCTAGTATTTATGTTATGGATATCACTGTATTTTTTAAACAATTTTATATTTTTATGGGCATATAAAAGATTTTCATAAATATACTGAGAAGGCACAGTCATTACATTAATCTCCTTAAATTTCTCTCTGAGAGAGTGTCTCGGGCTTAATTTATAAATTGATCGAACAGCTCTTTTCTGCAAAACAAAGATAGTCTGGATGTCGGCGGCATTTCCCCACAACAGAATACCGTACGACATTACACTATGAAAATAGCTAAAGTAAACTAAACGGGCTGTCTCTATGTCAGTTAAATTACGAATTTTTCTAACAGCATATGCTGCGGAGCTTAGCTTCTTTGACAATTTATCTATATGTGGGCCCCACTGAAGCTTAGCATCCAAAGTTCATCCAAGTTTCAGTATTCAATTCTTCGCCCTTTATCAACACATCGGTTTTCACCTGCCTAAAGTGAAGTAGGGTAAACTTAAAGCATTTGGTTCTTTTTTCATTAAGAAGTAAATTTTTAAGATCTTGTAGCCGCAACAGCCAAATAGTATACGATACTTTTGTTCTAATCTTGTTCCATTTTTAAAAACATCATTTACATTGTCTAGATTTTGAAGTAATATTATATGTACCTGGCTGTATGTTCAGAATGTCTTCGCTTGTGTTTTAGAATTTATGACGATTCGCATAATGCAACCCGATGTCGTTATGGGTATCATAATGAAACCGCTGCCAATTTTGTAATTTGAATATAACGAAACCGAAGTAGATAATAGTAGTTTATAGCATTATTTTGTTAGAGAAATAGTGTTATAATAACATTCTATTTTTAAATCTCGGTACCTATTCTGTTTATAAAGTATGCCAATATAAACTCGTTTTGAGTTTTATAATTCGAATATTACGATATGAGAGTAGATGAAATATTTTTCAATACACTTGCTCATAAAGTGGCTCTAATTTCACCGCAATTAGGCACATAATGACACCTGTTATCAAACTGTGACTTTTGCATTGCAATTATTCACAAGTGAGATAAAGAGTTTTTTTTTAATTTATTGCTCAATAGTACAAATGCAACACATTTCATGCAACTTCGTATTTAAATAAATAATTTCAACAGAAATATAACTTTTGTTTTTGTCTGTAATAAAGAAAATTTTAAATTCCCCATTTTGTACATGGCTAAAACGCTATCCACGAAAAGCCAAAAAAAAGAAAACTCATCCTTTTTAGTCTATGGCCGATCGCCATTTTTAGATGCGCGTGCATAGGAAAACTGGTTAATTTTGCCCGCCAATGGGAAAAAAAAATCACAACTCGTTTTCACTGGATAAATGATTTTTTTGTATTATTTTCTTCACAAGTGTGTTGAAAAACGTCGTATGATACACGTGTGTATTGATGATTACCGTCCTCGGCTCTCTTAAGACCCTCACCTAACGGCTCGGGTCTCAATGGTGCCTCAGCGGTAATCACCAACATTACACACTTGTACCATAATGTACTATTATAGCATTCTTTTATTAGAGAAAAAGTCTTATAATAAGATTATATTTATAAATTTCGGTATTGTGTTTATAAAGTATGTCAATATAAAGACGTTTTGAAGTTTATAAAACTAATATTACGATATGAGAGTAGATAAAGAATATGATGCATCGATATTAAGTTGTGCGACGACCGATACAATAGAGTCATTGTAGGGCGTGAAAGAAAGTTCTCGAGGCCTTACTCTGAGGTGTCAACTATAATAGTTCCACTGTGAGAAAGAGATGGATCGGTACAGGATGAAGAGCGCTATGCTTTTTATCACGGTGGAATCATGATGGCGTTAACATGTTATAGTACGACCCCTTTCTGGATACACTTTTCTTATCAAGCCTTTCAGATCTGGAACTGGGTTCTTTTGTTAATTTTATTGTTTGTTTTTGTTTTATTTGTTGTTACTTGTGCGTAATTATAATCTTTTTAACTGGCTTTTTTTTGTTTTCCAGTGTCGGTGAAAGAGACAAGATGCCAAAAGAGTGGTGGAAGGTGCATGAAAGACTGCATCGAATACTTAATCTTTAGAAAAGCTACAGACTGTCAAAATGGAACAATATGCTGCATTTTGGTTGAATAAGAAATGACTAGGTACATTCTCAATGACTTTGCGAAAATCCTTGCCTTCTTTTTATTGCACACATAAAAAGCTTAAATAAAAATTTCTTTTATCCTTTATTTATTTCATTTTTAGTATATTACTAGCTGTGCCTGCAGCTTCGCTCACGTTAACTGCCTAACCTACCCTACTTACCTACCTACCAACACACAAACACACACTAACACACTACAAGGTGAAAAATTACTTTTTTATGGAAGTCGGTGTCTTTAGTTGGTACAAATATTTCTCTTTATGGACGTTTTCACTTTGTAGTGTTTTTATTTGTAAGTCGGTAGTATTTATATGAATGATTATTTTTTAGTTGTACCTAATGGGCAAGTTCTTTAGTAAGGTACCTATTATGCCAAATAGATAACCCAAATATCATGAAACTTGAACATAACCGGTGAATTGAGGGTGTACCAAATCGAACTGTATACATCTGCGTACTCCTTTAGAGCGTACTGGCGTAATGTTATGTTATAAAATGGTATAAACAATAAACAGACATGCGATTGCTGCAATCCCGAGAGATTTCCCGTCATTTATTGAAGAGGTCTATCGTATAATTATATATATATACATAGCGAGACCATGGGCTGTTGGGGCACTGAGGCCAAGAAGCTCATTAGTGAGATAGGGCATAGGCTAAGTGACAAAACGGGTGACTCCCGCTTCAGCTCGTTCTTGGTGCAAAGGTTAGCCATTGCCATCCAACGTGGCAATGCAGCAAGCGTTATGGGCACCTTTGCGCCGGGAACAGTTAGGGGCGGGTTATTTGACTAGTTATAAGACAACGCTTTTTGACTGTCATATATTACAAATTATTAATTAATTAATTAATAGTCTTGCATCTGACAATAATCACTTTTTGACAAGGTAGGCGTGTTTTTTAACTATTAAATTATTTTATTGATTTATTTTAGGTTTGTATTTTTAGCAATTGCTTGTAAATATGCAAGTTCTGAAGTATATTTTTTTTTTACCTGTCAAAAAAAGACTTGGCTCCCAGGGTATCAAGAACTGACAGAAAGGAGCAAGCGCAGTATAGCGCGAGCGACGACATTTTTGACAGAAAACGAGAGACAATTTAAAATGCGAGCGTAGCGAGCGCGAGCACGACGAGCGCAGCGAGGAGACAGAAAAAAAAAATCGAGTTAATTATTGTGCGTATTTGTTATGGTAAAAAAAATGTTTTAATATCATTATGCTGAAACAAATTTATGCTTTAGAATATTATGCTTAAACATTATTATGATTAGAGTAATTATGCAAAAAAAAATATGCGTAAGCTGTTATGCGGAAATAATGTAATGCGTAAATATTATTAGGATAAACAAAAGTATGCCATGTTCCATTATGTCTAAAGTTTTTATACAATTTTTTTTGGAAATATTTTCAATGTACTAAAACGAGTTTTCTACAGAATTAATATAATATATTGATGTATTGATGATACAAGTGAGCAAAGTTGCTCATTACGAACGAGGCTGTGGATTACAGCCCGAGCCGTAGGACGAGGACCGTAGCCGAGTCGTAATTCAGGCGAGTGTGTTATGAGCTGAGCTCACGAGTTTCATAGTATAAAACTCGCACATCGCGAGGAAAATACAAATATGTATTGCTTAAATCGTTTCATAATTAAAATAATTTCGAATGTACAATTTTCCAAGCGATATTGGATTGATTTGGATGTCAATTTCACAGTTTGTGTTACATTGGTGCTTGCCACTTCTTTAGTACTTTTGTTTTCTTCTTATGTGAATGTCAGCGACCAAGGCAAATCAAAGAAATTACTGGAAGCAGTAGGCACCAAATAACTCATGCTGCGAGATGTACATGGTTGTGGTTCGGGGCAAATCTGTTTTGCCTTTGGCTCAAAATTAATGGCTTGCTTTATTTTGTCACTGATTTTCGCCTTGCTATGAATAGAGTCTTGTATGTATGATTCAGCGACTGCATCAGAACAAAATCCGCCATGTCACTTTAAATTTAATATATTGGCCTCCGAATCAGCCAACATTTTAGCCGAACTTCTGCTAAAACTTGAGCCTGAGCCCGATTTTTACACTAGACTCATTGTAAACATCGCGCTCAGGTAAACATAGATACTTCGCAATTTCTCTTGACATATTACAAAATTTGTTAATAACGATTGTTAGTGCAGTACGTTTTAGTTTCTGAAAGTTTTGGAAAAAGCGGTCATTCTTAGTTTTTGTTGAACGGAGAGTTTGATATTTTTTCACTGTTTCACGAAACGTTCCGTGGATTGTTAAAGATCGTGGAATATTGGGTCTGGGCTATTTTTACGAGAAGCATTATTCCTTGGGTTTTTACATCTTTTGTTGTAATATTTTAATGCTCCTGTCGTCTACACGCACCATTAACACCGAATATTAAAGCAACCTGCACAGAAATCAATTACTTAGTACTAAGAATTTATGCTAAGGATACGCAATGATATAGATACGTTTATATTAATAATATACCAACCAATATAACCGTCCAAGCGTCTCTTCAAAAATGCCATCAGGTTACTGTACGTTTTGATATCAACACCATGTTTGATCTTAACCATGCTTCTTAACATAGAATAGATGCACCACAGGTAGCTGGGCTTATATGTATTGGCTAGTTCAGAGAAATACGTCCAAAACACACTTACAGAAAATGATTGGGTTACTGGGCAACTGTCGTAGGCAACTAAATACTATTGTCTAGTTTTTTGCGGGGATTAGTAAACTATCGTTTGCATTTTGTGCCTCATTTAGTATTTCTGGTGGGTTTGACTCTATCATTTGTTCATCTTCTGCACTAAAACGTGATAATTTTAAAATAATTTACCTCACAGCGACAAACACGATAAAACCAAAATATGCAAATAATGGGTAATGGCGCAAGTTTTTTTTTACACGCGCCTGCATGGTGAGTGAACATACAGCCTACTTCAATATTATAATTTTAAGTGATATAATGCAAATATTTTAATGTTTTGTAACAAATTATTGCGAATTATGAATAATTGCATAATAATAAATGTTCGTTTGACTTAATTAAGATTTATTATTTTTATTAACTTAATTAATTTGACTTATTTATTCCAAAAATGTATATGGATTTTCAGTGGCATAAAACCTCTTTGTTGTTACAAAAAAAATGTGTCCCGGTTAAATTGAAAATGTTCTCTTTACTCGCATATAATTTACAGTGAGGTACTAATTAACTTTGTAGGGATAATTCTATTACGCACTAGTGTGTAATGTGTGTGTTATAGCTCGGTGTATGGCCCTAAAAGCGATATAATAAAGCTCACTTCACAAGAAAGTGGGTTGAAAAAACTAAATAATTCCTTAATAGCTATAATGCACCAATGTGATACGACGAACAACTAGGTAACAAGAATGTTTATAATTTTTGTTGGTGTTCTGAGGCAACTTGGTTTACTATGGCATACAAACTGCAAAGGAAGAAAAGGATTAGTCAGCATTCATTGAAGTATGCATTTAAACTGATGACTCAAAAACCCAAAACGGTTCAGGGGCTGGCGTTCACACCCTCAGACTTCAACACTAACTTTCACATACCACTTGGGCACACACAGTTCGATATTTCAAATTGAATGTGTCGCCTTAACACAAGCAACAACAACCGTAAAACGTCTAGATAGCCATAATTACTGTATTAGATTCCTTTCTGATAGTCTGGCTGTGCTTAAAACTCTAAAAATACACACCCTAGAGAGTATATCAATATCCAATCGAATTAGCCTCCAATGGATTAAGGAACATAGTGGATCTTTAGGGAATGATGCTGCAGATATCCATGATAAGAGGGGTTACGAGACGGTAGTGCTAGGCTCGTACCCACTTCTTCTCTTGCCTTTCTCACAATTTCTTGTTATTTACATGTAATTCAAATTAAGTTAGGACAAGATACAAGCAATATTAAGAAATTACAATAAACCCCGACACATTTTTATTTCATGCTACATAATTTATCTAGAAGTAGACTCGCTTCGATCGACAATCTATTGAACACGTAATTATGACACAATAACTTGCGAAAACACCCCGATTCAAACAGTAAAACGCCCATAACTTTTGAAAGACTGAATAGATTTTCATAAAACATAGCTAAAAACACTCTCGATAAAATCACCAGTCAAGTAGTAAAATCTAAATCGGTTCATCCGTTTTGGAGCTATGATGCCACAGAAATATAAACAAATATAAAAACAAACAGGTATACCCGTCAAACTTATAATACCCTCTTTGCCGTTGGGGGTTAAAAAGACAACAAGGTAATGTACTAGAATGCTAGCTTAACTACTTAACTAAATGTCACCACTGCTCTTCAAATACTGATCGAAAACATTGTGAGGACTGCAGCATGTCCTAGAACTAAACATTTGCAAACATGACATCTACCAACCCCTTCTGTACATTCACTTTCACAGTGTCCCAGCTTGGGTATTATGAATATGCTATGGTGAACCAGTGGCTAAAACCTCGGCTCTCGTGCTTGGGTTGTGGGTTCAAATCCGAGTAAATACCATTGTGACTTTTCTAATTTCTTAGATTTTTCTAAGTTTATCATTGACATCGATGACAATTGTGAAGGAAAACATCGTGTGGAAACCTGGTCTTTATAGTTAATACGACTCTAATCGCCAACCCGCCTTGAGCATGAGTGGTGATTAATGCTTGTGACTTCTCTATATGAGAAGAGATCTTTTTTACCTTCCAGTGGGCCAGTAACAAACAAGTATTTTTATTACTATGCTTAAGTCATGAATCTAAATCATAGTCCGCTATTACCTACTGTCCGCTTTTACTTACTACGAGTGATATTTAAAACAAGAATGGTCAGAATCCCGATGGCTCATTCTGAGTCGATATCAGCGGGAGTGCGGTCGTGTACCAAAATATCTGTGTGATCATGTATAGCAAAAAGTTATTCGTTGTCCTGTGTGCTGTGGGAGTTGTAAGGGCTTTCAGATATAGTGATAATTGTAAGTATTTGTTTGATTTTGTTATTGTTGCTGACTTTCGTTTTTCCTAATTTCGAGGTAAAAATGAGAAACAAAAGTAAAACACGAAACGAGACGGTTCGATTTACTACTGAGACGAGTTCTGGTGGTAGCGCCATCTTGCGTGAAAAACCAGTGAGGAAGAGGATAGACAGATATGTCAGCTCGTAAACAACACCCACCCGCAAAGACTAGTTCTCGTGATCATGGCGTTTGTAACGGTGCCGAAATATCGAGCTCTCAACTAAAAACAAAATATACATGGTAAATATCCCGAAACAAATATTAATTCTAACGAAAAGTAAGTTACCAAAACATGAGGCCTGCGTGCCATCAGACAAGTGTAAAAAAAAATCTACGGATATAGAATATCGTAAAATCGTGTCGCCTTGTCATTTCGCGCTAGTCCATAACGGCGTTTTGCCTGGAGTAATCTGTAGTACATCCAATATTCACCAGTTATGTTAAATTCTATTTTAAGTGCTAGGTAGGTATGAGCTAACAAAGTGTTCTTAATTTGTCGCTAAAGCTAACCTAAATATCAATATTATTGCAATTTTAAGGTCGAACTCAACAGCTATAACTCTCGACAATCAGACTCTTACAAAAAATGCAGCTGCATAATCATTTCCAAATATTATATACTTTTGTTTATGCGTTCCTTGCAAAGTATGGTGTAACTTTAAATGATAGATTGAGGAATGTTAACAATTTAAAAGAGCTTGATGCTAAGATGGTTTGCCCATGTTGAGAGGATGAATGAAAGACTAACAAAAGGTACTCACAAGGCAGAAGATCATGGATACACCGGCAAGGGACGCCGTAGAACGACATACTGGACCTTATTGGTGATTTTCTTCAGAAAGGCCAGGTGCGCACTCATAACCTGGGCGTGCATGTAAGACTTGATGTAGGTACGAACGTAAGTGAAGCAAAAGAATGGATATGTAAGGATCGTAGCAGGTGACGTTCTGTAGTTTCTGCCTACCCGCATAGGAAAAAGATTTGAGTGAGTTTATGTATGCATGTATATAATATACTTTCTTCATTGTTTTATTTAGAGCAAAAGCAATAAATAATCTTATTTTTTTTCTTTTTACAGTAAGAGAAATAGACTCAATTCGGGATGAATCCCTGTGCTTGTCGCACGGAGGCATGTGTACAATAGAAGATGACTGTCCAGATGGAAGACTGGTAGAAAAAAGAGGACTGTGTCCAGAACAGCGCATTAAAGGAGTAGAGTGCTGTTATGGAGGTAAGTTGTTATTTGTATGCGATGGTTATAATGATAATATTGAAACAACTCAATACCTTAGATTTCATAACACATAACATCATGCCTGAGAAAGGTTTACGGCGCAGGCCACACAGAAATGGCGTCGGGCGCGGACATGGCACGGGCGGTTTCCTATTTCATTCAAATTTCATACATACAGCATGGAAATAAAGCACAATTTAGGAAACACGGTATGTCGTTGCTCGGACGTGATTATGACGCTCCATTTCGACGCCCGCACCTGATCGCCGCCAGTTCGCAGTTTCAGGCGCAGAAATGGCGTCGGGCGCGGACATGGCACGGGCGGTTTCCTATTCCATTCAAATTTCATACTAAATGCATGTAAATAAATCCCAATATAGGACTCACGGTATGTCTATGTGGCCTGCGCCTCGCTTGCTTGCAACAGAATGCCACGTCATTTCTATGTCATGTCCGAGCCATTTCCACGCCATGTCCGCGCCATGTCCGCGCCGTGTCCGTGCCAAATCCGCGCCCGACGCCATTTCTATGTGGCCTGCGCCTACGAGTATCACTAGAATGTGTAATGATAATGAGTACCGAAATTTCTTTTTTAACGTCGAAAACCTTCGTCTTCAAATCTGAATTTCGGAACTCGTTCTATTAGTCGTATAACAAGCATGGAACGCTCCATTGGTCTCTGTGCAACTCAAAGCCTGTACCCATGGCTACTACCAAAATAAATGTTGATTTTCAAACATCAATATTATATTATCCGATTGTTTCCTGATAAAAGGGATGAGTTTATATAACTATGTGTCACATTGTTAGATATTAGCACTACGGGGCAATCGACGTATTTACTACGTAGGCGTAACATAGGTACATACCGATAGACTCTCAACTCCAATGCAATTTATTGACACAGTTCTTACTGCATTTCTTTTTACCCGACGATGGCGATGCATATTTGATTGACTGGTATGTTCATCTGTTCCGTCATAACTTCTAAACTACTTATCATAATTTGATAAATGTAAACTTTGGAAGCGTCTTGTTTGTCCACTGGTTATAAGCTACCGTAAGAGCATAACCGTGGTCGTATGCTACTTTGCAGAATGTATTGTTTGTTACGGTAGGTGGCATAAAACCACGGTTATTATCGGTTATCCTCTGAGCACCACTATGATTATGTATGAAATAGAATAAAATATTTATTACATGTAAGTTATTTATTTAATATCCGATACATATCGAATACTTTAACATAACAATGTCAGATGAGAATAGTATTTTCCTTCATACTTTTTGTAGCGTGATTTTCAGTAGTCGGATTTTAGTTTTGACACAACTTATTTTTGTATACCATGAATATAAACAAAACTAAAAATATTGGATCCTAATGTGAGTTCCAAGAATTAAATCCATTCTTAAGTGGTTTCTGAGACTGTAAATTATTTTTAATTTATTAATTTCTTTTCCAGTGTCAGTGAAGGAGACAAGATGTCAAAAGCGAGGAGGTGGTTGCATGGAAAGCTGCAACAAGCGCTTTATTATACGTGCTGCCGACTGTCCAAAATATACGATTTGTTGTTTTTTGGATTAAATAGAGATTAATTACATTTACTACATCATCATGATTAGCCTTTTAATGATCCCAATAGTGGGACCAGAGTACAGAAAAACGCCTTCGTGGGACACAGGCCTCTTCCCTGTGAAAGGGAATGGGTGGTATTTGGACAATTTTAATGACACACCATCATTCACTTTATTTACATAAACACATAAACAAACGCCTTTTTTCCATGAGGAGGGATAGTGGTCAATCGCGAGAATACCTAAAAGAAAAAAAATAAGTTTAAAAAACTAAAACCCTACAATACATTCTGCAAAGTCGCATACGACCACGGTTATACTCTGAACATATCTATAAAATACAATATATTTTATTAATGTAAGTTATTTATTTAAAGCTATCTGATACATATCGAATATTGTGTCCTTAAAATTTTCAGTTGAGAATATTTTCTTGTTTCATACTATTTAGAGCCGGATTTTTCAGTAGTTAAGTTTTAGTTTTTGAACTTATTATTTGTGTAAAGTATTTTGGTGTTTTTAACCGACTTCAAAAAAAGGAGGAGGTTCTCAATTCGTCGGAATCTATTTTTTTTTTTTTTTTTTGTGTATGTTCCCCGATTACTCAAAGACCCCTGGACCGATTTCAAAAATTCTTCCTTTGTTTGAAAGGGTATACTTCCTAGTTGGTCCCATAATCATCAGGTCAGCATCTGATGATGGAATCCTAGAGAAATCGAGGGAACTCCTCAAATATTATAGGCAAACATATAGCGATTTTGGTATTTTCATCAACAATGCAATCATTTGCACTCGGAAAGTACCATTTGGTGGAGTCGAACTGATGAAGAAGGCCACAGATGGCCACTGGAACTCCTAAATGCTAAATATGTCACGGGCATAAGATATCTCGAATAGTAAACCGATTATAATGAAGCAAATACTTATAAATAAATGGTACTGATGAAAATGGCACCATCGAACTGATCTGATGATGAAGCCGGAAGGTAGGCACTGGAACTCTAATATAAAACAATGTATCCTAGTCGTGTTTGGGCTTATTGGAATCGCAATGAGATGTACTTTGGCTGTAAATGATAATCATGTTAGTACCTCCATACCTACCAAAACTAAAAGAGAAAAATAAAAAACTTTTTAACAAAAAATCAAACCGACTTCCAGAACAAAAAACTACAAAGCAAAAAATAACTTTCTTTTCCGAAGTCGGTGTCGAAAAACTGAAAAAAAATGGGTACAAAAGACACAACCACATCACATTTTTATTTATTGAGGTTTTGTTATTGTTTACATGTATCTAGATAATGCAGTTACAAGAGTTGACTCTAGATAAAATTTATAACGATAACGTTGTTGGTTTAGGAAATTTATTATTCACTAAATGACAGGTATAGGTAAGTGCTACACCCGCTATATGTGTGTCTGTATATGTGTATGTTAGCTAACGAAACATATACATAGGTATATGATTCGAAATTTGAGACACTCAGTAATCAGGGATTAAATGAACCAAAAATGTATTCATACTTACTTACATACATACATACCAATCAACAAACATTGCGAAGCCGTATTCGGGTAAAAATGAGGTTTCATAACTTTGACGGGATATATCTCGCAAACGGTCCGCTTGAAATGCAAACGGTCCGATAGTACACATGATAGGGTGGGAGAAAAATAATGTTTTCTTCACTTCAGGCTTTCTAGAGGGCGCCATATTCAAATTAAAGTCACGTCACATAGTTTATAATCAGCTGACAAATACGACCGTTCATACGACATATCATTTGTCAAATTAGGATTAGTATTTTAGAAGTTATGAGGCGAAACATGAACATACATACTCACATACCGGTCAAAAATATGGGACTAGAAAGGGTCCTTTTACGTCGCCATAGTCGGGTAAAAAAATAAAAATGATATAGCTAAAAAATGCAGAATGCCACATGGATCACATGAAAATCCAAAAGCGTTTATCATTCCCATACATTTTTGACATTTTTCCAAACGCTATCCTCAAGCTTTCGTTGATAGAATGACGTCACTTGTCTAGAGCCTCTGCTACCTTACTCTTATTTTTCATTTGTTTTCATTCACCTAGCCAACATGCACGCCCTTTATCAACTAATCAATCATTTATTGTGGACTATGAACCATAATTTGTTTAATACACTTATGATTATGTTCGTAAATTTACATAATTTAATAATTTCATCCTAATAAAAACAATAATCCAATCGAAATAATACACCCACACAATAAAAATAAATAAATAATCAAATCAATTCATACACCTATTTCCCGTGGCAGCCGCCGCTGTGCAAGCGAGTCCAGTTTCCCAGAAAAAGGCAGTCTGTTTATCCGCAATAACCTTATGAGTACTGCGCACCTAGTATTTCTGAAGAACACCACCAATAAGATCCATGTTTTTCCTTCTAGGGCATCCCCTCCCGGCTTTAAAACTCTTGATAACATTTACATTTTTATTAAAACTACAAACAGGAAAAGTCAAGCCTTAAATCTTGTGAACATTAAAACCAAATATTAATTAGCATAATTTAATTAAATTTCAGTATTTCGGTATTGAGAGGATATTTAATTAGGAAGCTCATTGTTGAGGCTTTATCGCGATCTTATTCATCGCATATCTTTTGCGGGACATCATTAGACTATCAAAGGAGAAGTATTATATTAACTTCAGTCTGAAATTGAGATGTTGGATGAAATTATTTGGTAAGGAACGGTTATTATATATCTACTTATTACCGTTTGGAAGAACTTTAGCTATTGTCAACAAAAATGTAGAGGACCATATCATCGGTAGACTGCTGCATATGAAATCTTGGCTTCGATTCGATTAGGAAAAGTGGTATTGAGATTGTTTATAAAGAATGCCCTAGTCTGAGTCAGTGTCTACATTTGTGTCCAGTTCATGTTAAAGGGTTTGAATGTTTTTACCATATCATCTGGAACTATATAGAAAAATATTATTGATATAGTTTTTAAGGAGCTAAAAATCAGGGATGTTAAGGAGCTCCGTACCCGTAACGAAAACTATCGGATATCCAAAAATCTATTCGTAACCGTAACTGGATGCGATATAAAAGTTTCGGCTGATTTTGGATATGAGTGGAGTCTAAATGAGACACGTTGTGACAGGTTTTATTATTATTATTCCATTTATCTATACTAACATTATAAAGATGTAAAGTTTGTGTGTTTGTGAGTTTGTGACGTTGTAAGGGGTAATCTCTGGATCTACTGAACCGATTTTGAATATTCTTTTACCAGTAGAAAGCTACATTATTCCTGAGTGTACAAAATATTTTCAAAAAAATTAGAGACCTTTATGAAAATTGCAATAATGTAACCCAAGGTAGCAAAATATTGCCTATAAAATTCAATCTTTGGCGTGCGCTGAGAAAACTATTGATGATAGATAAAAAATAGTAGGTAGGTAGGGTAGGCAGGGAAGGCAGGGCAGGCAGGGTAGGTAGGTAGGTAGCCAGTTCACGGGAGCGAAGCCCCGGGTGTCAGCTAGTTTTAGTTTTTATTATGTTGACATGTTTTTCCATTTTTAAATATTATTCTATAAAAAGTAAACTAAAAAAACATTTAAAATACAAAAATAGTAGCCCACCGGTATCGGGAACAGGGTCCAAGCTACCGGTGGTCAGGGCTCCTGAGTTAGGAACATCCTAACTATACCCGCCGTGTCCAGGAGTACCGCTTTCTGTATCAAGCCCTTGATCCTGCTGCCCAACGATAGCCTCCTCAGATGTTCGTCAAGGCTCTTGGCTATTACGCCATTGGCCGTCACGACTATCGCCACAGTGACTGTTGTATTCACATCCCACATGTCGACAACTCCGCGAGCTAGATCAAGGTACTTGCTTTTCTTATCTCTCTCAGCCTTCACGAAGATCTCGTCATGGGGGACCGCTATATCAACAATCATTGCGCGACACTCTAGTCGGTGTATCACCACTATGTCAGGCTTATTGGCAACAATAGTCCTGTCAGTGATGATAGACCGATCCCAATACAACGTGACATTGCCATTTTCGAAAACTGGGTTGGGCACATACTTATAGTAAGGCACTTCCGACTCCACTTATTATTATTATTATGTCCTTTATTCATTACATTTCTTATTTAGTACATTTTTAAATATTTTTATAAAATAAATTTAAAAACAAAAACATTTAAAATATAGAAAATAGAGGCCCACCGGTATCGGGAACAGGGTCCAAGCTACCGCCGGTCAGGGCTCCAGGGAGAAGAACCTCCTAACAATACGAGCCGTGTCCAGCAGTACTGCTTTCTGGATCATGCCCCTCACCCAGCCGCCTAAAGATAGCCTCCTAATTATTATCATTATTATTATTTACTTTATTGTACATCACAAAAATATAAACCTACAGAACAAACATTTTCAAAAACAAAGTGTACAATGGGCGGTCTTATCGCACAGGGCAATCTCTTACAGACAACCTTTGGATGGACTGAACGATAGGAGAAGAATTTAGGGCTGTCAGTGTACAATTGATTATAAATAATATTACTTACTTATACATAAAGTACATAAATAACTACTATACTAAATATCTAATATACTAATAAATATCGAATATATGACAGAGAAAGGAAAATACAAAAAATTATAGTGAAAGGTAATGCTCCTTTACCATTTTCTTCAACGTTGGCAGTGTAAGAGCAGTCTATAGGCACAGTCTAAATGTGCTATAGGTAATACATTCCACAACCGAACTGCTTGAATCGTAAAAGATTTATCGAAGAAGGAAGTGTTATGCATATGAACACTCAATTTTAAATTCTCCGATGATCTCAAGGACTTAGAATGGGTGTTACAGAGGAACTGAAAACGTTTTTTTGACCGGCCGAACCAAAATACTAGCCGTGCGCGTCGCGCCGTGTTTGTTTGCTTAGTCATAAAATTAGTCTATGTGTTTTACTTTTACAATTTCTTAAAACTGTGATATCCGTAACCGAAACTATTCGAAACTATCAGATATACCAAAATAATTTCATATCCGTAACCGTATCTGGAGCCGGTATAATAGTAGATAGGTATTTTTAAATCCGTATCCAGATCCGAAATTTCATATTATTATCCATAACATCGCTGATATAAACACATGAAGCTATAACAAGGCATTATATTAATAACATGCAAAAAAAAAATTCGTCATATATAAGATCCTATTTAAACGCTTACCGCAAGGGCTGGTTTGAGGTGGCTTGGGCAAGGAATAATTGGAAGGATTCGGGGGACCCCTTTGACCAGCTGTGGGACAGTGTAGGATAAATAAAACAAAACTAAAAACCCGCCTGCTTATGAAGCGAACTAAAAAGACGTATACAAGAACAAAATTTGATTTATTTTCGTTGGATCCCAGTTTTAGATTCCTTTTTTTAGGTATTAACGATTGTTCCCATTTGCTGTGTAGTCGTAGGATACCTTCATATTCGCGAGCTGGCCGACCATAACCAGATGTATCCTCCGACTGAACAGCATGATTTTCTTCTTGTTGATATGAGAACGATGTAAAATGACATACACGTAAAAGCGTCTAGAATAAAACATACAATAAATAGGTAATTAAAAACGGGCCCAGGCAGCTAGGTTATGACCAATCTCAACTGATTGCGCCCGTTCACGAAAATTGCACATAGATCGGCATCACTCAGCACAAACATCACGAAGGGAACCGAATGATCCAACACATGTGCCACCATCAGAGAGACATTAGAGAGAGCATGATACACTATCAACTGCCATGGCACACTAAAGTCAACGAACGAAATAATATGGGTACAGTAGTTAAATGGTATATTTACAGTTGGTACATAGTACTCACATATGTGCTGTGCAGTTATATAATACTAAAATAAATTGAGTTTATACAACACAAATATATTCATACAGTCTTCAGAAGGTCCAACAATACTTCAGAACTTTTCTGCTTATCACTTGTTTTGTGCCCTAGTGGCTGTTTAGCAGGACTAGCGTTGAGCCAAGCATTTTTATCAGCGATATAATCCCCAAAATTTTATTAATATGCCTGCCTGCATAGTGTGCGTTCTATACAAGTTTAGAATTTCGCCTCATTCAGTTCTAGAATGTGTGGAGGTAATTTATTGTAACATTTTATACAGTACCCCATAAAAGATGACACTACTTTAGCCAGCCTGGAAACCTGGTTGAATTAATTGGTCCCTATTTCTAGTGACATAATTATGTCTATCGTTATTTTTACTAAAAATATGTAAATTCTTTCTAACGTACATGATGTTTTCGTAAATATATTGACAAGGTACCGTCATGATGTTAATGTCCTTAAACAGTTCCCTTAGAGAATCGCGTAGTCGAAGATTGTATATCGCTCTGATGACTCGTTTTTGCAGAATAAAAATTGACTGAATGTCTGCAGCCCTTCCCCATAGTAATATATCGTAAGACATTATACTATGAAAGTAACAAAATTAGACCAGCCTCGCGGTATCTATATCAGTAAATTGATGAATTTTTCTAACAGCATAAGCTGCAGAACTTATCTGACCTGCAAGTGATATTAAATAAGGACCCCATTGTAACCTTGAGTCTAGCGTGATACCCAAGAAAACCGTTTTATCGACGAATTCTAGCTTCTCGTTGTTTAACATAATGTCACAATCATAACTTTTGACATTCGGCTAGGCAAATTTTACACACTTAGTTTTTTAGAATTTATAACTAAATTATTAGCAGTGAACAAATTTTGAACTATCTGCAAGGCATTAATTACGTCGGCAACATTACTCGTAAGTCTATTTCTCTTAAAAATCAAAGAAGTATCATCAGCATTTAAACCATATTTAATTTGTTTTTCAATAGATGGGGTAAATGGTTAATGTAGACTAAAAAGAAGAAAGGAAATTGAGCTCTGGGGTACCCCCATTTTCACGTTTAACGACGATTTGACACCGTTTATTTGAACTAATTGCTGTCTATCATTCAAATAGGATTTTACTTAACTTAATGCTGATTGGCCCAGCCTATAATGCTCAAGTTTCAAAGCAATGTTTCATGATCAACACAATCAAAAGCCTTCGAAAGGTCGCAGAAGATACCTACTCCCACGCATCAAATATGTGTTTTAATAAGGTGACACCAGCGTCGGTTGTACAACGTCCTTTGGTGAAACCATACTGTTTGTCGTGTAGGATGTTATTCGTATTAAAATGAATGAGCATTTGATTTAGCATTATATTTTCAAATACCTTGCTGAAAACCGGCAACACGGATACTGGTCTATAATTATTGTATCTTTACTGTCCCCGGATTTAAAAAGTGGTATAACTTTACTATGTTTCATTATATCTGGAAAGACTCCTTGATCAACACATAAATTAAAAATTAAAGCTAAGTATGGCGCTATATTCTGAATAATGAAGGTACAAACATTTAGATGGACATTCCCCACAGATCTTCGGTCAGTTTCATCTTGATTTGCTTAAAAGCTTCAATTACTGTTATTGGGTTTATGTGTAATAAGTTAAATTTAGTCGGGCAGGCTGAAACGTTAGCGTTTACATAACCTACGGCGAAAAATTTAAGGTCAGTAGTTTTAATTGGGACGCTGGTAAAGAAATTTACAAATTCTTGAGCAACTTTTTTGTTATCTCTAATAAGTTCATGTGTAATCCAAGCGTGTAATCAGTATTATTTCTTTTGTTCCTGTTCGTTTCATTGTTTTTAATTTTCCAAACTGTCTTAATTTTATTTTCTGCGAATTTAACCTTATTGCTAATGTATAAAGCCTTAGCTAGTTTGCACGTATTTAAAAAAATCTTGAGTAAGTAGCAACATACTTATTAAAAGTTTCAGTGTTAATATAAGGCTTACGGCCATACAGCTCGTAAAGTCTTTCCCTACTTTTTCTGATTCCTCTAGTCGCCCCGTCACTGAATAGAAACTTAGGGCATATACCTTGTTTTAGTTTTCTTCTTAAAAGTATTATTGAGCTCTGTTTGAACCACTGAGAAAACTTTTGTATAAAAATATTACCATCGTTCACTGTGAGGTCCTGATAACTTAACTTACTGATTAAAGTGCTATTAAATTTATTTAATTTGGATGTTATTGGTCTGGATTGAATCTGCACTTGTTGTATTGTCAATTTTATTGTAGCCAGAGACCCTCGCAAGGTTAAGACGAACCGATTGACGTAAGAATCATCATAATCAGCCAACGCGTTTGGTTTACTCTAGAACGCCACATAGGAACAAACATACATACATGTATACATACATACATACATGCATACATAGACTGATAAACGCTTTACCCTCCTTCGGCAGTCGGGTAAAAAAAACATTCTGTGGATCTAGACAAGTGACTTTATAACAACGAAAGCGTCGTCATAGCGATTGTAAAAACTCAAAAAGTTACGAGAATGCCAAGTGCTATCAAAATATCACGTGATCAATAACTTACATTTTGGCATTTCTACCATCGCCATCGCTGATAGAATGGACCTTCAAGAGCCTTATGGGCTCTGAAAACTCGTAAAAAATCACCGCATCCACCTCACACATAAAAAACATATCGCAAAGAAAACACTGCTAATCCCTACATGTTGTTAACGGGCGAGTGGTCACAGGAACCCCCAGTAATTGGTTTGTTAGGCTTAACCGCTTGCTGAGCGAGCGTAACGTGAAATATCCCATCGCTGTTATTAGATTATTATGTATAGTCACGGAGTGTTGGAGTTATTTCGGATATAATTTTCATAGCGTCTACATTTTTTGACGGACTGTCAAAGTGGTAAATTACTTAATAAGAGACAAAGACAAAGTGGCAACATATATAATGAAGTGTTACTTAACAAAGACTTTCCCTCTTTAAAGTAGTGCCGTTATCCACCGGTTCAGTGCGATTTAGTGAATGTCACATGTCTTTGAATTTTTGTTTTTACGACATGCTGGTTGCCGCACGATATTTTTCGGCACTGTTTTGTAAACTCGTGGATGAATTATTTACAAAAAGTTCCTCCCTGGGTTCGATTCAAAATAAAATTGTACCTTGTTATTTATTCATATATGTTTGATGTTTTGTTCGTGCTGACGTCATAAAGTAGTTGATGCTTGACACATAAAATAACAGCCCTCTTGCACGAAAAACCTAACTCAGAGTCAGCTGCCAACACGAGGTTAAAATGACAAAATTGTATGACGAACAGTCAATTTAACCTCGTGTCAGCAGCCAACTCCGAGCTAAGTTTTTCGTGCAAGTGGGCCTTAATTATTTAATTACAAGAGGCACTGAAAGTTTCTTTTAAAGGATACTTCATGACGTCATTTAGAGGTCAAGAAAAAGTCAAGTGATCTTAAGTATTTTTGTGAAAATAAATATGATCTTAAAATTTTAAGACCCAAAAATAGAAAAATAAGGCTTATAAACCTAAAAGCCCGAAATAGTTTTGAAATCGGCATGGGTTGATTATTACTTTACATAACAAACTGTGCCAGGTATCTAGCAAGAAGCTCGACTTATTACATAGATATTCATAGAATCTAAACAAATCATCTATATATATATAAAAGAAGAAACTGACTGACTGACTGACTGATCGATCAACGCACAGCCTAAACCGCTAGGCCTAGAAGAATGAAATTTGGCAGAAAGGTTCCTCATGTCGCGTAAGTGAGCACTAAGAAAGGATTTTTGGAAATTCCAACCCAAAGGGGGTAAAAAGGGGGTTGAAAGTTTGTATGTAATTTCCAGAGTTTGTAAGTTGGGCACCTGAAATTTTAGATTTACGCTCTTGGTTGATAAAAAGAATTAATGTATTTATTAGTTTTTGGAAATTCGACCAGTGAGGGGGTAAAAAGGGGGTAGAAAGTTTGTATGATTTTTTTACAGTTTGTAAGTTGGACACGTGAAATATTAGATTTACGCTTTTGGTTCATAAAAAAAAAAATATATTTATTGGTTTTTGGTAATTCGTCCCCTAAGGGGGTAAAAAGAGGGTTGAAAATTTGTATGTAATTTCTTCAGTTTGTAAGTTGGACACATGAAATTTTAGATTCATGCTTTTGGTTCATAAAAAGAATTAATATATTTATTGGTTTCTGAAAATTTGACCCCTAAGGGGGTAAAAAGGGGTTCAAAGTTTGTATGTAATTTTTACAGTTTGTAAGTAGGGCACGTGAAATTTTAGATTTACGCTCTTGGTTGATAAAAAGAAGTAATGTATTTATTAGTTTTTGGATATTCGACCCCTAAGGGGGTAAAAAGAGGGTTCAAAGTTTGTATGTAATTTCTATAGTTTGAAAGCTGTACACGTGAAATTTAAGATTTAATCTCTAGGTAGATAAAAAAGAATTAATGTATTCGTGGTTTTTGAAAATTCTACCCCTATAAAATAGGGGTTGAAAATTTATATGAAATTACATCGGATTGGAAGGTAAAACATCTAAAATTGTAGGTTTACGCTGCTGATTAATAAAAAAACAATGAGTTTAATTATTTCCGGAAATGTCACCCGTAACGGGGGTAAAAAGGGGGTTGAAAGTTTGTATGTAATTTCTTCAGTTTATAAGTTGGACACGTGAAATTTTAGATTTACGCTCTTGGTTTATAAAAAGAATTTATGTATTTATTATGTTTTAGAAATTATACCCCTAATGGGAATAAAGTAGGGGTTGAAACTTCATATGAAATTTCTTCGGTTTGGAAGGTAAAATGTCTGAAATAGTAGGTTTACGCTCTTGATTAATAAAAAAAGTAATGAGTTTATTGATTTCCGGTAATTTTTTTTTTTTTTTCTAATGGTGGCAATTTGTTGGGCTTATATATTTGAAACTTGGCATACATACTAACAGCTGATATTTTATATTTTGTTATTGTTTTTAAAGTAAAGGTTGTCATTACAAGTTTTTCAAAACTACTCCTATAATACGATTTAGGGTGTGTTAAAGATTTTTGAAGAATTTTATTGCACGAGGCTTCTTTTTTTGATGTAAGGGAGCAAATGAGAGATATTTGTTGGAAGGAATTCTAATTCCTTGGGCAAAATAATAAAGGTTACGTTAATTTTTCGGAGCTACCCCCAAAAGACGATGTAAGGGATGTTAAAGTTTGTATGGAAAAAGTCATTTCTTGGATTAATAAACTTGAAACTTGGGACAAATACTAACCTAAGTAAATAATAAACGATATCATTATTAGCTTTTAGAAACTACCCCTAAAAGGTGATTATGAAGGTGTTGAAGATCTTGGGTTAATAATCTTGGAATTTGGCACAAATACCTTCATAAATAATGTAGGTTGTTATTAGTTTTTGGGAACTATCCCCAAAATACTATTTATGGGGTGTTCAAGATTTTTGAAGTATTTTATTGCACATAGCTTCTTTTTATGATGTAGGGGAGCACTAAGTAGGTATTTTTGGAAATTGGATTATTACAAAAAAATATTACCGATTAAATAAATTTTCATTGGTAGGTACAATATTTTTCGTTATGGACACCGACTTCTTAAAAAATCAAAATCAAAATCAATATTTTTTATTTCACATAGGCCTACATGGGCACTTATAAAACGTCGACAAAAGGTGCACGGTTCGGGTTGGTCGTTTCCTATGGAGAAGAACCGGCAAGAAACTCCATGGTTACTCTTTTAAAAATGGTTTGGTTTTACAATATTTCCATGTTACAGCATTAGTACTTAGACATGGGGGGACAACGTAGGCCCGACTTATGACAATAAGTCGTAAGAAACTAAAAAAATAAAATAAAAGGATTATATATTTTATAAAAAAGTTAACAAATGTTAACTAGCATCTAGAAGGCCTACAATGTTCACACATTCACAAAACAATCGGTAAAAGAATCTATACAAAGGTAAATAAAAATAGTATTACATGACTAAATTTAACATGTGGCACAAATTTTGTTATCAGTGCTGTAACTATTCTTAGCAAAGGGCTATAAAGATGTTTGAAAACCATTGTAAAAGTCTAATTAAAAGAAGGAAAGAAAAATGAGATTGAGAATAGTTAGAGACATCCACATATTTGTGCCGTTTACAAGTTACCAGGGAAGCTGCATGCGCAGAAGGAGCTAAGGCCAAATGTTTTTATCTTCAACGTAGTCCTTGATTTTATAATATGCTTTTTTAATAAGGATACGTTTGATGTAGTTTTTGAACCTTCCATCAGTCAGTTCTATAACTGACTTTGGCAACTTGTTATAAAAGCGTATACTGTTTATAAGAAAAGACTTGCTAGTTTTCGTTAATCTGAATTTGGGTATTACAATTTCGTGCTTACTGCGTGTATTTAAATTATGGAAGTCGCTTCTAGTTTTGAAAAGCCCCCGATTTTTACGGACATACAAAATACATTCCAAAATATAAAGTGAAGGTAGAGTCAGTATATCGATCTCTTTAAATTTTTCTCTGAGGGACTCGCGAGGACCCATTTTATAGATTGCGCGGATTGCAAACGAACTTCGAAAAAGAAAGTTATTTTTCACTTTGTAGTGTTTTTAGTTGGATTTTAGTGTCGGTAGTGTTTGTGGTGTTTTTCACTTTTTAGGTGTACCAATAGCTAATTTGCCTTTTGGCACTTAATTGTTTTTTGTGTATGTTCGCCGATATCTCCGTCAAACAACACTGTGTTTGTAGTTCCAAATCGAGGAACAGGTCGTCTTAGTGCCGTAAGATTCTTCAAAAAACCGTTGAAACACCGAAAACATCTTCTGGGGGTAATTCTGAAAAATTAATGATGGCAATTTATTATTACCCAAGGAATAAGATTTTTAACCGACTTTCCAAAAAGGAGGAGGTTCTATGTCTTCTAAATCCTAACTTGAACCGTAGATATTTACGATTCCTTTTTTTTTTTTTTTTTTTTTTATTGGCGTCTCGCAAACAGTCAAAGTGACCGACATATGCTTAACCGGACTTCCCTGTGGAGACTAATCTCTTAGCCTCCGGCCAGGCTTCAAAGTACTATTTACGATTCCTTTTATTATTTTCCCATTTATTATTGTTTTAACATTAGATTATTTTTTTGTCGCCTTCACTAACTGCACAAAATTTAGATGAATAAAATACGAAATCATGCGAACGAAGTCGCGGGCGGAGTGCTAGTCTAAATATAAACAAGTGAAGCAGTGATCGATTGACGTCCAAGGACAGGCAGAAGGAAGGAATTTTGGTCTACCGGCAGCGAGATGGGCAGGCGACGTTGTTGATATCATGGGACCTGGTAGAACATAGATGAGGCTGACGCAGAAGCGCCCATATGCCCATATGCCCAGTGAACGAAGTCCAGCTGCGAATGATGAAGATAAAACAAATAACCTAGCAAAATGTAGGTGTACAATATTATACAAGTATACACGTCGGCCTACCTATCCAGATAGTACAAGCGTACCTATAGCAGTTGTTATGGGTGAATATTGAGTGTATTTGATGAAAAAATCCCGATTACACACTTCAATCCCTTTAGTACAAAGGCCCTCTACGCAGCGGCGAGAATCGCCCGTGTATCGCAATCAATCATTTTGCCGCGTAACGGAGAGGCCTGAGGTTTTTTTTTTAATATGAAACATGACAACGTATTTTGTCAGCGACATAATGAATTAATAGGGACATGAATTTGAATACGAATTTTTCATATGATTTTTTGTAATATGATTTTTTTTCGGCTATTCGATATTTTTGTTGATAAGTCTGTTAAGATTCATAGTTTTTTTTTTAAACAGATAATGGGTACTAATTTGTAAAGTTTCAGATAGACAGATCCTAATGTAATAATAATATATCCAGAGTTTGACGAAACAGTTACCTGGCGTTGAAGCTTATATAGCATTACACAACTTAGTTTCTCTGCAAACATGCCACGTATAAGCTTCGCGTACAGCGTTTGCATTTACTAAGCGCCTACACTGCAAATACGTGGGGCCTACTCAGCGAATACGAGGTGTCTACTGTGGTCCTATGCGGTGTATAAGTGGCTCCTCCGCGACGTTTTAACTACACTTACGCAGCGTAAACGCAATGCCAGTACAAAGTACTCTAGATAGCACAGCAAAGCAAACACGCTAATATCATACCCCACCACCCGTCTCTTAATTTGTTATTTAATAAAGGGATAGTAACACTAACAGTATTTCCATGCCTCGTTTGCTACCTGAGCAATAAGCATAAACCGCTCATTACGTGTGCAGAGCTGCAGGCTTTGTTGTTCTAAACAATGTTATTACATCACATGTTTTTTTTACAAGCACGTATAAGCACATCCTTTGAATCTAAACAACCTCCAACCAACGACTAATCAGCTCCTTCGCGCCTTCCACGCGTTCATTACACGTTGTCTACAGACTCACACACGGTGTCTACGCGGCATCTACGCAGCGTCTAAATTACACTTCCACGACGTGAACGCTAAGTCAGTGCAATCACAGCAGGAAAGCATTCTGTACACACTAACCTAACACTTACTAACCCGAAAAGTCTCCACGTTAATTAGTTTTTTAATAAAGGCATAGTAACATTAACATTATTTCAAAGCCTCGTTAGGTACCAGAGCAACAAGCATAAACCGCTAGCCCGTTACGTGGGCAGAGCTGTCTTGTTGTTCTAAACAATTTTGTAATATTTCATGTTTTTTTAACAAACACGTATAAGCGACGGTAGCACAGTGTTTGTATCTAAACAAACGTCTGCTCAGCTGATACGCGCTTTCTACGCGTTGTATACACGGCTCACACACGATGTCTACGCGACGTCTAAACTACAATTACGCAGCGTCAACGCTATGTCAATGTAATCAGACGAAAGCATGCACAACATCCCATAATAATACACAGTACACCGAAAAGTCTCCACGTTAATTTGTTATTTAATAAAGGCATAGTAACACTTACAGTATTTCCATGCCTCGTTTGGTACCTGAGCAATAAGCATAAACCGCTTGGTCATTACGTGGGCAGAGCTGCCTTGTTGTTCTAATATACGAGTGCGTCGGAATATTATTGCGCTTTTGTAATGTAATTTTATTTTTATGTTCTAGTTTTCTATTCTTAAAACTATTTTTCAGGGAGTGTAGGTAATGGAATTGTTAGAGTAAAAGATTTGTTGGGAATAGATGGATTTAAAGGACCTTATCAAGAAGCTTGAGTATTCCACCTATGGGTGAGTTTAAGGGACCTTCCATATGTGCACGTATTTTCTTACAGAATTTAAAATGCTAGTCAGTCGAATTGTATTGCATTGGGTTTATGTACTTGAAATTTCGCTAAGTAAAAATCGGTTATGGGTGTGATATAAATTGAATCGCGTCAAGCTGTAAGGTGGTTAAGTCTAGTGATTGATTTCTAGGATTACTTTTTATGAGCACAAGGTAGATTGAAACCATGACGCTTTAGACAAAGTGACAACACAACAATCAACAATGACTATTGTCAAACGATCAAAATTTATCTAATTGTGAAATACACACCTTTGCGTAAGTAAAGTATATATACTGTATTTATTATGTATACCATAAAGAGCGTCAATATTCGCATTAGCTAAAAAGCTCTTTAAATACAAATGAAAAAAAAACACACCACGTGACCTTTCAGTAGCGTGGCATGAGGCAATACTCCTATCAGCAACGGCGATTATTGAAATGCCAAAATGTATGGTGATTGCGTATGCATTTCAATTAGGCTTGGCTATCCCATACATTTTCATCATTATTACAAACGCTATTTCGCCGCTTTTGTTGATAGAATGTCGCTTGTGTATTTATCTAACATAGACTAAATTAAAACAATAATTAATTCGTCATAAGTTCTTTTAAAGTTGTATACATCCTACCCTCTATAATTTCATCTTTCTCTGTCACCCTAGTGTTTGCTGTAAGAGAAATCAACATTGAGTTAAGCTCGCCTTTGTACATGTAGGTACTTTACACACTGTATGTTGTTTTTTGTGTACAATAAAGAATTAAGAACTAAACAGAATATTATTTTAATTCGGACTAAACAACGTGTATAGTCTATTGAATCGAATGGTGCTCCCACACCGCTGTTTAAAAATGTTTACAAACATTAGTAAACATTTTCTAAACAAAAAATTTCCTTGTATGTATTAATGTTAGAAAATGTTTGTAAACATTTTTGACAGCCGGTGTGCGAGCACAATTAATGATATTATTATGTTTCAACTAAGAAATAGACTTTGATTTGATGTTGGCATATTTGGATCATTTCTGATTCAACCTGACTTTACAGTATGAGGTCCCACGCTCTATTCTCGGGTCGAGAATGTAAAAGTGTTATTAGGCTCTTCCATCAGAAACTCAGTAGCAGCTTTGGGCCTGAATTCGTGTCCGGCTCATGACAATAAGCTCACTCTCTATTACAAGGTAACTAGCTAAATAGGAGATTACTAAAACCTACAGCTCTGTCAAATCGGTTTTTATTTTTGTTTTTTTTTTATTTTGTTTTATCTTTACAAATCGATACTGCTTCATACAACGGCAACAGATCGAATTAAAACGATCAAAATATAACGGTGTATAGTTGCCAAAACTCTACCAAAATAGCCTAAACGTTGTCCAAAAACACGGAGTTGTTGACACAGCATGAAGCAGTAGCAATAAATTTGTTGGGCAGGACCCGTACAGTTGTTACATCGCTTAATGGTTGTAAACGTATTATTTAGTGGACGGTTGCCTTTAAGGTGGGGTGCAGACGGACGAATATTATCTGAGGCAGAATATGGAATGAATAAGATACGACGAGTAACTGGATTGAGAAAGTGATGGTGGTTGTGGCACCATGTAAAATACTGGAATTCGACTGCATCCGGATGTACCTACTAGAAGCCAACACCAAACCTTCGTTTTTGGAAAATGGGTAGATGATGGGAACGAAACTACTGTATTATTTATTTAATACTTCATGCACACAAACACAAACGTAGGTACAGAGGTGGACTTACTGGTACGAAGTTGGAGGATCTTGTAAGTGTAACTAAGGAAATACACTTACAAGACCCTCCAAGTTCGTATCAGAAAAAACATTGCAGTTTGTTGTCAATGGTCAGACAAGCATAACCCAATATTATTTGGTCACTCATTGATATAAATAAAAAAAAAGAAACATAATATGCAAGTTTGACTCATCGCTTAGTCAAATGAATACATCGAATCAATGAAACCGATAATTTTCTCGATAAATTACCGCTGATATTATCTGTCGTCTGTAACCAACCTAATGGTTATAAACGAATTATTTATTGACCAGTTGCATTTTAAACATTCTACTTCCTACTTCGTAATTTTATAATTGTAGCTTTGGGTTAACCTCGATAGGATGGTTTGAAAACGAATTTTTAGGGTTTGGTACCCAAAGGGTAAAAACGGGACCCTATTACTAAGACTTCGCGGTCCATCTGTCTGTCACCAGGCTGTATCTCATGCACCGTGATAGGTAGACAGTTGAAATTTTCACAGATGATGTATTTCTGTTGCCGCTATAACAACAAATACTAAAAACAGAATAAAATAAATATATAAATGGGGTCCCATAAAACCAACGTCAAAATCTTGATTGTAAATACAAGCAAAATTGGATGTAAAACATAATCCTCCTGTCATGGTTGACTAAGGCTACCAAACTCTATATAATGTCTTAAACCAGTAAGCTGTATGTAAATCTTCAAAACAATAATGCATCTAAGAAATACAAAATCCGCTGGCTATAGAAAAATTACTACATAAATGTTGAAACAAAACGCGCTAACAATCACTCACACATATTGCAAACCTATGTTTGGAAAACGGGATATTCGTTAATAAACTTAAATTTTCAGTAGTCAAACCTATTCACAAGAAGGTATCTAGAACTGCCCCAGGAAACTAGAGACCAATTACCTTGGTTCCACTATTCTCAAAGATATTTGAGAATATTATGTGCACCACCAGAGTTATGCGGTTTTTTGAAAGAAATGAAGTCATAAGTGAAAAACAACGCCGTTTCATTAAGAAAAAAAGTTTATTATAAAGACAAAACACACGATTGCTTAAGATGCTGTGCAGTCGGAGGATATGTAAATAAACAGACATACATACATAGACAAATAAACACATTACCTCCTTCGGAAGTAAGGTAAAATTCAACTGTCCGTGCATGTTTTAAATTATTTAAAGAAATTATGAATTCGATAGATAAAAGAGAAATCCCAATAGCAATATTTTAGATATGAGCAAAGCTTTCGACATGGTATGCCACAAAAATCTATTATTGAAACTTGAACAATATAGTATACGAGGACCAGCATATAAGTGCTTCCAAAGTTACCTGACTGGTCGACAGCAATGCTCGGAAGTAAAGAAATGTGTACTAGAAAAAAATCAAAAATATAGGTCAAAAACTTAGTAAATCAGTAGGTATGCTGTTCCCCAAGGTAGTGTCCTCGGCCCCATATTGTTTATCATCTACATTAATGAATTTCCAAACTCGACAGATGAATTCTAACTAAAGCAAAGACTACTAAAAACGCGACATAAATCACAAATAAAGCATTAAATGATGTAATTGACTGGCTAGATAATAATAATTTAAAAGTTATTTTAATACGACACTAGTAAAACTAAATTTATTAATTTCATGACATATAATTAAAAAATAGGGACACAATGAATTTACAAACTAAGCAAAATAATATAAATATAGAGGAAGTACTTGACAGTAAATTCTCGGGAATATGATATGACTAGCACTCCGCCCGCGACTTCGTTCGCATGATTTCGTATTTTATTCAACTAAATTATGTGCAGTTAGTGAAGGCGATCAAAAATAAGCTATTGTTAAATCAATAATAAATGGGATATCGTAGATATCTACGGTTTTAGTTAGGATTTAAAGAACGTAGAACCTCCTTCTTTTTGGAAAGTCGGTTAAAAATCTTATTCCTTTGGCAATAATAAATTGCCATTATTAGTTTTTCAGAATTACCCCCAGAAGATGTTTTAGGTGTTTCAACGGTTTTTTGAAAAATCTTACGGTACTAAGATGATCTCTTCCTCGATTTGAAACTACCGAACTGGACCGTTTGTCCAGTATTGTTTGACGAAGAAATCGGTGAACATACACAAAAAATAATTAAGTACCTTACTAAAGGCAAATTGCCAATTAGGTCCACCTAAAAAGTGAAAAATAAAAAATCTATTTTACAAAAAAATATTACCGACATCCAGCGAAAAACACTACAAAGTGATAAATAACTTTCTTTTTCGAAGTCCGTGTCCATAACGAAAAAAAATGGTACCTACCAATGAGACCGACTTCGAAAAAGAAATTTATTTTTCACTTTGTAGTGTTTTTAGTTGGAAGTCAGTAATATTTTTTTTATATTCAGTATACTATAGAAATTACATACAAACTTTCAACCCCCTTTAAGCCCCGTTAGGGGTTGCATTGCCGGAAATAATTAAAATCATTGTTTTTTATTAATCAGGAGCAAAAACCTACAATTTTAGATATTTTACCTTCCAAACCGAATAAATTTTATATAACGTTACAACCCCTATTTTATCCTCATAGGGGTTGAATTTCCAAACACTCATAAATACATGTTTTTTTTTATCTACCTAGAGATTAAATCTAAAATTTCACGTGTCCAACTTTCAAACTGTAGAAATTACATACAAACTTTCAACCCACTTTTTATCCCGTTAGGGGACGAATTTCCAAAAACCAATAAATATATTAATTCTTTTTATGAACCAAAAGCGTAAATCTAAAATTTCACGTGTCCAACTTAAAAACTGTAAAAAATTGATACAAACCTTTAACCCCCTTTTTACCCCCTTACGGGTCGAATTTCCAAAAATCAATAAATAAATTTATTCTTTTTATCAACCAAGAGGGTAAATCTGAAATTTCAAGTGTCCAATTTGCAAACTGTAAAAACTTCATACAAACTTTCAACCCCCTTTTTACCCCCTTAGGGGTCAAATATCCAAAAACTAATAAATACATTAATTCTTTTTATCAACCAAGAGCGTAAATCTAAAATTTCACGTGCCCAACTTACAAACTGTAGAAATTTCATACAAACCTTTAACCCCCTTTTTACTCCCTTTGGGGTGGAATTTCCAAAAATCCTTTCTTAGTGTAAATTCTACTCTAGTAAATTCTTTCTTACGCCACATGAGGAACCTTTCTGCCAAATTTCATTCTTCTAGGCCTAGCGGTTTAGGCTGTGCGTTGATCGATCAGTCAGTCAGTCAGTTTCTCCTTTTATATATATAGATAGATATAGTTATTGATAAATTCTGTAATTGGAAAGCTCATGTAGATCAGGTATGTAAGAGAATAAATAAATTTGTATTTGCACTCAGGAGAATAAAAATCTGACCAACATACAAACTGCCATGATGGTACACCTTAGCCATGTAGCCTCCATTTTAAGACACAGCATCATCAAAATATGAGGAAATTCGACCGATGCCCAAAGAACATTCATGGCCCAGAAAAGTGTCTGAGATCAATTTTCAATATTAAATGGACAGACTCTTGCAGGCCTACATTTGTTAAGCAAAGGCTACTAACTCTTCCATCTTTTTAAATATTTGAAATGTGCAATTTTGTACGCAACAACTATTCATTATTCTAAAATGCCAAAAAGTTGTTATGAAAAAGAAAAGTTGTCAAAAAACCACTAGTAGTTCCAAGAAACAAGCTCAAAATTTGCAATTTTTTTTTAAATTTCTTTTTACTAATTTATAACAAGTAACCTAAAGAACTTACGAAAGATTTTAATTCCAAACTTTATAGCTGGCTCTGTGAATAATGTCACTACATCAGTGAATATTTAAAATGACGTAACTAGTTTGACATTTGTTTTTGTTATTTTATTACACGAAAAGTGACGCGTACATAATTTTTTTTTTATTTGACATTTGTTTTAATTAATTATTACACGGATTTTACATGCATTATTTTCATTTTTATATTCTGGCATTTCACTGATATTCTATATGGATTTGGCTGGCATAGCTACATTTTTGATATTTGACGCTCATTGATATATTGACACATACATTTGACAAAAAATATTGTTGTTTGATATTTGCTTGATATTTCTAATTATAATTATCGTATGTTTTTATTATTGTCTTGCCATTTGTAATAATTTCCTTTGGATTAATTTCGTTTATTGTTTTTAGTCTTCATCATTTCATTTATTATTATTGTTGTATTCATTGATTTTATTTTAGACTAGCTGACCCTCGGGGCTTCGCTCCCGTCAACTGCCTACCTACACTGGCTACCCTGCCTACCCTGCCTACCTTGCCTATCCTGCCTACCATGACTACCCTGCCTACCCTGCCTGCCCTGCCCCTACCCTGCCTTCCTTGCCTACCCTGGCTACCCTGCCAACCCTGCCTGCCCTGCCTACCCTGCCTACCCTGCCTACCCTTCCTACCCTGTCTATCCTGCCTACCCCTGGCTACCCTGCCTACCCAGCCTACCCTGCCTACCCTACCTACCCTGCCTACCCTGCCTATCCTGCCTACTCTGCCTACCCTGCCTATCCTGCCTACCCTGCCTACCCTGCCTACCCTGCCTACCCTGCCTACCCTGCCTACCCTGCCTACTCTGCTTACCATGCCTACCCTGCTTACTCTGCTTACCATGCCTACCCTGCCTACCCTGCCTACCCTACCTATCCTGCCTACCCTGCCTTTCCTGCCTACCCTGCCTATCCTGTCTACCCTGCCTGCCCTGCCTACCCAGCCTACCCTGCCTACCCTACCTATCCTGCCTACCCCGCCTTTCCTGCCTATCCTGCCTATCCTGCCTACCCTGCCTATCCTGCCTACCCTGCCTTCCCTGCCTACCCTGCCTACCCTGCCTACCCTGCCTTTCCTGCCTACCCTGCCTTTCCTGCCTTTCCTGCCTACCCTGCCTATCTTGCCTACCCTGCCTACCCTGCCTACTCTGCTTACCCTGCCTACCCGGCCTACCCTGCCTTTCCTGCCTACCATGCCTATCCTGCCTACCCTGCCTTTCCTGCCTACCCTGCCTACTCTGCTTACCCTGCCTACCCTGCCTAACCTGCCTATCCTGCCTACCCTGCCTACCCTGCCTACCCTGCCTATCCTGCCTACCCTGCCTACCCTGCCTACCCTGCCTACCCTGCCTACCCTGCCTACCCTGCCTACCCTGCCTACCCTGCCTACCCTGCATACTCTGCTTACCCTGCCTACTCTGCTTACCCTCCCTACCCTGCCTACTCTGCCTACCCTGCCTACCCTACCTACTAATTTGTATCTATCATCAATAGTTTTCTCAGCGCATGCCAAATAATGTATTTTACAGACAACATTTTGCTACCTTGGGTTACATTATTGCAATTTTCGTAAGGATCTCTATTTTTTTTGAAAATATTTTATAGCCTATGACACTCAGGAATAATGTAGCTTTCTACCAGTGCAAGAATTTTCAAAATCGGTTCAGTAGATCCAGAGATTACCCCTTACAACAATACTACCGACTTGCAAATACAAAACTACAAAGTGAAAAATAACTTTAATTTTTGAAGTCGGTGTCTTTCGTAGGTGCCAATTTTTTGCGTTATGGACACCGACTTCAAAAATTAAAGTTATTTTTCACTTTGTAGTTTTGTATTTGGAAGTCGGTAGTATTTTTTTGCAAAATAGTTTTTTTATTTTTCACATTTTAGTTGTACCTACCTAATAGGTAAGTTAGTAAGGTAACTATAACGCGGAAATAGATTTCATAAAACTTGAACTTAACCGCTGGAATGAGATATCTGCGTACCCCTTAAGAGCGTACTGGCGTGATGTTATGTTACGAAATGGTATAAACAATAAACAGACATGCGATTGCAGCAATCCCGAGAGAATTGCCGTTATTTATTGAAGAGTTCTGTTGTATATCTCCAAAGTTCTTCATCAGATCTCCACCAATTTAAAATGGGACCAATTTCGGCACATACGTTTTCAAACAAAAAAAGAATTTCCAAAATCGGTCCACAATTGACGGAGATATCGGTGAACATACACAAAAAAAAAAAAAAAAAAACATACTTGAAGTCGAACATAGAACCTCCTCCTTTTTGGGAAGTCGGTTAAAAATGAAACCTATCCAGATCGATTTACCGCCCCCGAGACCCCTGCATACTGAATTTCATGAAAATCGTTGGAGCCGTTTACGAGATTCAGATTATATATTTACATCACTTGCTCAATAAAGAAAACCCTCATCAAATAAATTGAGATTAAGGCATGATGATGTTGCTGACTCGACAATGAGAACTCAATCAATCTGCCTAGCTTATTTACCCGACTACGGCGAAGCCAAAACAAACCCACAAACTCACAAACTTTACCTCTTTATAATATTAGTATAGATAGATTTGGACGTCATAGTATGTGGAAGTTGCGGGCCTCATCATAAAGCTTACAGTCACTCAAAAGGAAAAGGCTATGCTTGGAGTTTCCTTGCGTGATCGAATCAGAAATGTGGAGATCCGCAAGAGAACCAGGGTTACCGAAGATTTGCCAGACTAAAGTGATAGTGGGCAGGGCACAATGCTCGCAGAACGGATGGCCGATGGGGTAGAAAGGTTCTGGAGTGGCAACCGCGAACCGTAAGACGTTTCGTTGGAAGGCCTCCCTCCAGGTGGACTGATGACCTAGTGAAGGTTGTGGGGATCCGCTCCATGCGGGACGCACAGGACCGATCAATGTGGCGACGCTTGGTGGAGGCCTATGTCCAACAGTGGACGTCTTTCGGCTGATATGATGATGATGATGATGAGCATGTGGCAAAGATGTTTGAACCTTTTCTTTTTTTGTAATCCTGTCTTTTAATTTTTATATTTTATGGGCTCGAACTTGACCACTATCTCACCTGTTGGTAAGCGATGATGTGGTCAACGGTGAGAGACGCTTGCCTAGAAATAACCTATTTACTCTTGACTTAAAGATGCCTAGACCATGTATACATATGTTTATGCAAATAAATATAATTATCTGAATCTGTAGAAATAAAATAATAATCTACGTTTCCCTACTCTTTTAAATCTTGAAAGAAAGCAGTTTTAAAAAACTAAGACACATTTTCAAAAAAAAATTGCGCCTAAAAGTTTATCTCAGGCGTCCATAAGAACAAGTCCACAATTTTCCCAGACAAAATTCTCTTGCCAAACTATCAGAAAGGCAACTAGGTGACAAACTTTAATATCGCATTAACATTATTCGCAAAAGCAGCTTAAGTTATAATCTAGTGTCTCGAGAGCCCACATGAGGCATTATTGAATTTGGAGGGGATCCAAACTGGAGATTTGTGTCAGCCAAGTGTTGGTGCCAGATTTACGCTCACAATCGTGTTATACACCATTAATTCCCTTATAATTGTTGGTATGTGTCTTCACGCTAGGCCCCTAGAGGCCTAGACAGTGATTGTGGCGAGAGATCTTATTTGCTTGGATTTACTTTATTCTATGAAAGCTTGGGAGATACTAATTATCTCTTAAGAATACTTCGAAATGTTTTTCAATTTCTTATTTCAACGCATGGAAACTCATGACTCCTTTTAGTCATGGAGTAGCCGAATCGAAAATATAAAACTTGATTATTTGACCAAAATACACACCAAAGTGATCCCATTACTCAGTTCTTCCCGACGCGACGGTGTAGTGATATGAAAAAATATTTATTGATATTAATTAACATTATTTTTTTTACACCAATTTTATTAAAATAAAGAGCTAAAAGTGGACAAAAATATAGGTTAGTTACTAGTTTAATTTTAGAACCGACGCTAATTCATTACTTAAGCAACATGGGGTAAAGGCAACAAGACGATGTAAGTAGTTTAATTTTAGTTAAGGACTTTACTACAAAACAAAATTAATTTAAAGCACAAAAAATTAAACAGACATATTTATCCAGCTTACAACAATAGGAATCACTGTTACTCAGAACTTCTATTAAAGTCTTTTAAAAATAAAATAGAAAGAAACCTCGTACGCTGCAAAATCCTCTTGAATTTATTAAGAAGATTGTAGTGTAACTCACAACACACACAGTATAGAAGTCGAGACGTAGACAATGAGTATGAAAGCAGACTACTATATTACAAGGAATTCAACCTAGTGTTGGACGTTGGTTGAATTCCTATATACGGTTGTTGTTCCATTGCAGCGCAAAACCCTCTTCTCATTTAAAATAGGAAAGAGCATAGTAATAACTTTTTCCTTGCAGTCGGGTAAAAATGAAGCCATAATACTATCGATGTTGCGTTGTAGCTCGTGGTTAAGTAATTTATTATTTATTTGAGATGAGTTCGCTCTTGACTCTAGTTTGGGTCAGAGATGACAGAGACAAAGTCGACGATGGAGTGAGCTTACCCAGAATAAGCCTGTTCACTCTTACTTTGAGGAGATTCGGGTTGTATACGTTCGGAAACACAGACGTAGGCAGCGAGTTCTACTCTTTTGCTGTGCGGATTATGAAGGATGTTTGGAAGCGCTTGCTGCTTCTTTTGACGTCAGACTTTATTTCACGCATAAGGCTGTTATTTGACAGTCGTTTTGATAGACAGAAGCCATACAATTTTACACCAGTCTTGTCTAGGAGTATAGTTTACCTTCTCTTATTTCGTAACACACTTTCGATCACAACCGAATGAAATTTCACTCGGTTGCCTGATCCGATCATACGTTCTTTTGTAAGAACAAATATATTTCTGAATGAAATAATAAATCAAAGTTAAAAAAAGGCCTGCTTGACAAATTAAACATGCTATAATTACTGTTAAATTGACAAAATGAAAGGCATTCTTTATAAAGGCATACTGTTCTATACGCCATCAGCCTAGATGGCTAGGTTTAATTAAATAATACTTGATAAAAATTATAACATATGCCTTGTATTTTCGGGAGAGATTTGCAGATGTGTTACAGTGCCTATGTAGGTGTCGTGGCCAGATCTTACAATTAATGACTTCATGATGTGGCCGACCAGTTCACAAAATGGTTGATTCCATGACAGGGCCGCTGAATCCGCTGTCTACGTCATGATATGGTCTGGCCAGATCGATAAATAATCATGAATTTAAACGATATGGTCAGTTTTAGTTGTTCATGTCATGAAATATGCATTAAGTTTAAGTGTTAGACATAAGAGCAATTCACACAGAATTGCCCGCGTCACATTCTCATAACTCTCATGAAACCACTTTTGACCTACCAAGAAAATGCTTTGTAAAATACTATTGAGCCAAATAACATTTCTGAAAGCTACTATTGCAGTTCATACACTACCATTTACTTTTATTTCCATAGTCGTCAGAAAATATTCGTTCATGAAGAGAGAAAGGATAAAGTTATTCAAAATGTATCTCTAAATTGGTCGTTTTGTTTCAAATACAAAGTCAAGTTGGTTGTATTAAAACTGCAGGAGATCTTTTTTATGTGATAAACTAAAATTTGCTCTTCATACTTTTCTCAAATACTTTCAAAAAAATATAGATGAGCCAGTAAAGAATGGAACTAGCCATTTTGTAAAAGCACTGTGTTACAATTTGGGGTACATTAAAGTATGTATAATGGAATGTTTTCCTCTGGAGGGAAGGCGTAATTCAATATGTGAGAGTAATTTCAGGTGGATATAATTTACCGCTAAAATCTGCAGGTATATTATATTTTTATAAAACTTAATTTTCATCAATTATACTAGACAACTATTATGTTTGACTATATAGTCAAATACAAATAGTCAAAAACAAATGCCTCACATAGCTGCCTCGTGCCTTCGGCCGCGGGCTGGTATGTGTTCCATACTTGACACCTGCTTTCCCTCGAAATGGGAGGCCTGTGGGTTAAAAAGAATATGTTGCTTAGTATTTTAAATGGTTAATATTATTGATGGATGACACTTACCTTCTATCCTTCCGCCAAAATCCTTATTTTTCTGACTAGCTCTCTAACAAACTCTAAATGTGACGTACATAGTCTGATCGCAATATTTCTGAAACTACCCGAGTATAAAAAAAACTTTATTTATATTAAACGCTACTTGCAATCCGTCTATTTCGCTCAGCTGTTCATGGCATAAGTAGTTCACACAAAATTATTATACATATACTCGTAATTATATCGTTTATAAAACACTAACATATATTTCTATTTAACACCGTAACTGATTCACATCCGTACACTTCAACGTAAGGTTCAGTTGAGACAACTAGGTATTTCCTGATGCTGTTTGCGTCAGGCAACTCCTAGTTGTCTGGCATTTTGCTGACTTCGACCTATTTGGCGTAGCCGCGGGGCACACGATGTAATTGTTTAAGAAATCAGTTCCATTTTATTTATACCTATATTGTGTGTATCTGTGTGTGCTAAATAAACTAGTTTTCTTTCTTTAATTCTTTCTCTAAATGGGTTGCTTGGCAATATGTAGCCACAATATGCTTTTGTTCAAATAAAGTTTATAAAAAAAAATGCCTGCATATTTTAGCGTTGGAATCCTGTATATGAACAAAATGTCTTACTTTCTTTCTGTCCTAAACTAGTGAGATCAGCTTATGCCTTAAATAAGGATTGCCCACTAAAGCCACAATTTGCAGCTATTTTTACCCTCACTAAACACTGAAACATTATCTACTCTGGTATTAGCTAACCTAGAAATATATTCAAATGTCCAAATTAAGTTCTCGTACAATAGATTGTCCAGCTTCAGCTAACTCAATACCGTTCGGTAAGTTCGTCCGGCGGGAATCGAACCGGCAACCATTGCCTACAGAATCCAATTTGTTAACTATTTGACAGGTGAGCGACGTGTACAAGGGTTGGAGGGTTTAATTTTAGAAATTAGAAAAACAAATTGAATATTATAAAGGCGACGGTTTGTGAGTGTGTGTTTGTATGATTGTTACTTCGTCACGTTCAAACGGCTGGACAGATCTTGATGAAAATTGGCACAAAGATAGATAATAGTCTAGAATAGCACATAGGATACTTTTGATCCCGGAAGCCTCTGACAGAAGCTAGTTAAAGAAATAAAGCTGTCAAGTTTTATTATTATTTATGGGTTCTATTTGGGGAATGTTGTTTTAGGTACAGGTATTACACTTTTTTGTGTTCAACTTTTTGAGGAATTATAATTAATCCATAAACGCCCAGTTAGATGGAGAAACGATCTTTGTTGGCTGGTTTTTTTTTTTATTTATTTTTTATTTGAGATGGGTTTGCTCTTGACTCTAGTCTAAGTCATAGGTGACAGAGACAGAGTCGACGATGGAGTGAGCTTACCCAGAAGGAGCCTGTTTACTCTAACTTTGAAGAGATTCGGGTTGAATGCGTTCGGAAACACAGCCGCAGGTAGTGAGTTCCATTCATTCGCTGTGCGCATTATGAAGGATGTTTGGAAGCGCTTGGTGCGAATTGGTGGAATGGCAACAAGGTAAGGATGGTAACTTGCAGTGCGTCTAGATGTCCGATGGTAGAAGGGGGCTAGTGGGATGAGGTCGTGGAGTTCTTGAGCACACTCACCGAAATACAGTCTGTAGAAGACCGACAAGCAGGCAACCTTGCGGCGACGAGCCAAGCTGTGAAGCTTGGTATCCACCAGTTCAATGTCACCGATGAGCCTCTTAGCTCTGCGTTCCACCGAGTCAAGCGCGGCAAGCTGATACTTTGCTGGTAGCAGCTGGGTGAAAAATTAAAATTGCCTAGACCGGTACGTAAGTCTACATAACATAGGATAGAAGAGGTGTTCCTCCAGAGCTGGACTTCTATAGGTTGATGATGTATGTTACGGTTTATAGCAGAAACATACAATCAATCTGCCTAGCCATTTCCCAACTTTGTTGGGGTCGGCTTCCAGTCTAACCGGACTCAGCTGAGTACCAGTGTTTTACATGGAAAGACTTCCTATCTGACCTCCACAACCCAGTAACTGGGTAACACGCGTGGTACCCCTTGCCTAGACTGGTGTCAGATCTCAGCTTCTGACTACTCGTAACGATGACAGCCGGGACCAAAGGCTTAACTTGCTTTCCGAGGCACGGAGGTAACTCGGTACGTTGAAATGGTCACCCATCCAGCGTAGCTTTACCTTGAAGATCGACCCGTGCGGCTGTTATTATTTAGCCACAAGCTCCTCATTTCCTTATAGCAGAAACATACATGTTTCTAAAAACTAGTAATTATCAGAATCGAGAATTAGAAGGTAGGACTATTGTTGTACCTTCTAATTATTTTCTTATCTATACTAATCTGTACTAATATTATAAAGGTGAAGAGTTTGTTTGTTTGTTTAAACGCCCTACTCTCAGGCACTACTGGTTGGAATTGAACAATCCTTTTGGTGTAGGATAGTCCATTTATCGAGGCAGATTATAGGCTCTATAATATCACGCTACGAGAGCGGTTGAGAGCTCCCGTTGCGTGCGCTGCGTAAACGGTTTAAGTTACGCAACAATCATTTATGTAGGGTAGGAAGGGTAGATGGGTGGGTAGGTAGCCAGTTGACGGGAGTGAATCCATGTGGGGCAGCTAGTAATATTATAATTGTGAAAGTCTGAATGTTTAGATAAGAAGTTCGGTAGTTTTTACCAATCACGAGGTAAAAATCTTACGTTGACATCGTGGGCCCTGCATTCGATATTAAAAATCACCTTTGCATTGCAAGAAAATACAAAAGCCTGATATAGGTCTGGGGTATCCCCCTGTAATGAACGACAAAATTACGCCCAGAAAAAACATAAATGTCAGACAAATTCAGAAGAGGCCAGACAAGTTAAGACGGCATTATACTGGTGGACTTAGATGTATAAGGCAGGAGTATTAAACTGGTTAAACACTGCATTTTCATGGCATTACTGTAAGCTAGAAAATAGAGTTTTAGGAGATTATACGCTGAGAGTCAAAAAACTGATATAAGGTTTGAATTTGTGTGTAGATCTGTGGGTTTTTAGAAATCGTAGATTTTTATTTGGTTTTCTGTCGTGAAAAGCATTATTTAAATCTATAATATAATAGGCTGAAATACCGAACCAATACAATTGATTGAAAACAGAAAGACACGGCAAGCGATATTATTACAATGTATTAAAGAAATACGAGTAGAATAGTTTAAAAATAAAATAGCCATATTTTTATTAAAGTTTTTTGTTTTTTCACGATGATAATTTCGTACTACATACAATTACATCTTACTTCTTACTAATATTATAAATGTGTGTGTTTGTTACTTAATCACTCCAGGAAAGACTTAAGGGCCTACATACGCTTTATTGCCGTAAAACGGTAACTTTCTAAAGCATACTCCTCAGTAACGGCTAGGTTAAAAGGTTTGCAAAAAATATATATTTATTATTGATTCATGTACATAATTTTGAACACAAGGTTTTTTCGTGTAACTAATAGTTCTGCTTTAAAAAAATAATTAACAACACGATATTTTTTCGCAACTTTTGGAAACTCCTCCAAAACGACTTGGATGTTTAAAAATAATTTTATACAGAAAAATTGATGGTTGGTATTTCTTTTTACCTTTCATAGCATATGTAAATCAAATAATATTTTGCAAACAAAACTGTTCAAAAGGAGATTTAATTTTGATATTTTGGCATCGAGCGGGCGCACGGCCAGTACTGCGTTACATTGGGGCGTATATATCACCTTAACGGATCTCTATGAAATTTGCCACAGAGATAGATTCAAGTCTGGAATAGCACATTTTGCTATTGCTGGTAGAAGCTAGTATGTAATATATTAATATTATCTAACCTCATTTCACCATCATCATCAGCCTTTTAATATTCCCACTGCTGGGACACAGGCCTCCTCTCTGTGAGAGGGAATGGGCCGTAAACCACCATGCGGGCCCAGTATGGGTTGGTGGATGAATTCAATTTTTTGGTTCTAGGACATAATGGTTTCCTTCAACGTTTTGAGAGCAGTGGTGATGAAATAATTTACACAAAGTAAAGTGCCTACCTGGGTTAGAATCCACGACCTACTACTTTGCAGTCGCGGCCTTTAGCACTGGGCCACAACTGTTCTCACTATCCGCATTTATCAACATTTATTACAATACTCCTATCAAATATAATATTTCAAAATGATAGTATTTTCAGTAAAATAAACATGTTTTAGAACTCTATTACCAAAATACACATTTGGGAATAGAATCAGTACAGCCTATTTAGAGGTAGGATAAATACATAGATAAATTGCCTTCTGATAGTTTGAACGCGGGATATTAATAGTCCGTAAATTTATCGTCACTTAGGCAGCCATATTTCATTGTTGTTCATGAGTTTACCATTGATTTCTATAGTGTATGCGCTCTTTATATCTTACACTAGAAGACGCCTCGCGGTTTCACCCGCGTAGTTCCCGTTCTCGTGGGAATACAGGGATAAAAAGTAGCCTATGTCACCCGGGGATAGAGTAGCTTCCCAACGGTGATAGAATTTTTGAAATCGGTAATGTAGTTTTGGAGCCTATTCGGTACAAACAAACAAACAAACAAAAAAATCTTTCCTCTTTATAATATTGGTATAGATTTTCTTTTGTACGTTGACCGTTTTTTGTGAAAATGTGGTTTGTGGTGGAGAATAATAGGGTAGTTGACAAAAAATGGAGAAGTTGGATAATTTAAAAAATGGTGATCGCGTAATTTTTATTTTGCCACGTAACCAAAAAATTACGACAATTCAATGCGTTGAAATATTTAATGACGTCACGGTGTGCTACACATTACACTGACGAAGTGACGTCACAAGCTCACACTCCTGCACTTTAACGCGCTCTATCTTTGTCAACTTTTATTTATTTGACAATGCATAAAATACCGGTCCAATATTATTTGACAATCTCACTGACAGGAAACATCCCTATTGATGAGAATTTAAAAGTTTACCCTCGCAAAAATTATAAAAGAAATGTCGAAAATTTTAAAGTTTTAAAGTGGTTACCATAGTAATGTAACAAGCTATTGCTTGTAACATTACTATGTTGCCCTATGCAACCCCATCTAGGGACGAGTAGAAGAACTAAGTAGTTACTAGTGGTGCCACCTAGTATCGAATAGCGGAACAAATCTTCTCGTGTCGAATGGAATTTTCCAGAATCTTGGATACGAACATTCTGGAAGTTTCTAGTCGCTTCGGGAACAGTGAGTTCGAATGCCGATTGTTCTGGAAGATTCTCGAATTATCTAGAACAGTGTGGAACGTTCCAGAAAAATCTTCCGTGCTATATAAAGAGCGGTTGTGTTAGTCGTGAGTCTTGTCCGTTCTTCTCCACGTAGGCTTTTCCGAACGGATGGTAGAATCACTTTATCAGATCCGGCCTTTGCCATCCCCCAAGCGACGCCCTGAGCCGAGGTCCGACCCCAACTGGGGTAGCCCTTAGTGATGTCGCTTTAGGTTTAGAAATTTTAAGCCTGGCCGGAGGCTACATAGCTTAGTCTCCACAGGTTAGTCCGGTTAAGCAGTGGACGGCTACTTTGGCCGAACTGCGAGACGCCACGTATTAAAAAAAAAAAAAAATAGTCGTGAGTCAGTTTCAATTTAGAAGCGACACAGAGCGATCGGGAAAAAAAATAGTGCGAAGTAATAAAATGATTAATTTAAGTCTGCTGTTTAAATAATTTATCCCTGAACCCCAGCTCGTAACAGTAATATAACGACTTGAAAGAAACACAATAGGCATGAGTCTATTTAATATTTCTTCATATAATCCTAAATTACAGAAAAACATACTAATACAAATATTTTAAACAATCTTCTGTTAAAAACGCACCTTGTGTACCATTTCAACAACCCACAAGTTTTATTTTATTTCACACGTCGATACACGCAATCACGTGTGTCAAATAGTACATTGACACAGCAGATTAGAGCATATAGTAGAGATTTTAAATAGAGTGACAGGATTAAATTGAATACATACCTACTTACTTAATTAATATAGAAATCAAAAATAAATTGAAAGATATCTGAAAGTTTGTCGTGATTATCTGATGCGTGGATTGAAAAACCTGTTAACAGTTTTTTTTTTAAAAGCCGATTGAATAGTCAATGTAATTCGCATGGACGTTGTGCCGAGCAGACGTGTTTTTTGTACCCGCAAACATTTTATTTCAAAAAATTAGTTTAAAGTGCAGTAAATTGATCTAAAGTTATACCAAAAAGTGCACAATAAAAGTAAGAACATACAGTGAAAAAACTAAATCAATGCATAATCTATTGCAGCAGAAATAAGCAAAAACATTTCAAAGTTTTAAAGTGATCGTTAATAAAAACTTCTTTGTCTTTGTGCCGAGGTGTTTGACCTTTGGACGCTTGGATGACACACGTCTGTGACCCTATTAGTATTGATAACACATCACCTAATTCGCAAAAATCGCTATAGTCTGAGTGGCCTAGAGACGTAAGCCGCTACCTGCAATCGACGGAGCGTCCAGTCTCGAGTTCGAGCCCCGCAAATTGCAGAACTTTTTGGGATATCTGATTTACTACTATTGAAACGTGTCATCGTTTATATATTGGACGGATGGAAAGTGATACTTTTAATAGGATGTCGCGTCGTACACCTCCTTCAACGCCTACACAGGTGGAACCGAATTCACTGCAGGTTGGCAACCCAACACAAAATGTTAGCCAGATTCGTACACCTCCGTCGACGCTAATCGTGGATTCGCACGCAAAATGTACCACATTGCAAACACAAAAAATCACCCAATGTGGGTCGGCACCAAATTTAACTAATATTCAAACAAATGAATATGTTACTACAAGAAAGCGTAAACATAACGACGGAAACGAGCGCTTTATGAATGATATGCAAAAATTGATCGACTCTCATTGCAAAAACTCTGAATCACGTAGTAACAAAACAGAGGCTTCGTTAAGTGTTTTGCATAATATGATGACGGAGTTATTAAAACAAAACTCCGAGATTAAAGATTCTATCTCCTTTGTATCGAGCCAATATGAGGATATGCGGGCCAAATTGGACCTGTTAGAATCGGAAAAGAAAACGGACCGCAAGTATATTCACCAGCTTGAGGAAAGAGTTGACAACTTAGAGCGAATGCTGTACACCAAAAAGATAGAAATTAAAAATATTCCTTTATCTTTAAAAGAAAGTGAAGAGGAACTCAGTTTGATTGTATTAAATACAGCCAATGCTGTTGGCGCTCCTCTCCAAAGATCGGAAATTAGAGAGGTCTATAGCATGAGCAAAAAGGACAAAACATCAAAAATTATAGTCGACTTAGCTAACACTACTGCTAAAGAAAACTTAATTAAAAAAGCACGACAATTCAACTCAAATAATAAGCTGAACAGGCTCAGCTCTAAACATTTAAATATGGACGGCCCTGCCACACCGATCTATGTGTCTGACTTCTTGCCTCCTCAAACCCAACACCTTTTCTACCTAGCTAGAAAATTCGCTAAAGAGCATGACTACTCATACTGTTGGACCTCAGCTGGTAGAGTTTTCCTGCGAAGAAGTGAACCAGAAAAGCCAATAATAGTTAAGTGTGAAGCCGATCTTGAAATACTGGTACCAAAAATCTGACTATATACCCCGTGTTGTAATTTTATAATCTTAGCAATTAGGTTTTTGCATGTCTTATTTGTTTTTTTACAGAAACTTTGTATCTACTCATACGCATGTCCACAAAACTATACACATTTCACAACTAAATACATTCACCCGCATCTCATTATCACTCCATTATTCTTTAATACTCGTAAGAATATCTATATTATCATTGTTCACACACACACAAAACGAAAAACGCTCAACATACAATCACTCCGAAATCGCAAACCCAAACACCAAAAATTTATGGAAAACAAAATTCGCTGATCTAAACAATGTAAACAATTTAGAAAATTTAGTTCTGACGGAATTGTATAGCTGTGAACCTGAATCTTGTAAAGCTACTATAGCAAAACCCAATTCATTTTTAAAAATATTGCAGCAAAATATTAGAAGTATAAACAAAAATTTTCTCAGCCTGAATACTTTACTGAAACGATTGCAACTGAGTTGTGATGTTATAATTTTGTCTGAGTGTTGGCTTTCGTCCGTTAACAACTTACCACTTGTGCCTGGGTACTCTGCTTTTGCAACTACGCGTAACTATAACCAAAATGACGGTGTGGTCGCTTACATAAATAACGACATTAACTTCAATATACAAGAACCAGATATCTCAGAAGCCAACTGCCTACTCATTGAAATAAATGAAAAGACCGCCATAATTGCTATATACAGACCGCCTAGTTTTCACACATTAGATATTTTTTTACGCACTTTACAGAAACTGCTATTAAAACTATCCGGTTTTAAAAATGTAATTTTGATGGGAGACATTAATATAAATATCAAGGAGTCAAATGTAACTACATCAAGCTATCTCGACCTGCTTTCTTTCTTTGGTATGATACCAGTACATTATGAACAAACTAGAGGGTCTAGTTGTCTGGACCATGTGATGATTAACACTAAAATGTCTTCTCTTACTTTTATTCTTCAGTCTGCAGTTACTGATCATGAGGCTACCCTATTCTGTCTGCGCTTAAGTGGACAAAACCCCAAAGCAAAATTTATGAACAAAATTGATTTTGAGAATCTGAAAAATGACTGCAATAATATTGACTTTGATAATCTATACGATAATAGCATAAATCCTAATGACCTCATGACTTATTTAATTCAAAAATTACAAAAAATCATAATAAATAACACAATTAATATTAAAATTCCCAGAAATAAAATTGCCATAAAACCATGGATTACTCCTGGCCTCCTGAGGTGCATAAGAACAAGAGACAGAATGCATTATAAACTAAAACACAATCCTGACAATAATACCTTAAAAATATCCTACAAAAGATATAGAAACTTTTGTAATGACATAATAAAAAAATGTAAGAGACAATATGACAGTAATATGCTTGCTTCGGCTGGAAGTGATAACAAAAAACTTTGGTCCGCTATTAAAAGTATTACCAATCTAAAAAAATCAAATTCACCTCCGTTGGAACTTTTGCATGTTAGATCATCCCCACAGGATTCAGTTAACTTAGTAAATTCCTACTTTGCAAACGTGGGCATGGAGTTGAAAAGTAAAATTCCAAATGGTCTTTCTCCACTCCCAACGAACGCAACAAATTTTGTCAAGTCTTCTTGTAACTCTTTTGTGCTTTTGGAGACGACTGAGGAGGAAGTTGAAGGGGTCATCAGCAGCCTCCGCTCAGATTGTGGAGCAGGGTGGGACAATATAACGTCAACGGTCCTTAAGAATTTAAAAAGCCATATAGTCCCTCCCCTTACTTATATCCTTAATAGATGTTTGGCAGAGGGCATTTTTCCAGAATCCCTCAAAAAATCAATTGTCATCCCTATTTTTAAGAGTGGTAGCAAGGAAGAAGTGGCAAACTATCGGCCAATTTCCTTGCTCACCTCTATTTCAAAGGTGTTTGAAAGGATTATTAATAGCAGATTTGTGAGATTCTTGGAAGAGAAAAACATATTGTCACCTAACCAGTATGGCTTCAGAAAAGGAAAATCTACAACCGACTGTATTCATACATTCACTGAGCATATTGTGAGTAAATTAGATAATAAGAAAAAATGCTTGACTATCTTTCTAGACCTTCAGAAAGCTTTTGATACTGTGTGCCCACGTATACTAATTTCCAAACTAGAACATATGGGAATAAGGAACACGCAATTAAAACTATTCCAGAACTATTTACAAGATCGAAATCAGTCAGTTCGGATAGGCAATACGCTGAGTAAAGAAAGACCGATAAATATTGGAATCCCACAAGGAGGTATCTTAGGACCCCCCCTCTTCCTTTGCTACATAAATGACCTTTGCCAGCTAAACATTAGAAACTGTCATGTAATGTCTTATGCAGACGACACTACCTTAACATTTTATGGAAACTCATGGGATGAAGTTTTTGTTGCGGCTCAGGAAGGCTTTAATATAGTGACTCATTGGCTTGCACTTAACAAACTGACCTTAAATGCCAGTAAAACTAAATATATAGAGTTTAAAATACACAATGTAGCATCACATACCAATAATTTAAATATTTATGCACACACATGTAATCCTATAACCACAAACTGTACCATGTGCCCAATAATATCAAAAGCAGAATCAATAAGATACTTAGGCATAATAATCGATGAAAACTTATCTTTCAGACAGCACATTTCACATCTGGTCCAGAAAACAAGAAAACTCATTCATGTTTTTAAAAATCTTAGGCATGTAGCGAGTTGGAAATTGGTTAAAACTGTGTATGAATCTCTTTGCCAATCAATCCTATCGTATGGTATTTCCACCTGGGGCGGCTCGTTTAAAACGAATATCTTAAATGTTGAAAGAGCTCAACGACTTCTTCTAAAAGTTGCTCTCTTCAAACCACGTTTGTGTGCAACAACTACCCTCTATAACGAAGCAAATGTATTAACGGTCAGGCAGCTTTATATACTGCTAACAGTTGTAAAAAAACACTCCTCTATAGACGGTCCTACAGCTACAGCTAAACAGAAGGTTAATACTAGGCGATTCTATGAAGTCTGTGAAACAACTCCGGTAAGAACATCTTTTGCCCAGAATTTCTTCAATTTCAGAGCAAGCAGACTATATAATAAGATTAACAAAGTTCTTGAAATTGTTAAATTGTCTAGTGTAGAATGTAGAAAGAAGCTTACAAAGTGGCTTTTAGAACTCGATTACGAGGAAACGGAAAAACTGCTTTCAATCCTATCCTAGTTTAGCGTTTTTTTCATAAACACATACCGTCATCTTTTTACGCACACATTCATGCACACATCCATCTTTATACGTACTCACACAAAACACCATCCTATTATCTCTCTGTCACACACACACACACACACACAACACCACACCACACACACGACACCTTCCACTTCACACTTCGCATACTAACAAACAGACACAAGCGTTTTTAATTTTTAATTTTTGATTTATTATTGTTTAAAAAAAAAACAAATAATTTGATAGCCTTTTTTTTGTCATTGTTTCTTACATTAGTCCTACATGCCTAAGTTCTACATTAATTTGTGTAAATCCCAATCTCGGCGAGGGGGGCCAGGAGTCCATAGCACAGGGTATCCTAGTTTGGATTCCTGACTCCCACAAACCATTGTACGTCCAATATTTGTAACATAAAATAGAAACAAAATTGTACTTTGTGGGAGATAAATAAATATATTATTATAAAAAAAAAAAAAAAAAAAAAAAAAATTCAATACTTTTAAATTGAAATGCTCTGATTTTATGGATATTGAAATGGGAAGACAAGGGGATGACAATGACAAATAATAATGGATTCATAATATGCATCCATCTTAATTGCCACAGGCCTTTTAGTTGGTTAATTAAAAAATATTTTTTCCAATAAATCTTTTTTAATCAAGCATTTTAGCTTACCGTGCAGAGGATCATCTAAACCACACATTTAAGCAAAATTTCATCTCAATGGATTGGGAATAACTGTTTTAATTTTTTTGTATTCTGTCGGTAGCAAGATTTGACTCACAGATACTAACAAACTTGTAGGTTGTAAAAATCTATAAATATGATATCTAGCAGATTCTGTAGAAAATTTTAATTCAGAATTGCTGCTATTACGAAGTTGAGAAGTCTTCACCAAGAAGGGACCAGCGAAGTCAGTTCCAACAGAAGCAAATGACCTACTCTCAGATTCTCGATCGGATGGCAAATCTCCAACTATGGGTTGAGTGGGAGTAGCCTTCAAACGATAGCACTGCATACATTTGAAAATGATGATCGAGGTAGTGAACTGTCGTACTCATAATTTATCGATTTCAAGTACTACCGAGTAAACGTTTTCGGGCAAGTATTATTCGATCTCACCTCTTTCGGTTTCAAGTAGGGAACCTGAATTTAATGGCTGATCTGTTATTATTTGAAGCAATTCTCTCTACCTTACACTTATTAGAAAAGATATCGTCTTCCTAATAATCATTCCTTTAATTAAGACTTCATCCTCTTATAATAAAGTTTTAAAAATAGCTTTAACAGGAATTTTCCACGTCTATAACTTCCGAACAAATTGCTTCAGACTCGTGTCGGGTTCTCGCCATGTAAACTTTAGTAATTAAGGACGCTTGCCTTTGCTAGGTGATCGATGCGCCTGCCCTTATTATTTTGTATATTCCGCTGTTTGAAGCGGAACTGACAGAAGTTTTAAAGCGGTTCATTGGTAGAATGGTTGGATAGTCTGGTTTGGATTCTTTGAAGTTAGTTAATGTATATATGCGGACATAGATAAGTCATATTCCATAACGAAAGCGTCGCAAAAATTATTGGTTAAATGTAAAAAAATATAGGAGAAATACTTAGTTCGAAGAATTTCGAAAATTAAGTGGCAGTGGGATGGGCACATTACTCGCAGAACGAATGGTCAATGCGGCGAAAAGATCTGGAGTGGCGAACCGCAAGACGCTGCGTTGGAAGGCCTCCCACTGGAAATCCGCTGGTTTTTTTTTTACACCTATAGACTCGCGTTTGACCACTATCTCACCTGATGGTAAGCGATGATGTGGTCGACGGTGAAACACGCTTGCCTAGAAATAACCTATTCACTCTTGACTTAAAGACCCCCAGATTGTAGCTGTCGGGAAACACAGACTCCGGCAGGGAATTCCACTCCTTAGCTGTACGCATAATAAAAGTGTTCTCAGACGTTCGGGATCTGTCAATCACGTTTGGGGAGGCCTATGTTTAGCAGTGGACGTCATTCAGCTGAAATGATGGTGATGATGATGTTCGAAATTTTATATGATCAAGCCCTTCACATTTGGCATTTCAACCATCGCCTGCATCGCTGATAAAATTCCACTTTAATTATATTCCTTGGAATCTTGTGTTATCGCATTTGATAAATAAGACTTTCTTTGATTCACTAAGACTACAATAACATCCAATTATTGGTTTATGAGCATAACCCGTTATTTTGAATTATCTCATCTAGAGGTTTTCTGTCTGATTGCTCGGCTATCTCAATATGACGATTTGAATACTTTTTAATAGTACATTATGGTACAAGTGTGTAATGTTGGTGATTACCGCTGAGGCGCCATTGAGACCCGAACCGTTAGGTGAGGGTCTTAAGAGAGCCGAGGACGGTAATCATCAATACACACGTGTATCATACGACGTTTTTCAACACACTTGTGAAGAAAATAATACAAAAAAATCATTTCCAACAGTAAAAACGAGTTGTGAATTTTTTTTCGCAATGGCGGGCAAAATTAATCAGTTTTCCTATGCGCGCGCATCTAACAATGGCGATCGGCCACAGACTAAAAATAGTGAGTTATCTTTTTTTTTGGCTTTTCGCGGATAGCGAAATTGAAAGATTAGCCACGTACAAAAAGGGGAATTTCAGGTTTTCTTTATTACAGACAAAAACAGAAGTTATATTTAAGTGAAAGTTTTATTTATTAAACACGTACAAGTTGAAATTATCTATTTAAATACGAAGTTGCATGAAATGTGTTGCATTTGTACTATTGCAATGAGCACGATCTTTTTTGTATCGAAACTTTTTTAAGAACAAAGCAACTCAACCTATAAATTAAAAAAAAAATCTCTTTATCTCACTTGTGAATAATAATAATGAAAAAGTAACAGTTTGATAACAGGTGTCATTATGTGCCTAATTGCGGTGAAATTAGAGCCACTTTATGAGCAAGTGTGTTGAAAATAATATTATCTAATACTAACTACTACACATTCTACACAATGCCCCGTTTTCCTATTAGGTTATCGTTTCGTGTAATGATATACGGTAAACTGTGCTTTGTGCACGAGACCTATTAATTATCATCTAAGATTCATTATAATATTAAAAGGATTAGTAAGAAGTTCGGTAAGATGGAAATAAATGAAACAGGAAACAATATGCCTTCCTAAACTATATTGGGATGGCGGTCAATCTCACCAGATTTAGCTGGATACCCATAGTTTACATGCAGCGAGTAATATCTGACCTCCACAATACAGTATAGTAACTGGTGTTATCAATATTAAATTATCTAGCTATTTCTCCAATTGAATATGTTAAATTAAACCTGATATTAATATTAAAAGTAGTGTTGTCTGTTGGTTATTGTAGTACTGACTGTGTTCGTAGATGGCACGACTAACCAATCAGACCGCATTGGTTGGAATGTAGACAGAATGGTGGGGGTAAACATCACTTTGGTAGTAGTGCCAAAACTGCGAGCTCAGTCGTGTTAAGGAACTCAACTCGTGTACCTATACGAATAAATAGTGCTGGTTGTATGGTGTTCTTGGTAGGTTTTTTTTACGAAATGTATTACGTACATGAACAACTAAAGCCTTTGAAAGAGTAAGTGCCATAATTGTTTTTTGTGTAACTGTGTATCCTTATCCTTACATAGTATAAAACAAAGTTGCTGCCCGCTGTCTGTCCCTATGTTTTTAAAACTCCTTAGATCTTTAAAACTACGCAACCGATTTTGATACGGTTTTTTTTAATATATAGAGGAAGGTTTATATGTATAATACACGCGGGCGAAGCCGCTGGCAGATGCTAGTTTGATATAAAATACACACGGGCGAGCCCCCTTTTTAAGCATTTTATTTATATCCCTATTCCCGATAAAATACGCACACAAGATTTTACTGGTTTATAGTCAAAGACTTTAACACTGGGTAATATGATACCTTTTGGAAAGACTGTTTAGATTTTAGGCTTCTGACTATCCATAATGACGTTTAAATATCTACAGAATGACAGCCAGGACCAATGACTTAACGTACTTTTCGAGGCACGAAGGACCATATAAATTGCTGAGCCTTTAATTCCTGACAAAATCCACAACGCGCGTCGCCTTGATTTTGTCGCCGCAATTTAACTTAGCGCTGATCGTTTAACTGTTTAACCTAACCCTACCACCACTTTCGCAGACCGATCTATTTAAAACAAAAATTACTGCGTGATTTTCGATCAGATATTTGATATTAGGGGTTTCCATAGCCTATTTCACTCCTTCAAAAAATATTTTTGCAAAAATTATTCTTATATCAACGGACGGTTCGGGCGTAATACTAGTTCTGCGTTTCGGCTTCGGCCCGAATTGTATGTTAGTAAAAAGTATCGTTCTGGAATAGAAGTTAGTTTTTATTTAAATATGGCAATAAAATCCGTCCAAGTGCGAGTCTGACTAACTCACAGAGTGTTCCGTAAAAACAGCTACATTCACCAAAATAAATAGGTAAAATTACTAACATTCATAAACAATGAATAAAAAGTGTATAAAGTATATATAAATAATAATGAATGAATCGAACATTGTTCTAACAAAGGGACAAAAATAACACATTTTTTTACTTTTTCAAGTAGTTTGGTCAACGATTTACTCGTAAAAATGTAAAGCCTACTACTTAACTGTGATAGATTTACTTTTAATTTGGTTATATAACATATAATTATGTTATAGTTTCTACTGCCGGCAATTTTATAACACACAAAAGCAACCATTTAGCTGGCTGCGAGGGGGATACTAGACTTTAAAAAAAAATTGCCATTTAAAGTTTAATTTTACGCAAACGGATCCCTGAACCGAACAATGGTTTTCACAGACCCGTAATATTTTTGAATGGCCTAACCAAAGATATCCCACACCAGGGTACAGATGAAAAAACACATCCGTTTACGTGTAAAGAAGGCACCATTTTTTTTCATGGATTTAATTCACCACTTTGTTAGCGTAATTAATTTGTATATCCATGCCAAATTATAGTTTTATTTTCAAGCTGCGGACAGATGGACGAACATGGCGAAACTATAAGGGTTCCTTGTTGACTACGGAACGCCAAAACGAAGAAAGTACATCCACCAATTTAAAACTACTAAACCTTTAAATCCATGACACGCATCGCCTTGTATCCTGCCCCGCAATTTAACTTAGCACCGATTGTTTAGCTGTTTTAACTGAAGGGTTAGTTCCACCCGCAGCCAGGACCATTAATGCTGTTCCAGTTAGACTGCGTAATTGCAAAACTTGGACTCGGTCCGACAACTTGAACAGGTGAAGTAATTTGTACGAGTTAGAACTGAATTATTATGGTCTCGTTTTCTAGGAAGCCTGGGTTTGAAGGTTTTTAGATTAAGTTTTTGATGGATTTTGAGTGCAGGTACTGAAAACCTTTGGACATAAAGTTTCTACGAGATGGTAAATATGACTATTACTCTGGAAGATATGAGGGTGGCATTGGGCACTACGGACCAATTGAAAAAAATTAGAGGACAAGATAAAAATATAATCCAAACATAAAATGTAAAAACACAAGTCCGGCAGCGCAAAAAAATAAATAAAATAGAAAGGTACTTTAACAATTGTGTTAACAAACAAATTAACCGACTTGGTTTTACTTTTATATAAGGGGTCGACATTATTATGTTCTTCTAATGTAAAACCAAGTCTGTTAATTTGTTTGTTTTTAACTTAATTAATAAGGTACTTTATCATCATCATCATCCACAGCCCGACTTCGCCCACTGCTGAGCATAGGCCTCTCTCTTCTTATACCAATCACCACGTTCCCGTGCCAACCTCATCCAGGTTCTACCTGCAATGGCAACAATGTCGTCTGCCCATCTCGCCGCTGGACGACCAATACTTCTTCTTCCAGTCCTTGGACGCCATTCAGTCAATAAGGAACTTACTGAATAAATTATCAGAATTGGTTTTTACATTGGATCTCACTACTTTTTGCGGTAGAAGAAGAGTCTTGTGCTTTTACACGACTGCCGAAGGAGGGTAATATGTTTATCAGTCTATGTATGTAAGTATGTATGTTTGTTTCTATGTGGCGTTCCACAGACCAAAAACTTTAGCCGATTTTGATGATTCGTACATCAATCGATTCGTCTGAACTTTGTGAGTGCACTAGTTACATTAAAATTGGAAAATAGAAAATTGGCGCTTTTTGGGCGCCATATTGTGGGGCCCAATATATTTTTGAAACTTTTAAATAATAAGTAACTGAAACTGTCTGTCATCATTAAAATTATTTGTACGAGACGAATGTCTCATCTCTTCCGTTCATTTCGTTTACTATAGGATTATCTAGACTTCAATCAGTGCTGCCAACATTTCAGCTTAGTACTCAGTGCTACCAAAATCTACCTCAGATAGTGCTAAGATGCGTCAGATCTTCGTGGATGCAATTCAATTGCAAGCTATTTGTTGAACTAGAGTAGTTATATTTAGATAGTATGTAAGTTGCCTGAATAAACCGAAATCTATGCATATAATAAAATCTGTAGAAACACATTTTTGTACATCAAACGTATTTCCAAAAAAATAGCCAGGGTGTTAAAGGACGTATATAGAATTTTTGTAATTTGTCTGTTTATTTGTGCACGCATCATGTAAAATGTATGAACCAATATAGATTTTATAGAACTTATTATGCGTAACTTGAAGTATTACTTAGTTTTTGTTTCATCGCACGATTGCGATGAAACAAATACTCATAACTGATGATGAAACTCTATCAAAAGTGCCAGCGTTCTGGGCACGTTTCCCATTGACATCGATGTGGACGAATTTTTTGATGCACAAAGAGCCCTTTTCTCCCCTTTGTATTTGTGAATAGGTTTTATTTATAATATTCAATCTAACCCAATATTATAAAGAGGAAAGATTTTTTTGTTAGCTGATTCGGTACAAACAATGTACCGAATAGGCTCCGAAACTCCTGGACCGTTTTTAAAAATGATATCACCTATGGAAAGCTACTGTATGCCCGAGTAACACAGGCTATAAATTATTATCAATAAAAATAGAGATCCTTATGAAAATTACAATAGTGTAACCCAAAGTAGCAACATTTTGCCTATGAAATTCATTACTTGGCGTGCGCTGAGAAAACTATTGGTGGTACATAAAAATGATGTACTACATGATTAAAGTACTCATTATAACCTACAAAAAAGTCTCAGGAACAATGTAACTCACTATCATAGTTAAGTCACAATCAAAGTCATTTTCTGAATGGCGGTGTTAATATTCTCCGCGAAAGAATGACCCTAGAAAAAAATATGGTGGGTAGGTAAGTAGTGTTGTCTTTTACTTAAAAGACTAAAATCTTGTGTGGGTATTTCAGCGGGGATGGCGATGCAAATAAAAATGCTTTAAAAGGGTTTACTCACCCAGTGTATTCTCATATCAAATACACATTTACACAGAATACAGTTTATGGAAAATAGTTTATAGAACATAGTTTATAGAACACAGTTTATAAAATACAGTTTATAGAAAACATTTTATAAAGCACTTACCCTAATACTTATTAACGACATCTCGATCAAAAATATACTGCCTTTGATGGCATGAGCCATTCTATATATAACCTCGGAATGGGCAGGAAACGAGAAGTGCAAGCTTATCGTTTACCAACCTGAAAAAAAACAGTCCTTCTTTGTTGCAAGCGTAAAAATATCAAACTAATTATTGGCAACATAGAAAAATCACTTAGTCTGCTCAATTAAATATAAAGATAGCTAACAGTAGTGTAGGATAGGCATTTGACACGGGTGAAGCCGCTGGCATAGCTAGATGTACATACTACCTTTGATAGCTAGATTTACGGTAAAGTAAGATACCCGCGGAGATTACCACATATTATATAACATTACACTGATAGTTGTACACTTGTACTAGGCCAAGGGTAAGGCAGATTTACCGATAGGTATACCTATATCCCCGTTCTCCCAATTATATAACATACTAGCTGACCCGCGGGGCTTCGCTCCCGTCAACTGGCTATCTACCTACCTACTCTGCCCACCCTGCCTACCCTGCCTACCCTGCCTACCATGCCTACCCTGCATACCCTGCCTTCCCTGCCTATCCTGCCTTCTCTGCCAACCCTGCCTACCCTGCTAACCCTGACTGCCCTGCCTACCCTGCCTAGCCCGCCTATCTTGCCTACCCTGCATACCCTGCGTACCCTGCCTATCCTGCCTACCCTGCCTACCCTGCCTACCCTGCCTACCCTGCCTACCCTGCCTACCCTGCCTACCCTGCCTACTCTGCCCACCCTGCCTACCCTGCCCACAATGCCTACCTTGCCCACCCTGCCTACCTTGCCAACCCTGCCTACCATGCCTACCCTGCCTACCCTGCCTTCCCTGCCTATCCTACCTTCTCTGCCAACCCTGCCTACCCTGCTAACCCTGACTGCCCTGCCTACCCTGCCTAGCCTGCCTATCCTGCCTACCCTGCCTACCCTGCCTGCCCAGCCTACCCTGCCTACCCTGCCTACCCTGCCTACCCTGCCTACCCAGCCTACCCTGCGTATCCTGCGTACCCTGCCTATCCTGCCTACCCTGCCTACCCTGCCTACCCTGCCTACCCTGCCTACCCTGCCTACCCTGCCTACCATGCCTACCCTGCCTATCCTGCTAACACTGCCAACCCTGCCTACCCTGCCTATCCTGCTAATCCTGCCTACCCTGCCTACCCTACCTTCCCTGCCTATCCTGCCTACCCTGCCTACTATGCCTACCTTGCCTGCCCTGCAAACCCTGTCTAACCTGCCTACCCTGCTGCCAACCCTATCTAACCTGCCTACCCTGCCTTCTATGCCTATCCTGCCTACCCTGCCTACTCTGCCTACCCTGCCTACCCTGCCTACCATGCCTACCCTGCCTACCCTGCCTAACCTGCCTACCCTGCCTACCCTGCCTTCCCTGCCTACCCTGCCTACCCTGACTGGCGTGCCTACCCTGCCTTCCCTGCCTATCCTGCCTACCCTGCCAATCCTGCCTACTCTGCCTACTCTGCCAACCCTGCCTACTCTGCCTACCCTGCCAACCATGCCTATCCTGCCTACCCGGCCAACCCCGCCTACCATGCCTACCCTGCCTAGCCTGCCTACCCTACCTACCCTACCTACCCTGCCTACTTTGCCTACCCTGCCTACCCTACTTACTTACTATTTTTATCTTTCATCAATGTTTTTCTCAGCACACGCCAAAAAATGAATTTTATAGGCAACATTTTCCTACCTTGAGTTACATTATTGCAATTTTCATAAGGATCTCTAATATTTTTGAAAATTTATTATAGCCTATGACACTCAAAAATAATGTAGCTTTCTACTGGTGAAAGAATTTTCAAAATCGGTTCAGTAGATCCAGAGATTACCCCTTACAACGTCACAAACTCACAAACTCGCAAACTCACAAACCCACAAACTTTACCTCTTTATAATATTAGTATAGATAAGCCGAAAGATGTCCATGGCTGGACATGGACCTTCTCCAAGTGTCGCCTCATTGGTAAACCCTGCGCATCTTGCATCCAGCATACTCAAACAGCCTTACCACCAGACCAGATCAACGCTCCACCTAGAGGATTTCCAACGCTACGCCTGCCGGTACGCGGACGCCTATCCAATGCAAACCTCATGTTCAGCAGCAGCCAATAGGCATTGGTGTAATGGGAAAAAAGCATTCGACTATAATCTTCATTGGAAGCAGTCGACTAGATATTAAAAACCAGCCAAGTGCGTGTCGGAATTCACATATTTAGGGTTACTTTAGTTGCTTTTGTGGTTCAATATTAAACCACAAAATCAAGTTTGTATGTAATAGAAAAAAATTGGCAATTTCAAAGAAAAGTCTGATTTATCAATATATTGATATTTGTTAGTAAAATATACATAATAGTATAATCACTGAATTTGAAGTTCATAGGTCATTTAAAAATTCGTCGGAATAAAATTTTGTATAAAAAGCTAAATTGGGTGCTTTGCTTGCTTTTGCTTTTTTTTTCCTTTGTCACACTAATATTATAAAGGCGAAAATCTGTGAGTGTGTTTGTATGTTTGTTACTTCTTCACGTTCAAACGGCTGGATGGATCTGGATAAAATTTGGCACAGATATAGACTATTGTCTGGAATAGCACATAAGATACTTTTTATCCCCGAAATATGTTAAATTTTGACAAATACGAAGCCGCTGGCAGTAGCTAGTTTTCCAATATTTTTTAAAAGAAAAATATATTTTTTAGCTACTTAACGAGTTATAAATACCGAAACCCCCTCGATGCGGTAGGACAAACATATTTTGCCCGTCCCCCTTTAGCTGTATGGGAGCCCCCTTAAAAACATTAAAAATATTTTTGCCTATTTGTATGGCTTTGGGTCAACAAGATGCAACTGTAAAAATTTGAAGTCTGTAGCTCCAACCGTTTGGCTGTAAAATCAGTGTGACAGATGACGGACGGACCGACGGACACGTGAGTGACAGCAATAGGGCTCCGGTGCGGAACCCTCATCATCATCATCATCATATCAGCCGAAAGACATCCACTGCTGGACATAGGCCTCCCCCAAGTGTCACCACATTGACAGGTCTCGTGCGTCCCGCATCCAGCGGATCCCCGCAACCTTCACCAGGTCATCGGTTCATCTGCTCGGAGGCCTTCCAACGCAACGACTTCTGGATCGCTGTCGCCATTCCAGAACTTTCCTGCCCCATCGGCCATCCGTTCTGCGAGCAACCCACTGCCACTTCTCTTCTTCTTAGCCTTTTCCCACTTTAGGTAGGGTTGGCTCTCCTTATTTCACGGCGCCAAGACGTTCTGTCGAGGGTTGTCGGGTCAGGCAATTTCTTCTTCTTGAGGAGCTTCGTCATACTGCCCACTGTCACTTAAGTTTGGTAATTCTTCGGGCTATATCGGTTACCCTGGCTTTCTTGCTGATCTTTACATTTCTGATATGATCAAGCAAGAAATCGCCGAGCATATCCCTCTCTATTGCCCTTTGGGTGACTGTAAGCTTACAATTACGGCAAACCCCCCGAAACTAAAATGTACGGAACCCTAAAAAACATAAAAAATAAATATCTCCTTCATATAAGTAAAGGCATTTGTCGGAAACTGGAAGAACACGTAAATCAAATATTCAAACGAAAATGCTTACTAATCCGCTAACAAATTTTTCGCAATACTGCAAATTATGGACAGATTAATATCGCAATTTGTTTCTCTAGCAAAATAATAATAAACATCGAAACGTCGCCTAAGCAATATTATAAATCATTATCTGAACAATGGTTCCCATAATAAATGGTGTTATTTGACGTCGTGTAACTTTAGCGGAGTTTATTAAATGTAATTGTTTCTCTGGCATGACTAATGATACACACTGCTTTTAAGTTCACTTTGGTAGCGAAAAAGATGTTATAAGTAGATTAAAGTAATGATTCTTCTTCTCTGGTAAGAAATACTTAGTTCAGTAGAGTATTGCGTTGACAAGGATCAAGCAGAGTGACGCTCTATTTAAGAGTACTATTAAATTAACTTGTTAAATCTAATTTTGAAGCCTCAGCCGCAGAACAGTCAGCCTAACCCACGCGGAAACATCAGCAAAAGCTTATTTCAGAAATGTTCTTTTACATTCTGTTTTGTATTCTTACAATTTTTCTATTTTATTGTGAATCCAAAATAAAATTTATTTTCTCATGCAGGCATGAATTCGGATATAATTATGCTTGTACCTAGTGGTGTGCCGTTCATTCGTCCATTTCCAATGTGACCGAGCACCAATTTCAGTCGATGTCGAAACTTGACGGGCAGCTGAAACACAATTTATTAACGGATCGGGTTTTAAATTCGTATAACGTGACGGACTGTTTGCCATCACATGCGACAACGATGAAGTAATTCGCGGCCGTGACGAAAATACTCATGAAGTTTGTATTTTTAGTATATTTTTTGCCATATAAAACTACGTATTTTTCGAACTCAAGTGGTTGGAAGCGTTTGTATTTCAGGCTTGCAATATCAGAGCTTTAACCACTTTCCGTATATAAATTTGGAATAAATAAATAACAATATCGAAATTATAATGATGCGGTTAAAGAGGGCCAAGCATAAAATTTACCACCAGATTTGCCCGATACTTAAACAGTTTGTCCATCACGTCATCATTTATTTATTAAAACTACATGCCACATAAATACATGAAATTCTCTACCCAGTCAACCAAGGACGGTAAGCTGGTTGAGCGTATAATCGCTGCCCGCCTCGTCAGCTACTTGTACAGAGAGGGGCCGGCATGGGCGCTCCACCATCCACGTGATATCACCGGTGAGAGTCCTGGCGGAGGAAGCGGTGTCCCGGGGTGGCGTGATGTTGGCGGTGTCCTTTTACATTTCCAAAACGTTCAACACCCTACCCTGGATTTGTGTTCGGGCGGCACTGCGGTATCATCGAGTGCCTCCCTACCTCCGCCGCATCGTCGGGGCTTATTTGGCGGTGAGGTGTGTCACCTACGTGGGACGAGATAGCGTCGGAAAGCAGCACCGCATGTCGTGCGGTGTTCCACAGGGCTCGGTCCTGGGCCCGCCCCTGTGAAACATCGGTTACGACTGGGTGCTGAGAGGCGAACTCCAACCGGGCGTAGACCTGACATTTTACGCGGACAATGACGCGGGAGGAGGCACGGCTCCCTGCCGATTCGGGTGATGCAGGTGCTCTCGGGGCATGGTTGCTTCGGGAAGTACCTGTGTCGCATAACCAGGGAACCGGACGCCCGGTGTCACCACTGCGTCGACTACCGGGAGGACACGGCGTGGCATACGCTGGTAGAGTGTGCCGCTTGGGAGGAGCTACGCCGTGCCTCATCTCAGAAGTAGGCAGTGACTTGTCTCTGCCGGCTGTAGTCGAGTCTATGGTCGGCATCGAGGAGTTCTGGGACGCGGTGGTATCCATCTGCAAAACAGTCGTCTTGCTGAAGAAGACTGCGGAGAGGGAGAGAGAGATTTCATCCACTCACCCGATCCGCAAAAGACGCGCAGGGCTTCGGCGGAGGGCGGACAACGCCCTCTTCCAGCCCCCCTAAATGGGTCCAGGGGCGACGGACTCGGGGACGTCCGTAGCCCCCCACACATCAATACCCGAGGTGGCGGCACGTAGGGTTCCACGCGCGCCCCTCTTAGACGTCGCGGTGGCAGTCTAATACCTCACTTCCCCCCAACCCAAGATCGTGGCCCGCAGAGAGGCCGTAACCATAAAGTGATGACGATACAATGCGTTGAATTATCGTGTGACGTCATGCCACTAGTACACTTTATACTGACAATTGACGTCACAAGCCCCCAGTACTGAACTTTGATGCACTTTATCTTTGTAAATTTTTATTGATTTCGTAAAGCAATAAAATACGTGTCCAATATTATTTGATAATTTCACTGACGGATTATCATTTTTCTACCCAGGAAACCCCTATTATCATCAACCATATCCTTTATTTTTCTGTGTTTAGTAAGCACTTGCATGTTTTACCCGCGATGATACGTCAAAAATGTCGTCTACCTTTCTTGAAGCCGAATGACTAACATTGTCAGACCCATACATTTTTACTCCAGCACCCTACTCGTATTTCCCTTGCATGCTATCTCTAATATCAGGAGAATTCGACTGCTCTACAAATTAAGTGACGCAATGATTGTTATTGAAATCTGAAATTTAAAGGCGTTGCTATTAATTTTGTTCCACCGTTTTACACTTAAATAACGTTAGATTGGATTACATGAATGACCAAGTAAATATATACAAATAATACGCTAGGTAGATAGAATATACGAGCACAAGGTAGCATAACCTTAATACCGCTGACATGAGTAAAAGTATCCAATAGGTTATCAGTACCGCTAAGTTGAGTTTCCAAAAAATAAGCCAGTCTTTAGGCAATGTGAAGAGTTTTCAGATCGCATGGAAATGCCCCGAATACCTAAGTTTTCTTCTTTTTTTATTGTATTCTGACCTTATGGCCGTAGTGTTTCAACCTAAACAGGCTAGAGCATATAACTCCCCTCCTCCCCCGAGGTTATATTGTGTTACTACAATATATTAAGTACTACAATGGTAGTTCCTCTACAATTTAAATATGACTGTAGGACTAAACTAGCGTATGAATATGAAATATAATTCTTTCGAAAAGTAATATGTGAATGAATCACATTTGTGACTTTAAACGGTTTCTCCGGCACTCTTTTATTCAGGAACCGCTATTCATTGCAATTTAGTTATCCTCCATTTTGAATTTGCTCACGGTAATAGGGACTAGGGAAGTTAGGAATAGATTGGGATGTTTAGTGAAAAACTACGAAAGTACAGTAACGAATGGTCTAGTAAGTAGAAGAGTTCACAAGTGTTGCGATCGTTAAATATATGAAAATAATATGGCACTTGGGAGAGGCTTATGTTCTGCAGTGGAGGTCTTTCGGCTGAAATGATCAAGATGATGAATATGCAAACGTGTGAATGTGAGTAAGTAACTTGGTTTAGATCAAAACAAACAATGAAATAACGACGAAAAAAATTGTATGACAACTGTCATGTCAAACCATACAGACGACGGGTTGACCTTAGAATCCAGAAGCCCACTTTTGCGGTTGTTAGGATTTAAGATACTTTTATAGGATGTGCAAATGACAACCTCCCATAATCCTAGGAAACGCGTAGATATTTTTTTAATTGTTTAAAAAGTTGGAACGTCTTTATGCGTTAAGTTTTTTTGAAACACTGTTTATTGCGTTTTTTTTGTGTACATAACCTCAACACACAAAAATTTAATTTTATAAAAACTATTTATTTCCTAGGTTTAGGGGGGAACGGGGCTCCTTAGACCCGCCCCCCATCCCTCCCTCAAAACTTCAAAATCAGTATGCTGGATACTAAGTTTTTCCCCAGACGACACACTGCGGGGACCCGCTAATTAATTGGGGCATGTATGGACAGAAGCATGATGAAGTATCTTTGTATAATAAAATGGAATATCGAAGACGAACCTAATAACTCAAACATTCTGTTAGAGTTTATCAAAAATAAATCAATACTATTCAACACCTTCTCAGTCTAACCACAAATTATAAAGCTTAATACTCGTATTTGAGTCCTTGTCAACAATTGAAACTGAAAAGCTAGCTGGTCACGGTACTGTATTCCGCGTCTACCTTAGTAGGAGCCACAAGTGCTACACACACCTTTCCGATATATAAAACAAAGGGTAATTAAACTGTTATTATTCAAACCTTATTAACCCTAACACATTCCTATGACCAAATTAACATAGCAACAGATAAAACTATAAAACCAAACAATAAAGACATCTTCACAAAACAAACAAAGAATAAATTAGCCGCCCCACTAACCAATGTATTAGCTACCATAGTTTTCAATGTTGATCTTTCCCACCAGTATGTCACATATAATTTTATATCCAACTTACCGCATAAATTTAACTTTGCCGCAACAATTTGGAAGTTGCCAGTTTTGTTGCTGTCACCCTTTCTGTATTCTATTTAATAAATCATTTATTTATCCCTTATTTCTACAGCTTTAAGGGTGGTTATCGCGTGGTTGGCAATGATAGTATTAAGCCGTACTAATTGATTGCTTGGAATTGAAATGCTGACGGGTAGTCAGAGGTGTGAAGGACTATCGCAATTAATTTCGTGGTTTCGATGACAACTGAAAGTGTTAATGTTAAATTAAAATTGTTTTATAATTGTCTGTAGGCTCGCGCTTGACCACTATCTCACTTGATGGTAAGCAATGATGTGGTCCACGGTGAAGCACGCTGCCTGGAAGAAACCTATACACTCTTGACTTCAAATAACGAAAACTCAATTCAATTAACGAAAACTAGCAAGTCTTTTCTTATAAACAGTATACGCTTTTATAACAAGTTGCCAAAGTCAGTTATAGAACTGACCGATGGAAGGTTCAAAAACTACATCAAACGTATCCTTGTTAATAAAGCATATTATAAAATCAAGAACTACGTTGAAGATAAAAACATTTGGCCTTAGCTCCTTCTGCGCATGCAGCTTCCCTGGTAACTTGTAAACGGCACAAATATGTGGATGTCTCTAACTATTCTCAATCTCATTTTTTCTTTCCTTCTTTTAATTAGACTTTTTACAATGGTTTTCAATCATCTTTATAGCCCTTTGCTAAGAATAGTTACAGCACTGATAACAAAATTTGTGCAACATGTTAAATTTAGTCTTGTTATCCTTATTTTTATTATTTTCTTTTCTTTTACCGATTGTTTTGTGAATGTGTGAATATTGTAGGCCTTCTAGATGCTAGTTAACATTTGTTAACTTTTTATATAATCTTTTCTTTTTTTTTTTGGTTTCTTACGACTTATTGTCATAATTCGAGCCTACGTTGTCCCCCCATATCTAAGTACTAATGCTGTAACATGGAAATATTGTAAAACCAAACCATTTTTAAAAGAGTAACCATGGAGTTTCTTGCCGGTTCTTCTCCATAGGAAACGACCAACCCGAACCGTGCACATTTTGTCGACGTTTTATAAGTGCCCATGTAGGCCTATGTGAAATAAAAAAAAATGATTTTGATTTTAAATACCCCTAGATTGTAGCTATCGGGAAACAGAGTCCGGCAGAGAATGCCACTCCTTAGCAGCTGTATGCATAATAAAAGTATTATTTTTTACTAACCGTGCCCGCGGCTTCGCCCCCGTTAACTGCCTATCCTACCCTACTTACCTACCTGTACCTACCCTACTTACCTAGACCACCTTACTTACCTTTCTATCAACCTAGATGGAGCGTTCCCTGCAAATCATACTATTTACTCTAGGGAGGAGAATATCGACTTCATATAAAAATGTAAGGACAGATTTGCTGCGCGCCAGCACTGCAGAACACCACACCGAAACGAAAACATAAAGAAAGGCTTTTAATTTTTACTTTTTTGTTGTACCTAATTGGCAAGTTCTTTAGTAAGGTACCTATAATGCCAGAATAGATTACCTGAATATCATGAAACTAGAACATAACCGGTGAAATGAGGGTGTACCAAGGTGAACTGTATACATCTGCGTACCCCTTTAGAGTGTACTGGCGTGATGTTTTGTTATGAAATGGTACAAACAATAAACAGACATGCGATTGCAGCAATCCCGAGAGATTTGCCGTCATTTATGGAAGAGTTATATTGTATATCTCCGAAGTTCTACATCAGATCTTCACCAAATTAAATTGGGACCAATTTGGGAACATACTCTTAAAGAGAGTTTGCTATACTATCCATACCAGACCATTAGTTCGCTGCGTCCTCGCATGGAGGCGCGGCGGGCGGATTTTAGGGACCCCAACTACCTACCTTTTTTTTTCTATGGTAATTTTCTGCGGAAAATCTTAACACCACCTTTCAGAAAATGACACGAAATGCACAACGCCATCTATCGAATATGGTCAACGAAAAGAAAAGGGTATCAACAGTCCGAGTATCTGAATTGCGTATGTTGCGATATTTTACTTCATGAACACTTTAAATTCATCTAACTTTTGATAGAGTGCCGATTGCGATGAAACAAAAACTAATAAAAGTAATACTTCAAGTTACGCACAATTTTTATGTATAAAATTTATCTACATTGGTTACGTACATTTTACGTGATGCATGCACAAATAAACAGACAAAAATTCAAATAATGCTGGCAATGGTTTTTATTGGTTATCTTTTAACACACTGGCTATTCTTTTTTTGAATTTTTTCTTTGTACAAAAACGACTTTTCTACAGATTTGTTATATGTATTGATTATTGTTTATTTATTTAATCAGTAGTAACACATATCATATATTTAAGTTGATGCCAACATAAACTCATTAGAGTTTTACCTTGCACCAAAAACATCGACGACATAATGTAAACAAAAAATAATAATATTCAAAACGAAAACATAATATTATAAAAAATAATTATTATTTATAATTATAAATAATAATATAAACAAGAATAATATTTATTTTTAATATTATTCCCAAAACGATAAGTCGGTGCAATGCACTGTAAATAAAAGTACATAAATTGCTGTGTTGCCAGCTTTCATTGAAGACGTGGATTACTCATGGTAGGGAATGGTGATATCATTATTTTGTTCAGCGAGTGTTGTAGTTTTACAAGTAAATTATTTGAAGGTAAAAATGCCGTTTCTTTACGTCCACGCAAACTTGAAAAAATCATTATGTATAGGGTGAATTTTGCAAGTGTACGTGGACAGTCAAATCCCAACCTATAATGGAAATCGGAACTAGCATGAAATACTCAAAGGAGTTTCTAAAATAACAATGACTTTTTCAAACCTTATTCAAAACACTTTTTTTTTTAATTCTCGTTGTAAGTTTTTCGTTGTGTGTAATTTGTATGATTTTAGTTTTAATTATTCATTACTTATTAGATTACACAATGTATATCTATCTACATTATAGTATCGTTGCTAAAGATATTCGTGTACAAAGCAACAATATCACTCCAGCTAGGTAATCTTGCAAGTTTCCTTTGCATCTAGTGGACAAGGAGCTTTACAGTGTACCGTAATAATGTGCTAGTTTCTGCTTATAACCAACACATAATTGCTAGAAGGATTACATTACTGAAATCCTGCATAGACTGAGACGATATTAATCATGGAAACTCGGCGAATGAATAAAATAAGCTATTAAACGCTAATGTACGTTGCCATCGTTGGTGAGCCAATGGAAATGGATAAGACTTAGTTCAATGTTACATTCTATCAACAATAACAAATGAAATAAGTTCAAAATATACGGGATTAACTGCATGCGATACCAGAATGTCACGTGGTCATTGCCACACATTTTGGACGTTTTTATTTTTATTTTTTTATATGTATAATGTAACTTTGTCTAGAATCTCGGGCTTAGTTACACATATTCAAAAGTAACAAACTTTTTAAACTGGTTAGCCAATAAATTCAACGCGAGATATAATAATATATCCTTAGTTGTGGACGTGTTAATGAACAAGAATATCACTTGCACAGACTCCAAATTAGCCTATAACATTGTATTGTGTAGCCCCAAGAATTACCAATTTTAAGTGGCAGTGGGCACATTGCTCGCAGTACCAGTGGGCGTTGGGGCTGAAAAATTCCGGTGTGGCAACCATGATTCGGAAGACGGTAAACTTGTTAAGGCTGCAGGAATCCGCTGACTGCGAGACGCACAGGACCAATCCATGAGGCGACACTTGGGTGAGGCCAATGTTCAGTAATCGTACGGACGTCTTTCGGTTGAAAGGATGATGACACAATGTATTGGTCGTGCGTTCGATTTAATTCTATAGATGCTTGTCTTATTCATACTCAAGGTTAGGTCAATCTTCCGCTGCATTATGTTATTCTATTACATTTAATTGGATTAAATGCTCAGCTTATGTCTGTCTTGGAAATTGAGTGATATGTGATAATCGGCTTAGACAAGATTAATAGAAATGATGAGAAAATAATGTATTTATTGGTGTAAGTTTAATGTAGTGAATTGCAAATCCTTTTAGGGAGAAACCGACCTTAAAACTAAGGAAAAACAAAAGGTTTTCTAACGTAAGTTAATTTAAAAAGTCACATGTGGTGTCCCTTTTGAAATTTAGGAACAGTCACATGGGTACCTGTGACTATTACTAAATAAATAAATATTAACACTATATAGTTTTTTTTTATAATTTTAAGAATATCTCTTGTTATTCATCATTTAAAAGTCAGTTCTAATTTAAAACAAAATACTGTTATAGATCCATGGATAACATTTTAAATGGAAATAACAGAAGAATGTGTTTTATTTAACACATGCGTTTTCAGAATCAGATATCTTCGTTTCCATTTACGAAAAAAAAACACAGAAAACGAAAGTGGATTTCTGAATCATTCAATACATCCATTACAAAAGGGTATGGGGGATAAACCCCCATAGATTTTTATTTCACCTTCAGAGATAATGTATGCCGACGGTCGGATAATTTGCCGACGCTTACGAGAAATTGCTACTTTACGCGCATCACCTGTTTTATCAGTTCCACCTTCGTATCTAATTTTTTTTTTGGGTTCCATACCAACTTTGGTAAAAAAGGTATGGTATGGTTATGGTGCGATTTTGGTTGTCTATTTGTCTGTCTGATCATCTGCTTATTTTAAAAACATTCAATGCTATAGACTCAAAAGGAAAATTGACTGAAATTCAAAGTGAAATTCTTTTTTCCAATTAGGCCACTAAGCGGCCATTTTTAACGTCAAAAATTAAAATTTAAAAGTAAAAATAATTGATTCTACCGTACATTCGGAAAAGTAGCTTGTTAGGGAGAAGAACGGACAAGATACTCCAAACTGACTCTTATAAAAAAAGTGTTTTACAATATTAATATTTTTTTTAAATAAATTGCAGATTTCTTAAAAAAAACATCAGATATATTTAGAAAACATCAGATTTACAAAAAAAATACTTAAACAACAATTCAAGTTTTGCTATGAAATTAATAAAATATATCTTGTCAAAGCTCGAAACCCTCTATGGGCGAATACAACTCGTCCTTTGCCAGTTTTTTAGTATATTCATGCCTTAAGATAGTCGTAATATAAGATAATCAAAAGACAAAGTTTGAGTTGATCTGAAACTTAAAGTTTTGCTCCTTTATAATTTATAAGAATTTACGTACTTTGGTTTGACTGCGAAGAATATTTTGAAGTTAGTAAAATTCGTACTTCTTCTTGCGGTCTTAATTTTTCTTGTGATTTTTAACCGACTTCCCAACAAGCAAAAAGTTTAATAAAACTGTGACCCAACTATGTTTTTTTATGTTACCCGGGTCATAATAACAAATCGATAGACACCTTATTCATCAAAATCGGATGAATAGTTTAGCGCTGCGGAAGAACATACAAAAACAAAAATACATAGACTGCTAAAATCATAACCCTTACTTTTAGCTTCGCTGTAGTCGGGTAAAAAGGAGGCGGTTGATGTTCGACTATATGTTTTTTTGTTTTTTTTTATGTTCCCTGATTTCTCCGTGTACTGATATTGAAAATTATTTTTCTTGTTTGTAAGATTATGATGGCGAATCCCATTTAAATTTGGTGAAGATCAGACGAAGAAATTTGGAGATAGGCAGGTCGCCTGCGATTTCGGCTATTGCATGTCTGTATACTGTTTAAACTTCGCTTTGGAGGACTCTTATCCAACAAGGTGTGCCAAAAAAATATATATGCTTTATAAACAAGTCATATTTCAAAATTTAAAAACCCCCCGACACATTATCTTGCGAAAACATCCCGATTCTAACAGTAAAACGCCCATAACTTTTGAACGGCTGAACCGATTTTATTCAAACATAGCTAAGAACACTCTCGACACAATCACCTTTCAAACGAAAAACCAAAATCGGTTCATTCGCTGAGGTGCTATGATGACACAGACAAACACACAGATACACAGATACAAAGATACAAAGATACACTGATACAAAGATACACAGATACACAGATACACGGACACACAGATACACAGCAACACACGTCAAACTTATAACACCCCTCTTTTTCCGTTGGGAGTTAAAAATATAAACGCGAATAGCACAGCACAAATAAAACTATAATTAGCCGGAGAAGAGTTCCCAATAGCTAGAGGGGTGAGGCAAGGAGATCCACTATCCCCTAAACTTTTCTCTGCTATCTTAGAAAGCGTGTTATATAATATCAAGGGTAGTCAACTTAACCATTTACGATTCGCAGATGAAAAGTACAAAACGAAAATATTGGATATGTTAGAAATTACACATACCTGGGACAAATTATATCATTCAAAGATCAAACAGATACAGAAATAGAAAGAAGAGTGGCTTGCACTTGGAAAAGATACTGGTCCCTTAAAGAGATTTTCAAAAATAAACACTTTCCTATGACAGCCAAGAAAAAGTGTTCAACTCAAGTATCTTGCCATGTTATGGAAGCCAAACTTGGGCATTGACTCAGAGACAATTTCTAAAACCGAGAACGTGTCAAAAGTGTATTGAAAGGAGTGTGTTGGGCGTGACGCTAAAAGACCGAAAAAGAACAGAATATATTAGATCTATAACGAAGGTGGAAGACATACTGAAGAAAATAAAACAGTTGAAATGGTGATGGACAGGACACGTGACAAGGGACAGCAGGATAAAATGGACTAAAATTATAACGGAATGGCAACCACGTGATGGCAAAAGGAAGAGAGGCAGACAAGCTTAAAGATGGACAGATGATATAAAGATTACTGGAGGGACAATCTGGTCAAGAGAGGCTATTAATAGAGAAGAGAGGAAACAGCTGGCAGAGGCCTATGTGTCACAGGACACGCTGATTACTAAACCGGGAAATACGATATGTTGCATATTTAAGATAAAACAGTTTGAAATTAATGTATGTTTAGTATCAGCAATAAAGGCTTAATACTAATACAATACTGTTTAAACCATTTCATAACATGAACTCACGACGGTATGCTCTGAGAGCGGTGGCGGTCCAGTGGTTACGACCGTGACCCATGTTGTGGGTACATGCAGGCTCACCACTGCTCTCAAAACAGTGAAGGAAAACATCGTGAGGTAACTGGCATGTCCTAGAACCAAAATATCGAAGACATGTGACATGCACCAACACGCACTGGGCCTGCGTGGTGGATTACGGCACATTCCCTCTCACAGAGAGGAGGCCTGTGTCCCAGCAGTGGGAACATTAAAAGGCTGATGATGATGATGCTCTGAAGGGATACGCAAATGTTTACAGTTCACCCTGGTACACTCTCATTTCACCAGGTATGTTCACGTTCTATGTTAATGGAGGTTATCTATACTGGCATAAGAGGTAGGACGTTGACCACGACTAAAAAGTGAAAAATACAAAAACTTTGACAAACAAAAAAAAAACAACTGACTTCCAAATAAAAACACTACATAGTAAAAAATAACTTCACTTATGGAAGTCGGTGTTCCTTTTGTCGTTTCCATGTTTTTTTACTTTTTAGTGGTTTTATTTGGCAGTCGGTTGCAATTTTTTGTTAAAAAGTTTTTTCTAATGTAGTCTTCGCAAGTCAGTTTAATTTTAGTTTAGTCCGGTGTACATATAGTAAATCCAGATGTATGTACATCGGATATACTTTATGTACATCTCGATTTACTAGAGGAAATCGTGGCTAAATAATAACAGCCGCACGGGTTGATCTTCAAGACGACTTCTTCTTGACGAGGTCTTTCCATGGACCATTTTCAAATCACCGAGATTCCTCCGTGCCTCAGAAAGCACGTAAAGCCATTGGCTCCGGCTGACAGTCGTTACGGGTAGTCAGGAACCTGAGATCTGACACCAGTCTTGCCAAGGGATATCGTGCGGTAACTTTGTACAATTAATGGGTTGTGGAAGCCAGATAGGCGGTCACTCCATGTAAAACACTGGTACACAGCAGAATCCAGTTAGACTTGAAGCCGACCCTAATATAGTTGGGAAAAGGCTAGGCATATTGATGTACATTTGGGTTTATTAAGACCCAAAAATCTTCATTAGCATTAATCATTTAAGAGAATCAGAGATCGTTAGGTAATTCTTTCGGAAGGCTTTATGCAGGAAATAACTTTTTCCAGCAGTAGTGGCAGTGAGTTGGTAATGGTTGTGGAAGGAACGATACTCTATGGATGACAAGTCCCTAGAGTAGACACCGCGTCTTGGCAAGTGAAGCGTGATACATCAAGTCAACGATATGAAAAGTGTGGCTGGGACAGACCAGAAATTTTATACCTACACGTAGTATAATAGTGTTATTATGGGTGTATCGTCCTCACGTATATGAATTTACGTATGTATGTGAATATTGTAAAATCCTCCATAACAAGCTACTTATCCGAATGGACGGATGAATCAATTATTCATCATCATCAGCTATTTAAATGTTCCCACTGCTGGAACACAGGCCTCCTCTCGTAGAGGGAGTGGGCTATAATCCACCACGCGGGCCTAGTGCGGAATGGTGGATGTAACATGTCTTTGAATTTTCGGTTCTGGGATATGCCGGTTTCCTCATGATGTTTTCGTTCAACGTTTTAAGAGCAGTGGTGATGAAATAAATTACACATAGTAAATCGCCTGCTCGGATTCGAACACATGTCCTGAATCATAAAGCAGGGCTGTAACCAGTCGGCGGCCACTGCTCACTAGAATTAAACTTTAACTTTGTGTTAATGTTGTTTGCGTTGTTGGTACTGACGAACATGTTCATCAAAATACACGCCTATAATACGAGAAAAATCAACACACAGCCCACATTTTCCGATCAACAAGAAAATAACATTAGAACCACATTTACGGAACATAAGCCCTTAATACGCAGTAAAACCATTCGCTCATTTTCTCAAGGTATTCGTAATTGTGTTAGGATACACTCTCCGTTTACATTGGTACCTACTTTATGGCATTTTTACGACGTATATAACCATGGATTAAGTTGAAAGTATAATAAAATATCAGCTTGGAGACATTTTAACCTATTGTCGTTCTATACATTGTTGTGGGAGTTAATTTGATGTTTATCTGGAGTCTTTACTTTATATCGGTTGGATTAAATTGGCTGGAAAGTATTTCTAAGGGTACCTTACTGATGACGCGATGCAATTTTAATTGCGTTGAAAAGCGATATAGTACAAGTATTTTCTATGATTTCAAGTCCAAAGGGTCGGTAATTGTACTTGTGCTTATTAGTGTGATATTGGTGTGTCATAAGGTTGCTAAGTAATATTATACCATACCACCCAGTTTCTGGATTGAGAATTCAAATTGGAGAAATTGTGATTTTTTTGAAATTTCCTAATTAAAATTTTTCATTTCGGGAACAGGGGGTAAATCTTTACAATGTTCTTACAATATCTTACAAAACGATTTTTATATATATGCTCATTTTGGATCCCTAGCGGAATGCAGACCTAGGTTTCCTCTGTCAATACACCATGATTATTTAAAATAAATGATTATTAACGTTTTGCAACCTATTATGCCGCCTTCACACGCTCGCCGAACAATGACGAACAGCAAACGACAAACAATGAACACGAACGTATGGATGGGTGTTTGATTGTGTTTGGCTGTTTCTGTTTGTGTTCGCCCGTGTTCGGCATCGGTGTCGGTTTTAGTGCACAAATCATAGGGTGTTCGACGAACGTGTTTGTGATGTATCCACACGCTTGTTCAGTTCAGTAGTACGCGCGAGCTTGCGGGTGGCGGATGGAGTTAATAGTGGTGATTAATAAGGTAAATTTACGAATCGTGACATTTTGTGTATCCTAAGCTAAATTGTAAGGAAAAATGAGGAGTTTAACCCGAAAGTAATCGTTGCCACAACAAGCTCGTCGTCTGCCATGTTTGCCAAGCGTGTGCATGCCGTGTTTGTAGTCAGTGTTCGGCACGTGTTTGCCACGAACAGATCGAACAGATCTGTTCGTGGCAAACAGCGAGCGTGTGGAGGCATTACGTGTAGAGATAAAGGCCGGTGGCAGGACCGGCCTTTACAATCAACACTGTAGCATTGTTAATAAATGTAACTTAAGACCACTTAAAGCTTACAGTACCTACCTGTAAACTTTGTTCCATAAATGGCTCGAGTGTGGGCAAGTAGGGACACTTCAAACTTGCTGTCAATACTCAATTCTATGTCCTCGACTATAGAGTAATGTTGAAGCATTGATCACTTCCGTTCAATGTATCTAATTAAGGTGAATATATTCTCCAAAGTGAACGCAGTTCTGGCCGTGCGCCCGTTCGGAGCCAGTATATCAATATTGAACCTTCTTTTGGACAGTTTTGTTTGAAAAATGTTCTTTGATTTACATATGCTTTTTTAGTTGTGTAGAAATTCTAGCCGTCAATTTTTCGGTGTAAAAATATTATTTAACATGCAAGTCGTTTTGGAGGAGTATCCAAAAGTAGCAAAAAATGTACGTATTGCTGATTGTTTTTCCAAGCAAATCTATTAGTTACACGAAAAACCCATGTTTCAAAATTCATATACGTATGAATCAATAATAAATATATATTTTTTTCAAACCTTTTAACCTAGCCGTTACAAAGGAGTATGCTTTAGAAAGTAACCGTTTTACGGCACTAAAGCGGTGGAAGGTCCTTAAGTAATTAACTCCACAAAGTGTGAAGGCTGATGTAAGGCGGAGTGATTTTATTACAGGGTAAGCTGTTGTTGCTAGATTTGTGTGGATTAGGCCGTTCAAGATGATATTGTAGTGTTTGTGTCAATCAGTACCACCACTTTGGAAGACCATACTATGCTCGCTACTCTGTTGCCGTAATCGGCCAAGTAGGTGGCACCAACTGGGCTACTACTGGGCCAAAAATATTTAAAGAGTTTTCCATCGACTCGAGAAGAAGAAGATTAAGCGGAGTGGAGTTGCGGTCTAGCCTCGTATACTTGCCAATGCCAACTTTATTTTCGTCTAAAGGTCTATCCACACATAACAGGGCCGTGCCCTGGACGTGGACGGACCGTGCCCCGTCAGGAGCTCAAAAAAATATCAGTGTGTACATTTTACATGAACTCGTTTACACACATCCGTGCACGGGCCAGAGACGGAGCTTCAATTCCTGGGCCCGGCCCTGTCAAATTCCGGGCACGGCCCTGACATGTGTGGATAGACCTTTATCCTTAATTTACCTTTTTAACACGTTCTCTGCCACTAACAAAATGTGTTTTTCATTCAGGCCGTGGCTATCACTGTTGGGCGACAACAAACATTTCTGTTCGGACCGCGTCGCCCATTGGTGACCGCACGTCAGACGTGTTTTTAAACTGTAACTGTAGGCCAACGAACAGAAAAGTCTTTAAATTCTGTATGACAGGGGATCTGCTCGGCGTTGCATTGTACTTGTGTGTTATAATTATACACAAAAATTGCGTTCAGCGTTAGCGTATAAAAAATATGGACTAACCTACGCAATGTTAGATCGAATAGAAAATACTAGCTCTCCACTTCCTAGCGGGCGGGTGGGCGCCACCGCGACCGCGCGGCTCCCTTTAACAGATTCCCGGTATTTCTTGCGTAGAGGCCGTTTTGGACAATGGTGGGTGACGCTTATTAACACTTGTAATTGGTATAAAAAGTTTCTTGTGAGAATTAAAACATGTTTTATGACGTCAAATATATTTCTTATACCAATAAAACACACTGATGAAATTTGGCAAAATTATAAATTTTTGTCTGGCTGCAGATGAAAAGGGGGTGTCAACCACCACTGTCCGACGCGGCGTCGAACGTGTTAACAACTTTCCGTTACACGTCGATAATTCTTAATTTTTCGAATATCATCAAGGCTACGAAAGAAGTTACAGGTAGCCCGTAAACATTATCATCGTTGATCAGGTTACTGCCAGAGAAATATTTGATTCCACCATCATCATCATTTCAGCCGGAAGACGTTCACCGCTCCTCCCCCCCTCATGTAGTGCATCTCGCATCATGCGAATTCACGCTGCCTGAATAAAAAGGTCATCGGTCCACTTAGAGGGAGGCCTTGCAGCTCTGTGTCTTCCAGTACATGGTCACCTCTCCAGAACTTTTCAGCCCCATTGACCATCCTTTCTGCGAGCAATGCTGCCCACTGCCACATAAGTTTGGCATTCTTCGGGCTTTTTCGGCAACTTTGTCCTCCTGCGGATATCTACATTTCTAATCATACGAATTTATGAATAACTTGCCAGCTAACAGTGGCACTCCATGTAAAAAAATTGCCGATCTTAGTAGATTAGAAAACCAGCAGATTTATATTTAAAACTCGGGCTATCCTACACAAAAATCAGTCACATGTCCCAATTCATTACTCAAAGTTACAGTTCCAGATTTAGCTCACAATCGGTCCAAGTTAAATCGTAAAATCCGTAAAGCAGTAACGGGCGATCGGAGTACGCACCGAATGGTATGTCGTTTGTACCCGAGTGACATATTGTGGTAACTCCGCTGGAATAAATCACGCACTGTACCTGAATGGACACGGAGTGGTAGGAGGTAGAGAGGCTGGATACGGCGTTTGAGGTGATTGACGTTTGGAGTGAGAGGACAGGTAAGCGAGAGCTAGTGACTTCGTGAATGAAATAAAGAAAACACTAAACAGAAAAAAAAAACAAAGTTATGTCCCCTGGGCCTCAATTTCAACATACTTTCAAGTTACACAAGACATTAACACCTAACGCTGAGCTGTGCGGCAACTGTCATTTGTCGGGATGATATATCTAAATTTTCTGCTACCTACATTATTTCTAGTGTATTCAGTTGTATAAAGCAATTTGAATCCATATCCACAATATGGCAAATACACAGGAAGAGAAGCCAGCCTTTCGATGTCCACCACAAGATTTATGAAAAACAAACTATATTTTTATTATTGACCACATAAATCAAGGCAAGCTCGAGTAAAGACATCAACAAATATGACCGTCACACTCAAGGAACTATCACGAACAACCTCCGATAGCCAAGACATAACGCCACTATTTTATATAGCTACCCGTTTACAGCTACTGAACGCATAAACTTTATATAGCCGTCTCTTCCAGCATATTGCTATCGGTCGCTAATAGAAACACAACCTATATCCTGGGTATGTCGTATGCCTGATCCATTTTTTCCATGAATTATGGCACTCTGGGGAAAATATGAAAAAATACGACTGCGCAGTGTGACGTCATGGGAACGAGGTCTTGTTCAGATGTTTGCGAACGTGTAATCAAATCTGTGTGGCTGCTAGATTGGGCTTTACCCTTTCTCTCTGGCTGAGAATCGGCTGGGTTTTAACTTTTAGTATAACACTGCTAGAATGCGTAGCATGGGTTGTGTTAATTATGCTATATTTTTACCCGACTGCCGAAGGAGGGTTATGTGTTTATCAGACAATGTATGTATGTATGTTTGTTCCTATGTGGCGTTCTAGACACCAAACGCGTTGGCCGATTTTGATTATTCTTACGTCAATCGATTCGTCTTAACCCTGTGACACTTCACTGGCTACATTAAAATGAAAAAGAAAAATGGCGCCTTTCGGGCGCCATTTTGTGGGGAGCAAAATTTTTTTTTGTTGCAAGCCCATTGTGTGGGGTTTAATTGTTTAAAATAATAATATGTTTAATTCAAAAAAAAAAATAACAGGTTGTAAATAAAAAAAGTTAATTAAAAAATCAAAACCGTTTATACATCTGGTTTAGGTCAGCCAGCTCGCGAATATGTATCCTCCGACTGCACAGCATGATTTTCTTCTTGTTTAACATCTTTTTAGTTCGCTTTTTAAGTAGTCGGGTGTTTTTGATTTTTTAATTAACTTTTTTTTCATCAACCATGTATGACGTAATCTTTACCTGTAATGTGTGAGTCTTGTGCCTGTGTGTGTGTATATATAAATAATGTGAATGAGTACGAGAAAACCAGATAAATGATATGATGTATATGATGTTCCGGATGTTCTATGTCCTCTGATGATATTTGCCTCTGATCTCTTTATTGGAGAAAATGCTCTGAAAAAGTTTGGACTATGAATGTGGATGCTTTTAAGAGAGTAGATGGGAGTGGAGTGGTTGCTTGGATGGACTATGTGAAAAAATATCGAAGTAAAGGGTCGAACTAACACAGGAGTATTAAAGAAAAAGTAATTTTTCACCGACGCCAAATAAATAACGATTATGGTAAGAGAATTATAATGTTCTTACATCCAGATTAAGATTAGCCTCGAAGCGTCTTTAGAAATTCAACCCGGTGAATCCGGTGTCCGTACCGGAATGGAACTCTCCCAGCAATAATCTTTGGACTGAATGTTGGGCAGATAGAAACATGTGTTATTCTGGTTTTTAAAAAAAAACACAACAGTATCATCCAATCTAAACTAATCCTACTACTATTATAAATGCGAAAGTAACTCTCTCTAGCTGTTACCTTTTCACGTTTAAACCGCTGAACCAATTAAGATTAAATTTGGGATGCAGATAGTTTGAGACCTTGGGAAGGTTGTAGGATAATTTTTATACCGGAAATCATCGTTAAAGGGATGGAAATTTAAAGACAAGACAGTAAGGCGACCCACACACCTACAATAATATTATTGCTCGATATAAAAAAGAAAGTCGCCGTTCTTTGGCCGAAAAGGGCCGGTCCTCTGGCCTACTTCTTCCAAGGTAAATATAATTTTCCTAGAAAAATTGTCATGACGTCAATAGTCTACCTTCTAAGACCATACCCGAACAGAAATATCAACATCGTTATTTCTTTACATCGACCACATAGCCCCTAGACGCCTAATGCTTGATCTAATACATCAAAACAATTCTGGCAACTAGCTGAGGTATGAGGCACGGGGTACTGCGCTCTGATTGGTCCCTTACCAAGGTCATACGCATCATTAAGGGTGGGACAGGTTTAAATAAAACCAGGAAGGTATCGATTTTTATAAATAGTATTTGTATTTTTTTAAAATTAATATTACCTTTTTTATTATTAATTATACGGCGTTTTAACATTTTAGTAATAACATAAAATGCTAAAATCAAAAAAATAAGATACAAAATTCTAAAGGTAAACCTACCTTTTTTTTTTGGTTGTTGGTTCTTAAATATAGTAATATTAAATATTAGTAAAAAAGGTAATCAAAAAATCGTTTCACAATTAATAAACTATTCAATTTAATGTCTGTATTTGTAAGGTTTCTAGTTCTATCGATAACAGATTTGGTCATAGGATATGGTGCTTCACTAGTTTTGTTTACGAAATTATAGAGGACAAGAGATAGCGAAAAAAATACTTTAAAAAGAAAGAGACGCAAACATGCGGTGGGCGTGTTCACCTACAAACTTGACCAGTATAATATGAACTCCGATAAATTATATTAGAAAATAAATCTAATTATGATTATGTAACTATTAACTTATCAATTTAATGTTATGTTATTTTTTCGGAAACTCGATGTCTGGCTGTTGTTACCATAGCAACGTATTGTACAAGAGGCCATTATAAAATGTATTTTATCAATTTTTTATTGACTGACACGGAAGTGTTTATGGCTCACAGAAGTGGTCGCTACTAATTCGAAATTGTCGAGTGGCGTACAGTATTACCTGTATATGATCTTTTTAGTCATATGTGTTGACAGACATCGCTCGCCTGTTATTAGGCGTCTAGTGGCTATGTGGTCGATGTTTCTTTATAATCACCTCCAATTATTGTAATCAAAAGTGTATTGTCATGTAATAGTGAGGTTGGATAGAATGGCTACTCCAAAAAACTAATGAATGTAAGGGCATGCACATAATACAACGTGACGTAATGAAAATAGAACTTTAATTACTACATCAAAAGGTACATATTACAGTAAGAAAATTCATATTAATTCGGGCCGCGGCATTTTAAATGTGCAATTCGATTTTTATTTATTCATATAAAACTTCATGCACAAAGGTACAATGGCGGACTTAATGCCTTAGGCATTCTCTACCAGTCAACCAAAGATGGTGAAGAGACAACATGGTAGGTGCATTGTTTAAAACGTCGAAAGTAAAAATAAAGCATTAAAAAAAAAATTTCTTTATATTATATCTTATATTATAAAGCATAAATACACATACCTAAATTATTTTAATATAATACATACCTATATAAATATAAAGTAATGAATAGAAGTTTATACAATGGTCATATTATAGGGGTTATTAAAACATTGACACACATGAGGCGAAGCCAAATGTGATAATAATATAACACGAGTGTTTTAATACCTAATTATATGCCGATGCTCGCGACTCGTGACTCGTCAGGCAGGCAGGTCCGCATGGAATTTCAGCTACTGATGAATCTAAAGGCCTATCCATACATATCAAGGTCATGCCCGGGACGTGGACGGAACGTGCCCCGTCAGGGGCTTAAATAAATATCACATCACATCACCACATGCAGCCTTGTAAAGTTCCCACTGCTGGGACACAGGCCTCCTCTCATAGAGGGAGTGGGCTATAATCAACCACGCGGGCCCAGTGCGGATTGGTAGATGTCACATGTCTTTGAATTTTTCGTTCTAGGACATGCCGGTTTCCTAACGATGTTTTCCTTCACTGTTTTGAGAGCAGTGGTGATGAAATAAATTACACAAAGTGAAGCGTCTGCTCGGGTTCGAACCCACGACCTACAACTCGTAAGTCGGGACCGTAACCACTGGGCCACCACTGCAAAAAAAATATCGTTGTGAACATTTTATATGAACTCGTTCACACATGTCCGTGCACGGCCCGTGCGGCCAGTAACGAAGCTTCAATGATTGGGCCCGGCCCTGTCACGTCCCGAGTAGGGCCCTGATATGTGTGGATAGACCGTAAATCGTTTTCCAACTCCATCGGAACGTGGAATGTGGCCTCAACCAACCTGGCAAACTGCGAATTGTGGAAGGCGAAATGCTAATGCAAAGAACATTCACCTGCTAGGGTTAAGCGATATACACTGGAAAGGACATACCCCCTTTAAACTACTTAGATTTTCTATAGTGGCCACCTTCACCAACTGGAAAGGACAGGGTCACTTTACAACTGACCTCGGAAATACAGTGTATTTTTCGGGCCCGGAACACGAGAGCAGCAGAGGAGTGGCCTTCATCCGGCGATTGTTGAACAGGTGCGTTGTGGCTTATAAACCAGTTATCGATCGTATAGTTACACTGAGAATTAACACCATACCGTGCAAGCTTAGCATCGTTTAGGTATATGCCCGCCCCCACAGCACAATCAACTGAAGAAAAAATAGAGGGCTTTTACGATATGCTGTCTGCCACACTTAAGGAGTTTCCAAAGAGAGAAGTCACCATCATCTTGGGGGATTTCAATCCCAAAGTTGGAGATACCACAGACGATGACCACCTTCGTCGTGTTACGGGCAAACATGGAATCGGGGAACGAAATTATAGGGGCGAGCGTCTTTTACAGTTCTGTTGCGAAGAGAACTTTACTATCACCAACACATGCTTCAAACATCATATCCGCCGATTATTCACCTGGATATCCCCTGGTGACAGATGTAGAAATCAAATAGACTACATACTAGTGGGGACGCGATGGAGAAGCTCAGTAACGAACGCCATAATTTTCTCCGGTGTTGACTGTGGCTCGGACCACCAGCTGTTTGTGGCAACAGTTCAAATACGGTTAAAGATGATACAGAAACCTAAAGTGGGTCCGAATATCCGAAATATAAACATCAGTGGCTTCAGGGAAGGTTTTGAGCGGAGAATGGGAATCTTCCGAATGACATGACAGACAGCGAAAGTAAATGGGAATATCTCAAAAGGATGATAGAGGACACAACTAGGGATAGCTAGAAATACCCCCTATGAAGATCAGCAGCGCTATGCAGAACTGAGCCGCCAAGTTCATCTACGTTGCCGAAAGGACTATGACAAACATATCAACGAAATCTGTCTCGAACTTGAACAGCACTCACTATAACACGAATTCAAATATCTTTTTCAAAAAGTAAAAGAACTGACTGGAACGCCGAGAACCTGTGCCATTGGACATAAAGACGGGCGTCTACTTACAAAAGTGGCTCAAGTGTTAGAACCCTGATGCTGACCACGATCCTCAGACATGAGGGACCGACCAAGAGGGAGAGATATGCCGATGCATACAATACTTTATCTTCACTCATACAGTTGAAATAAAACAAAGATGTAAACGGAAAAAAGTATGCGGTATGGCGGGCAATTCAGATTCTCATTGCGCATGACAGCGCAGCGCGCGCATCCATAGACAAGAACACTACTTTTCTAAATTAAGTCAATGAGCCCATACGCGCCAGTAAATTAAAATGTAAATATGTGCCTTAAAAAATAAATAGTACATTATTGTAAATGCCGGGAAATAGGCAATTGTAGGTCGAGTATGAGGCAATTGCCATTTCCGCCGAAGCTTTTTATATTATACATTTAAATTAATCAGTTTTCCTGTGCGCGCGTATCTAACAATGGCGATCGGCCATATAATAAAAAGAATGTAGTTTGTTTCTTTTTGGCTTTTCGCGGATAGCGCTTTAGCCACGTACAAAATGGGGAATTTCAAGTTTATTACAAAGAAAAACAAAAGTTATATTTGAGTGAAAATGTTATTTATTAAACACGTACAAGTTGAAATTATTTATTTAAACACGAAGTTGCATGAAATGTGTTGCATTTGTACTATTGAGCACGATCTTGCTCATAAAGTGGCTCTAATTTCACCGCAATTAGGCACATAATGACACCTGTAATCAAACTGTGACTTTTTCATTGCTATTATTCACAAGTAAGTTATACAGTTTTTTTTTTAGTTTATCGCATGAGTTGCTTTGCTTTTCTTCAAAAAGTTTCGATACAAAAAAGATCGTGCTCAATAGTACAAATAAATTAATGTACCTATTGCTTGTTTATTTCATGCAACTTCGTATTTAACAAGATAATTTCATCTTGTACGTGTTTAATAAATAAAACTTTCACTCAAATATAACTTTTGTTTTTCTCTGTAATAAAGAAAACTTGGAATCCCCATTTTGTACATGGCTAAAACGCTATCCGCGAAAAGCCAAAAAAAAAAGAAACCTCATTCTTTTAGACTAGGGCCGATCGCCATTGTTAGATGCGCGTGCAGAGGAAGACTGATTAATTTTGCCCACAATTGCGATAAAATTTTCTCAACTCGTTTTCACTGTTGAAAATGTTTTTTTTTTTCTTCACATGTGTGTTGAAAAACGTCGTATGATACACGTGTGTATTGATGATTACCATCCTCGGCTCTCTTAAGACCCTCACCTGACGGTTCGAGTCTCAATGGCGCCTTAGCGGTAATCACCAACATTACACACTTGTACCTTATTGTACTTTTTCAACACACTTGCTCATAAAGTGGCTCTAATTTCACCGCAATTAGGCACATAATGACACCTGTTATCAAACTGTGACTTTTTCATTACTATTATTCACAAGTGAGATAAAGAGTTCTTTTTTTAATTTATTGGTTGAGTTGCTTTGTTCCTAAAAAAGTTTCGATACAAAAAAGATCGTGTTCAATAGTACAAATGCAACACATTTCATGCAACTTCGTATTTAAATAGTTAATTTCAACTTGTTCTTGTTTAATAAATAAAACTTTCACTTAAATATAACTTTTGTTTTTGTCTGCAATAAAGAAAACTTGAAATTCCCCCTTTTTGTACGTGGCTTAAACGCTATTCGCGAAAAGTCAAAAAAAAGATAACTCATTATTTTTAGTCTATTGCCGATCGCCATTGTTAGATGCGCGCGCATAGGAAAACTGATTAATTTTGCCCGCCATTGCGAACAAAATTTCACAACTCGTTTTATTTATTTATTTAAACTTCATGCACAAAGGTACAATGGCGGACTTAATGCCTTAGGCATTCTCTACCAGTCAACCAAGGTGGTGAAGAGAAAACTTGGCAGGTGCATTGTTTGAATCGTGGCAACAATTTAACAACAAAATATAATTTTTAATTGCTTAAAATACATATACATACGTATATTATATGATACATACCTAAATAAATATATATATATTTAATAAAGTAATGAAAATAAGTTACCGAGATGACCCTACCCCCGCTGATAAATAATACTGCAATTTCCGCTTGAAAGCATACCGACTGGTTGCCGCCCTGATTTCGAGAGGAAGCGCGTTCCAAAGAAGAATAGACTGAATATGAAAGGAAGAATGAACAAAATCAGTAGTATGAGAAGGACAGAGTAAGAGCAGATTGTTGGAAGAACGCAGATTCCTAGAGTGAGAAGAACTTAAATATTGAAAGTGAGACATAAGATAAGAAGGTGGAGTGAGAGAGTTGAGTAGGGAGAAAATCGTAGTTAGAGCGCGAAAACACCTTCTCTGGCGAATGGGCATCCATTTGAGCTCAGACCTGTAGCTCGACACATGGTCATATTTCCTCAAATTAAATATGAACCGAATGCAGTTATTGAGGAGCCTATCAAGCTTATCCAGCAGAACCGCACTCAAGAAATATTATAAATTTTTTTTTTTAGAAATTTTCACTGTTGGAAATGATTTTTTTGTATTATTTTCTTCACAAGTGTGTTGAAAAACGTCGTATGATACATGTGTGTATTGATGATTACCGTCCTCGGCTCTCTTAAGACCCTCACCTAGCGGCTCGGGTCTCAATGGCACCTCAGCGGTAATCACCAACATTACACACTTGTACCATCTTATTTGGATTGTAATTATAATATTAATTGCATTGGTGTTTCATTAATTATAATTATGTAAGGTAACGGAGGTGGTCACTGGCCCTTAAAACATAGGTGCTGTTACCTAGCTCGGGATTCAGGGTTTCATATTTTTTATAAATTTTGAAGGTAATAAACCATTTATTTAGTAATATTCCTTGTGCTTTTCGCTTCGATCTTGCTTTTTCTCGTTGTCATGGTATAAAATATAGTATGCAACTCTTGAATAAAATTCTAACACTTGAATCACTCGCTATGCTCGTGATTCAATCATCATGAGTTAGGATCCTTCACTTGCTCGAGATTTATTTATGACCCTCGCATTAAATCCGTCCTTTATTCACTAGTTGCATAAATAGCTATTATGAAGCAGTTGTTTGATAATAGAAGAAAAATGTTGCACTGTAATGTTTCTTTTTAATTTTACCTATCCACGAATATAAAGTACGTTTTTGAATTCATATTTGGAACATTACGTTGCGAGTGTAGACAAAATAAGTTATCGACATGACCCGTCCCCGCGCTGAAAATAAAACCACAATTTCCGCTTGAACGCATACGCATTTTATTTGAATTCTCTCACTAAATTGTACCATTTAGTTATTCAATAAGGTTCACTTTTTTAATAAGCGTTTCGCGTCTTGGTGTGCCCTAGTCCTAACGGTGAAAGCCATTGATTAGACAAATGAATAGCCTTAATGATTACGGTGTTTCAGTTTTGACAGTCTACGATAATTTGGCCAATTCGCCATTGCAAGATATTTTATGTCGAGACACATTATACCTAGCTAGAAAATGAAAATTACCAGTGTATGAGTACAAACCTTTTTTAAATTATCTTCTTTAAATCTTTAGAACTGTATTTTTATCTGTTTTCTATGTACTTATCTATTAATGGAATTAATACTATGTTACTTTTATAATAACTGTATGATTTGTGATAAAGTACGTATTCCCCATAATTGAATTCATTTTTGTGTTTTAAGTATTTTTTTTAGCATTTCACTTCTGTAACCTGAGTAAGTCTAGCGTAACTCCTAACACACAAACTTTAAGTGCACTATAATCTACCCAGCCAGGCAAGTTTGTCGGTTAGTTTCAAAACTATAAAAACTTCAAAAGCACGGTTTAAACAAATGAGGCCGTCCCTGACAAAACAGATAGTTTCCATCCTTTGACAACGACCACATAGACTCCGAAATAATTTTATATTTCTGTGAATACGTAAACGAGGTTTTTTACTCTTTGATACCGTTATAAAAGTGATTTTTGATAACAAAGGGAACCTTTTGTAAAAAGATTTTTTGGATAATAAATAGGCCTAAATAAAAATAAGCGACTCCTGTTGCCTGCTGGTAAAAAATAACCCAATTTCAATACTCTTTGTGTATGAAAATGTGTTTAATAGTAGTAGTATTCGATTTAAAGATTATTTTTCGTACAATGTTTGTACTATGACCTTTCCAGTATATTCAACAATACACTTTGATGAATTCGTTATTTATTAATGAGATGAGTTGTTACTCGTTCATGTTCTTAGAAAAAAGGTTTTCTCGAGCAAACGAAAATTCTTGAACCAAAACCCACAATTATTTTTAGATCTTTTTACCCGCCAGGCATTTATTTTATTTTAGGACTAGCGACCCGCCCAGGATTCACATGCGTACAATCTTATCATTTACCTACTGAAATCAATTGTCTAAATGCTTCTGAAAACTGTATCAAAATTGATTAAGTGATCATAATAATAAATAATAACTCATATCAACTAAATCTTAAATAGGTCTTTTGAATTGTCAAATAAAATTGATTAAGAAGAAATAAGCCAACATACTGAGATACAAAAAGGGCGATGGCAATGGTTTATTTAATGCAACAAAAGATTAGTGACGCTCAAGACGATTTTAATTTTATTTAGATCAAAAGACCACAAACTTTACTCATACCAAGACATATCACAGTTGCAAATCTTTAAATTCAGCCCGAACCATAAGCATCTTTCAGGGAAGCAAGATACATAACACTGCCCCCGTTCAGAACCCCTAAGTACCATACCATTCCTCTCAATTAAACCTTATTTATGTACGGACCTAAGATTATATTTTCCTTTAATTCCAAGACGAAGACGGAACTAGTTTAGGCCGTTATAATTTCAACTTATCTTAAGGGGCCAACGGGCCAAGGTCAGGCCCCTGAGGAACCCTCGCGTTTTATATTATAGGTCCTTTAGAAATCTGGGGTATAATGAGGGTAGCATTATGTGAGATAGTTACAGAGTCGAAATATGTACACTGGTAGAGACTTCTGTAATGTCGTTTTGTGAAGATATTGTTAAAGTTATGTACATTAAACTTGAATATACTTTTGGGATTGAAGGCACGTGTAGAAATATGTTTCGGTAGGAAAGGTCTTATTCTGAAAAATAAAATGCTTTTATCTAAACTCACAATGTAATGTTCCAAACATGAGTTAAAATTATAAAAAAAATTAAAAAATAACAATTTCATCATCATTCTAGCCGAAACAAACTGGACATAATAGGCTTCCCTCAAGCGTAGCACCACCTACATCCTGTAGCCAGACTTTCACGCGCGGCAATCACTGTCATGTCGTTGGTTCACTAAAATATTTTGGATTCTTCTATAATCGTTTTCGCTGACAGTTTTTAATTTTGTCTAGCGACCATTGCCGCAGCTTCCGATACCTGGAAGCCACTCCAAAACATCTGAAGAACGAGGTTTGATTTTTAATCTATTAAAATATCTACCGACATGTTTAGTATCTCATTATCAGCTAAACTTTATTCCCAAACAAAATTGTTTATCATTTCCTTGTCAAGAGGCTCTAGAACAGTGTCATTCGATTTTATTTTATTTTTTATTTCAAACATAATTCCAGTCCATAGTTACACATTTTAGCGATGGCCTTGGTCGAAATTCCAAAATGTGAGGGATTGATAACGTTCCATTTTTCCAATCGCTATAGCTACGCTTTTGTTAATATGTCACTTGTCTAGGGCCTAAGGAATCCATTGCCCTTTTTTGTCTTCACCCATAGAATGCCTAATAGAGTGTCTTTGTGAATATATCAATGACGTTAATATAGTGCTGAAGTTCAGAACAAGAGCTATGCGGGACTGAACTCAAGTTTGGTAATAAATCATAGTCACAAAGTTAGGGAGGCTTAGTACGGGAACCACTCACACTGTTCTGAATCAGCAAAATAAGAAAATAGTCTTGATAGATAAAATTATTCACTAATTCTTGTCACTTTATGTAGATATGTTGCACTTTATCCCTACAAATAGTGTAATGGAATCATGATTTTGTATTCAAAGTCCAAACAATTTTAGGTAGGGTTGGTACTGGGAAGGCTCGTTGCTAAACAATAGTCACACAGGTCGATCTTTGCTGAGGTCGGACCGTGAATGGCTGACCATTTATAAAATACCCAAACTTCCCCATGCCTCGTAAACCATGTTAAACATTTGTTCCTAAATATTGGTTTGCTGTGTAGATTTTTACATTCATTTCGAGTAGTCAGAAGCAGGAAATTCTAGAAAAGTTTTGTTATCCAGCAAATGTGTTGTGAAGTTCAGAGAGCCAGTTGCTCCATGTAAGATATTCAGCTTGATCCGGTTGGACTAGAAGGTAAACCTAACTTAGTTGGGAAAGGTAAGCCCTAAGTAGTTGATGACGATGATGTTTATTTTTATCAATAAATTGCAGATTGTAGCAGGAATACATGGTCACCTAAGTTTCTATTATTTTATTTTACTCAATTAATTTGAGTGATTGTTAACAAAAATATAACAAAAAAAAAGCTATCATAACCTTAATATCTGCTTCCAGGATATTTTCAACGAAAGCCGACAGTGCCAATGTTTTTCGCAAACAAACAAAAGTGATACAATTTAATATTGACAACGTTTAAAACATAAAAGCTTGCGCGTTATTTTATTAACTCCATGAATAAACATGCAGGCAAATGAAATATTTTATTCAACATGAATTGTGTACAATTAAAGTATTAATTCTGAAAGAATTTATTTCGTTGCGGTGTGATGGACAGTTTATTTTAGAGTGTGATCCATGTTGAATACTTATATCGGAAGGCTGAGGTCCGAGTGTAGTTTTTTTTTGTGATTAACATGGCATAGGGAAAGGCCAAAGATGGAAGGACTGTGTGAGGAGTGGTATGAAAGAAAAGGGAGTCAGTGATTGCATGGCGGTTGACAGAACGGTATGGAAAAAGGAAGACGTGTTACGCTGACCCCAAGTAACATGGGACAAGGGCAAATTACTAAAAATTACAACCTTTCTGGACTGATCACCATTTCCAACTTTTTTGTATTTCGTTTAGAATCAAATATTGATATTAGAATAAAAATCGAGTGTTAGTCGACTAAAATAATAAATGAGTAACAGATAGAATTTATACTGAACTGGATTTATCCGCTTTGCGGCCTGTCCACATTTTGGGGATAAAATTAGCCTAAGGCACTTAGCGGTGGTGTAAGTTTTCACTTTATTCGGAATTGGTTGTGTACTTTCAGAAATTACATTTACAAACACGTAATCAAACCCAAAAAGTTCTCTTTGTTCTATGAGTTTAGATTAAGATATGCTTTGCTAGCTGCTTATGTAAACCTAAAACCACCTCCTGACGCTTGGTGTTTGCCACTATTTGTGCCAAACACCAAACACGTGCTAAGCACTGACCACAATCATCTAACACAAACACGGAATCCACAGGCTTGGCGAACGTGCTAGTATATTCCGGATTGGCAAACATGGAAAACGACGAGGTTGTTGTAGCAGCGTTTACTTTCAGGTTAACCTCCTCAGACCAATTGGTAATTTTTACTTACAATTTAGCTTAGGATACACAAAATGTCACGATTCATAGATTTAACTCCGTCCGCCGCCCGCAAGCTCGCGCGTACTATTGAACTGAACAAGCGCCTGGATACATACACATAGCAAACACCCTTTCATTTGTGCACAAAAACCGACACCGATGCCGAACATGGCCGAACACAAACAAAAACAGGCAAACACAAACAAACACCCATTCACATATTGTTTGTGTTTGCTGTTTGCCATTTTTCGCCAAACGTGTGGAGCCAGCTTTAGGTTCTTGACAAGTGACATTCAGTCAACAAGAGCGTCGTGATACTGATTGGAAAATGTGTTGGACTGCCACTGTCAAAATATCGTACCATGAAACTTTCTCTGGATCCTCTAGTGAACTCTAGGCAGTTAATGTAAGAACTGGGATACCTATAAAAAAATGCGTTGTTATTATAGCTTACGGAAATGTTTAAATAAATACTTTTATCTACTTCGGTTTCGTTATATTCAAATTACAAAATTGACAGCGGTTTCATTATGATACCCATAACGACATCGGGTTGCATTATGCGAATCGTCATGCATTCTTAAACAAATTCTGAACATACAGCCAGGTACCTATAATATTACTACGAAATCGAGACAATGTAAATGATGTTTTTAAAAATGGAACAAGTTTAGAACAAAAGTATCGTATACTATTTGGCTGTTGCGGCTACAAGATCTTTGCCTCATACCTAATAAAGACGAAAAAATAAAAATAAAAGTACAACGCGGGAAAAATGTCTGAGTGAAATTATATTCCAAATTTTATTAATAATGTCTTTAACATCAAGTGAAATTGAAAATACTCCACCAGATATAACAAATAGATCAGTTGCGGCTACAAATAATTTACTACCAGAAAAATCAAGACATGTATATGAGAAATGTTATGAAGATTTCGTGATATGGCGGGAACGAAACAATATTCAAAGCACATTATTTTCTGAATACGTCTTGTTGGTATATTTTGAGGAAATCTCAAAAAACTTTAAACTTTTAATTATAAGAATTACTCTTATAATTAAAACTCTCTTATTTTTTTTAATTATAAGAATTACTCTATATTCGAGTCAGTGATGGAAGATGTTTTGGCAAAACTCGCAATGGGTAATAAACTAGTAATTGTCTATGGTGACTTTAATATTAATATTTTAGAAGATAATTCAGATAGAAGTAGGTTATTAAATCTCTTTAAATCATTTATTTTGTCACATGTGTTTACGGAACCAACCCGAACTACGCTGACTTCTGCTACATGTATTGATAATGTTTTTTGTTGCTGCAACTACTTGGACAATGCCATTATAAATTATCTGCCTTCGGATCATAGTGGGCTACTTGTGACATTTGAGTCCAATATACTAATTAAACAAGTGCAGATTCAATCCAGACCAATAACATCCGGTAAATTAAATAAATTTAACAGCACTTTAATCGCTAAGTTAAGCGATCAGGACCTCACAGTGAATGACGGTAATATTTTGTATGATGAAGTTTTTTCAGTGGTTCAAAAAGAGTTTAATAACACTTTTAAGAAGATAACTAAAACTGTATGCCCTAAGTTTATATTCAGTGACTGGGCGACTACAGGACTTAGAAAAAGTAGGGAAATACTTTACGAGCTATATGGCCTTAAGCCTTGTATGAACACTGAAACGTTTAATAAGTATGTTGCTAGTTACTCGAGAATTTTTAAAAGTACATGTAAGGCAGCTAAGGCCTTGTATATTAGAAATAAGGTTAAATTAGCAGAAAATAAAATCAAGACGGTTTGGAAAATTATAAATAATGAAACGAACAGGAATAAAAAAAATAATCCTGATTACACGCTTGAGACCACACACGGACTTATTAGAGATAACAAAAAAGTTGCGCAAGAATTTGTAAATTTCTTTACCAACATCCCAATTAAAACTACTGAAACCTTAAATTCTTCGCCCGCGCTTGCTTTTGGATTATTAAACGCGAGCGTTTCAGCCTGCCCGAATGTATTTAACTTTTCACATATAAACCCCATAACAGTAATAAAAGCTTTTAAGCAAATCAAGATCAAACCGACTGAAGATCTGTGGGGAATGTCCATCAAAGCTTGTACCTCCATTATTCAGACTATAGCGCCGTACTTAGCTGTAATTTTTAATTTGTGTGTGGATCAAGGAGTCTTTCCGGATCTAATGAAATATAGTAAGGTTATACCACTTTTTAAATCCGGGGACAGTAAAGACACAAATAATTATAGACCAGTATCCGTGTTGCCGGTTTTCAGCAAGGTATTTGAGAAGATAATGCTTAATCAAATGCTCATTCATTTTAATACGAATAACATCTTGCATGATAAACAGTATGGTTTCACCAAAGGACGTTGTACAACTGACGCTGGTGTCACCCTATTAAAACACATCTTTAATGCGTGGGAAAAGTCGCAGGATGCCATAGGTATCTTCTGCGACCTGTCGAAGGCGTTTGATTGCGTTAATCATGAAACATTACTTCTGAAACTTGAGCATTACGGGCTAGGTCAATCAGCGTTAAGTTTGGTTGAATCTTATTTAAGTGATAGACAGCAATTAGTTCAAATAAACGGTGTGAATTCGTCGGGGTTAAACGTGAAAATGGGGGTACCCCAGGGCTCAATATTAGGTCCTTTCTTATTTTTAATATACATAAACGATTTACCCCGTTTATTGGAAAACAAACTAAACATGGTGTTATTTGCTGATGACACATCTTTAATTTTTAAAATAAATAGACGTACTTGTCAGGTTGACGACGTAAATAACGCGCTACGGCAGGTTCAGGATTGGTTCATTGAAAATAATTTAGTTTTAAATGGTAAAAAAACCAAGTGCGTAAAATTTTCCTTGCCGAATGTTAAAAGTACTGATTGTGACATTATCTTAAACAAGGAGAAGCTAGAATTCGTCGATAAAACGGTTTTCCTGGGGATCAAGCTAGACTCAACGTTACAATGGGGTCCTCATTTAATATCACTTGCAGGGCGGCTAAGTTCGGCAGCTTATGCTGTTAGAAAGATTCGTCAATTTAGTGATGTAGATACCGCGAGGCTGGTCTATTTTAGTTACTTTCATAGTATAATGTCTTACGGTATTTTACTATGGGGAAGGGCTGCAGACATTGAGTCAATTTTTATTCTGCAAAAACGAGCCATCAGAGCGATATACAATCTTCGCCGGCGCGATTCTCTAAGGGAACTGTTTAAGGGCATTAACATCATGACGGTTCCTTGTCAATATATTTATGAAAATATCATGTACGTGAGAAAAAATTTACATATTTTTAGTAAAAACGGAGATAGACATAATTACATTACTAGAAATAGGGACCAATTAGTTCAACCAGGTTTCAGACTGGCTAAAGTAGCCTCTTCTTTCATGGGGTACTGTACAAAATGTTACAATAAAGTTCCTCCCCACATTCTAGAACTGAATGAGACGAAATTTAAAACTTGTATAAAACGCACACTATGCAGGCAGGCATATTATAAGTTGGGGGATTACATCACTGATAAAAATGCTTGGCTCAATGCTAGTCTTGCTCCACAACCACTAGGGCGCAAAAACAAGTGATATGCAGAACATTATTGTTTTGTAGAATTGTTGGACCTGCTGAAGACTGTATGAATATATTTGTATTATATAGACTCAATTTCTTTTAGTATAGTATAACTGCGCAGCACGTGTGTGAGTACTATGTACCCAACTGTAAATCTACCATTTGCTGTACCTTGGTGTCGTTCGTTGACTTGTGTTTGCCCTGGCAGTTGAGTGTGTCATGCTCTCTCAAATGTCTCTCTGATGGTGGCGTGTGTGTTGGATCATTCGGTTCCCTTCATGATGGTTGAGCTGGGTGGTGCCGATTCATGCGTCATGTTCGTGAACGGGCGCCGTCAGTTGGGTTTGGTCTTAACTTAACTGCTTCGGATGCTAGTGTTTTTCTAGTGCTTATTATGTAATTGCACAGTACATGTGTGAGTACTTTTAATACTTTGTACCTGTATGTAGTGATTCTGGGTGCATTGTCCTCACACATATAAATTTATTAATCTTAATAAATTAATGTACTTATGTACCTAAATATTGTAAAAAAAACATTTTATTTTTTAAAAAGAGTATGGAGTTTCTTGTGTGTTCTTCTCCATAACAAGCTACTTTCCGAATGCACGGTAGAATCAATTTTTATTCCTTGTAAATTTTAATGTAACTAACGTTCAAAAGTGCCGCTTTGTGGCCTAGTTGAAATAAAATATCTTTGTCTTTGTCTTTGAAAACCATCCTCGCTTTGGACGCTTCCTCTATGTTAAGGAACATGCTCAACATTAAACACCAAATTGACTTTTCAAAGTATTTCAAAGTATTATCATTATTGAAAAGAAAATCTGAAGGATTTAAAGTGAAAAATTCTCAAACATTCACACCAGACCAAATAAGAATGTTCCTGAATGAAGCACCTACTAAATATCTGTTCATAAAGGTAAGAAAGTAGTTTGTAAACTTATTATTTTAAGAATGTTTTTCTAAAAAAATCGTTGGTAACACTATGTTTTAATTTGCAGGTTGCATTCATTATTGGATTGATGGGAGCCTGTCGTCGTGCTGAGACTCAGACATCAGCTGGAATTTCAAAATGTGAAACAGTTGGAAAAAACTCTTGTCGTTACTATTCCTAATACGAAAAAAAAAAATTCGCGAACTTTTACTATAACAGCAAAATATGCAGAAATTTGTATGGAATATATGAAACTTAGGCCTAAAAATTGCGATAGCCGCTATTTTTTTTTGAACTAGTGAAAAATGCACACGACAACGGATTGGCATTAATACATTTGGACGTTTGGGTAAAGAAATTGCAATGTATTTAGAACTACGCGCTACGCTTGTACCGAAATGGCACTCGTATTAAAAGACCGTCCATAACGTAACAGTTGCATAAATAGCTATTATTTGCCAACAAGGTTCTGAGTCAACACGATAAAAAGATGTCGGCAAATTTAAATTTTCGCGAATACTTGTAAGTACCAACATATACCTTAATTTTCAACTTTTTTATTTTTCGAAATTTTGCCTTCACTTGTGCTGTAAGACCTTACTTGTAACCAAAATTGTCAATTCTAGATCTACCGTAAGTACCCTATAGGTTTTGGGTCTAAAACCTAAATGGTGGTATTCTCGTTGCCCATATCTTTTTATCGTGTTGACTCAGGACCTTAATTTTATACCCTGTTCTACCACATGTTAGCAACTCATCCACACACACACACAAATACACACACACTTAAAACTTAGCCACCAATAATAATAATGATACCAATTTTATTATGTCAATATAATGGGTAGGTACGGAACCCTCGGCGCACGAGTTCTACTCGCACGTAATCGGTATTTTTTTCTTAAAAAGCAGTAACTAATTAGGAAAAGATTTTTGGCGATTGTCAGAAATTCAAGATTTATCTGCGTTGTCGCTGCTAGAATTTGACTTTATCTTCACCACTTGTTAAACTACCAACCATTCTCTTGATTCATTTTAAACTTCCATAGTATAATTTCTTCAGAAATATTGCTGAAGAATAGCAATATTTCTGAAGTCTAAAACTCTATTGTATACTACAAATTGTACCAGTAACGGGATTCAAGCCATTATTGAAAGTCTAAAGCCGACCGTCTGCGTGGCTTTAATATATTCAATGTGCACTAAGCTTAATAGCTTTTATAGGAGCGACAATAATAAATCGTGTTATTCAAGCAATTTGAGTGAATGAATGGAATACTAAAATACCTATGGCTTTAGAGGAACCGTTAGTTTAAATAGTGTTTCTAGAATTTAGGGCATTTGCGCATGATTAATTATGAGGTGGCAATTTAAATGGGTCTAAGGCATTCATTTGTACTTGAATTTGTGGGCCAAATAAGAAGTCTATTATTGGACTGAATAGTTTGAAAGCATTTATTTAGCACGGAATTAACAGCAACAATCACAAGTAAGAGAAGAAAAAGGAACCACAAAGAAATACAAAATACCGGCCAAGTGTGTGTTGGACATCGCACATTTAGGGTTCGGTACCAAACCGCAAAATTAAGTTGGTTGTAATAGGAAAAAAATGAGAATTTAAAAGTAAAAATCTGATTTATCAATTTAATGGTATTTGTTTGTAAAATATAGGTAATAAAAAACATTATCGTAAAATTTTAAGATCATATGTCAATGGGAAGTTGAGCGTGGCTGCAAGCCACCCTACCAATTCGTTTTGGTGGCCTCGGCGTCCGCAAAATTTCTAGTGTAAGCTTACCAGCGTTCCTGTCTTCTGTCCACAGCACTGAAAAACTGACCAGGAAAATTTTAGCTCTTTCCCTGGTTGACTCGGAAGTGCCGTGCTTGACAGACGCAGAGGACGCCTGGAAAGTGGCTTGCCCGGATACGGATCGGCCCGAGAACCCATATTCCCAGAGACAGTGGGATGAGCCGCTCTGCAGGTTGGTACGGAATAACCTAATTAATACGTCTACCAATACTGCTGAGCGTGCCCGCCTGCTGGCTGTGGGTGAGTGGGAGTCGGGCCTCTGGCTTCAGGCACTACCGTCGCCTAACATAGGCACTATGCTAGGTGACACAACCTTCCGGCTCGCTACATGCTTGCGTTTGGGCGCTCCTTGTGGGGCTCCACATCGCTGTCAATGCGGTGAAGCAGTCGACTGCCTCGGACACCATGGCCTTTCTTGTAGTAAGAGTGCAGGTCGGATTGCGCGGCACGCTAGCATTAATGATCTCATCCGTCGTGCTCTTGCCACCGCCGGGGTGCCAGCTGTCTTAGAACCCAATGGCCTGGCACGCGTCGATGGGAAGAGACCAGATGGTATGACCATAATGCCTTGGAAGTTGGGTAGGTCTTTGGTGTGGGATGCAACTTGTGTCGACACCCTTGCACCATCCCATCTTCCTAGCACGGTCGGCTGCGCTGGGGCGGCTGCTGCAGGTGCTGAAAACCTCAAACGGCGCAAATACAACAACTTGATTGGTAATTATGTGTTTGAGCCGTTTGGGGTTGAAACACTAGGGCCATGGGGTCCGAGTGCACACCTAATTTTTCGGGATATCGCCAAGCGGTTGGTCGACTCTTCACGAGACCAGAGGGCTGGCCTTTTTTTTGGCCAAAGAATCAGCATTGCCATCCAACGTGGCAATGCTGCCAGCCTTCTGGGCACTTTTCCTGTTGACAGCGATGTAGACGAATTTTTTGACGCCCCGTAATTGTACATATTTTTATTCTTTTTAAGTTTTAATATTAGTTTGTAAATATTATTGTACTTATATAGAACAGAAACAAATAAATCCCCCATGGGAAGTTAAAAAATATACGAGACAAAATTTTGTAAAAACGATCACTTCGGTGGCTTCAATATGCAATCTTTATTAAAACAAAAAATACAGTATTTATCTACTCAACGAGTTCGAATCAAGGATACCCCACTCGATGGCGTAGGTCAAAACAATTGTTTCACACCCCACTTTAGCAATACGGCAGAGGCTGTAAAAAAAAAATTGCCTGTTTTTGGGTCAACAAGATGTTTGTTTCAATATTGTGAAAATTTTAAGACTGTAGCTCCAACCGTTTGGTTGTAAAACTCGTGTGACGGACGTCGGACAGACGGCTAGAAAGCCAGACGGACAGACGGCCAGAAAGCCAGACGGACAGACAGACGGACACGTTAGTGAAAGCAATATGCGCCATATTGCTTTTGGACCCTTCGGATGTGGAAACCTAAAAAGTAAAAACAAACATAACATAAATTTTGCGCTGAGAAATGAGCTAAACTTTAATTAAGGTATTATTAGGTGTATCCTGTACATAAAAGTAAAAAATATAATTTTAAGCTGAATTGTTTTTGGCAAGACTATTTCATATTACGTGCCTTAAAATTCTTCTCCTTCCTTCTTTTTCTGTCGCCATTGACGGCCTCTCCGTTCCTGTCCCGGGTTCCCGTCTCGTTTTTTAATTTCATTTATTTCTTGGCGCAGCTCCTTAATTTCTACCGATAACACCATTAGCTGGCTGATCAAATCTGCGCTGGTGTCGCTCGATGGCGCAGGTGCGCTCCGTGTGATTGACGCTACTTCACCGGTGCGTATGTTCTCCATAATTTTATCTACTGTAGCAGCGATGTCCTCCATCGCAGCATCCTTTCTCACTTTCAGTACCACTCGCACGCCCACGGGTAACCGGTTCAACCACAAACTCTTCAGAAGCTCCGCCGTTACGTCACTGTTCTTCGCTAACGACGCCATTGCCCTGAGTAATTGCGAAAGGTTCTGCGTCCCGATGTCCATTTCTCCAATCAGTCGTTGAAATTGTTCCTCCGCGCTATCCTCATAAACAGCCAACAACCGCTTCTTCAGCGCCATGTACTTGCCGCTCTGTATTTTGAGTCAATCTGGCGATAACTAACTCGAAAAACTGCGTATCACCTTGCTTCTGCGGCGCGATAATCGCTTCAAACTGGCAAAACCTTGACTTGAACAAATCTGTCCAAAATTCTGGTATCTTTGCCTGCACGGATACCGCTGCTACTTCGGTGGAGTCTGCTGCTGGTCTAACGCGTTCTGACGTGAGTCGCTCGCGGCGCACAATTTCGGTACGCAATCTCTGAACTTAACGTTTGGTGTCACCACGAACGTGTTGTATTTTAGGATTCCGACGAAAGGAGGTGCAAGTAAAGTTTGGTTGAATATACTGATTATTTAATTAGCTTCTACAATAGCTTGAAGATTATTACCAAATGACACGATATGGAAATAGAAATATAAACTGGACGTGGCCGGGCGGTGGTATGTTAGCGACTGGCGAGCCCCCCGCTGGCGCTCGCTGAAACAAGAATCAAACCGATAGCTCTACAGAATTAAAAAAATAAAAAGTACAGAAACTGGATGGGCAGTACCTAATTAAACTTGATTCATCGGCAAGAATCTTAAAGAATGATCATCTGTGATCCAGCCTCCTAAAGAAATGAGAACTATAGTAGTTTTCAATTTGAATGTATGTAACAGGATGGAAGATAATTACAAATAATATTAATAACAGAAAAATAAATTGGTCATACTTTTGCGATAAGTCTACATCTTTAACATAACAAAGAGTCCAAATACTTAACTCGAAATACGTGTACTTGTTTCCTGACTTGCAAAAACGACGCAAAAATACTCGATATGAACGCGCCAAAAACGTAATATAATATAAAAAGGATTTTTATTATTGACAATAAATACCTTTTTGAATGGAACATTCATTGCATTTGTAATATATAATTACACTGACTGTTTGTTAAAAATCTTATTAATTTGACGTAGCAAATTGGAGTGTAATGAGATTGAGGAATGCTTGTAAATAAATAATAATTTGTTCTATAATTATCTCGGTAGGGTAAAGTGACGTGAAATGACGTATTTCACATTAAGCACCCGTTTTAATGGCACCTGAGGTATTCCACACACGGCACCTATCGATAATATTCGCAGTTGCCATTAGTTAGTTGAATAATTTATTATTTAAAATTTTATTCCATATTGGGCACCTACGGATCAGTGTTGTTGTCTAGTGTTGGGACGTTTATTTTTTTAAGGACGGCAAAATCAAACATTCGATTAAAATATGTAGATAGTTTAATAACAAGATAAAAATATAACTTCCAATTTTGCTTTTTTTGTTAGATGTTAAACATTGCATTTATGCCCAAACTACCAGGAGGCCAGAATCATTAAGAAGTATTTGCGGGCCTAGAATCATATGCGGTAGAGACTAACGGAGTACTTAGGTACCAATATTTTACATGGAACAACTCCCTCTCTGACCTCCACAACCCAGAAAATGCGATATCTCCTCAGCAAGACTTGTGACAGATTTGCTGGCTTTCGACTATCCGTAATGACTGTTCGTCTCAAAAACTGTATAAATGTGAATACAAACTTAGTTTTTGTAAACTCTCTTTGATTACAGTTATATGGTTGTGCCTACCTACAGATAGGTAGATATTTAATTTGTTTGTAAAGATTGTCTTTTTAACCGACTTCCCAAAAAGGAGGAGTTTCTCAATTCAGATTTTTACATTTGTTTTTCATTTTTTCTGGCATAACTCTGTCATAGACGGATTTATATTTTTTTTTGTTTGATCGCGTATACTCTCAAGGTGCTCCCATTTTCACCAAGGCAGAATCTCATTATGGGATCCCATGAAAATCGAGGCAGACATAAATAGCGATTTTGGTATTTTCATTATTTGCACTCAGAAAGTTGGTATAGTGGTTGGTAACTGATGAAGAAGACCACAGATGAACACGAAACATCTCAACATAAAAGGCTAACTCTTAAGGGTGTAAGATGTTTCGAATAGTTAAGCGATTTTTTTCACACGACATTGAATTTGAAGGCAGTTTTTGATATTAATACTAGATCTTTATCACGCATCCAACACAGGTTTGTATAATAACCTCTGAATTTACTGATCCGATTGTAAAATCTTTTCACTGATATGACTAAAAAGACGGAACCGCTTCCTTAAATAAACGACAACAGCCCTAGCGAAACACGCAGAAAACTGTGGCTCCTCAAATACCCTACTCCAACTGACTATATCGATCCTGCAGAAAACCTCCCAGCTGGGCATAAACTGCCATGCCCAACCTAGAAATCTCTAAATAGGCCAAGTGGGCCGCTGTAGGTATAACCCGGTCAGATGGGGGTACTCCTATCAGCCACAATGCGGCTTTAGAACCACACCGCAACTGTTGTCCTGCTCTCTGTGCATAAACACCTGCACCATGAAAGACCTGAACGAGGCCAGTGCTAGGGCTGTTGCCGTGGCTGCGTTCTGGTCAAAGCACATCTAAATTAAAAAATCTAAATGGAGACATCGATACGATTAAGAAGAAGACTGATAGCCGACTGACTGGCAGCCGACCCCAACGTAGTTGGGAAAAGGCTAAGCAGATTGATTGGGAAAGAAACCTGGCAAATGCTAGTTATTCGAGACCTTTCCTTCTGCTTCTTTCGTTGTTTCAACCTGAAAAAAAGCGTATCTTGACTGCGTCATTAGCCTGGTGGTGTAAACATGACCTCATGTGTTCGATTCCCGGGTTGGTCAAAGTGTTATTGGATTGTCCACCTGAAGATGATTAGTAGCAACCTAGAATCTTGACTAATGCCCGCTTCATGGCAATTAAATAGGCTCACCCCCTTTTGCTTGGGACTTGTCAACATGTGGGTTTATTATAATTGTACATCCGCCCACTCCTTTAAGTTAAAAGCTTATCTTTCACACAAAATTTTACCACGATTAAATATCCATATCATTAAAATTCAAAATCATATCTCAGCCATAAACCATTTGGAGTAAATCAACCGAGAAGCAACCAATTTCAGTTGAAACTTGATATCAACGTAACAGTTCTGAGCCAAGATGGAGTTCAATTTGAATAGTCATAAAGCGGGGTGATTAATATCGTTCGTAACAGACGTTGGGGCCTACAGGCCTACCTCATTTGCATGGTACTGAGATTGAGAGGAGGTATTCTGTAATGTCTTAACTAGGTACAGTTTTGAAGTATAGACATATCTATGGTGGTGTTTTGCAAAATTCATTCGCAGTGTGCACAAAACCCTGAAAATGAATTTTGCAAAACTCCAGCCAGAATTTTAGGGTTTAACAAAAAAATTATAATCTATACTTCTATACTTACTATGTATGTATTTATAATAATAATATAATTTTATAAAGAGGAAAGATCACCGTTGGGAAGCTACATTATCCCCGGGTAACATAAGCTTCTTTTTATCCCTGTATTCCCATGGGAACGGGCACTACGCGGGTGAAACCGCGGGGCGTTGGCTAGTTGAAAGGAAAAATCATTGTATGCTTGTTAATTTCTGGCATAACCGGTTCGATAATGCTGTTGTCTTCTTATTTATTAAATCTTTATGCACCAAAGGATTCACTGATGAGCTGCTTCTAGATTCCTTGAGCTCTTTTTAGGGCAGTGGTTACCATGAGTCCTGTTATAGCCCTGATCTGAACTGACCACCTGCATGGTGGACATCCACGTGTTACGTTAGGTTTAAAGATATTTATTTCCCATAAGAACTTATAAAAAAACAGTTCACTTATAATGAGATACAGATTTACTTATGTAATCTAAATACTAATATAATATTTGCCTCTGGGGCGTTGGCGGCGTTATAGGGTACATACATGTTTTTTTAGTTTACTCTTAAATATGTTAATATTATCACACCTCTTTATATTCTCCGATAAATCATTGAACAGCTGTGCTCCGTCCACTAATACTGTTTTTTTGCCATAATTAGTCCGTGCACATGCAGTTGCTAGTTGGAATTTGTTTTTACTTCTTGTGTTGTATGTTGTTGTTATTTTACGCAATTGTATGTTTAATTGTAAGGAATTTGTGGTGATTTTATAAATGAGAATGCAGGTGTAATAATTATGTGTGTAAAGCTGTGTGAGATTTAGCAGGTTTGTTTTTTCGTATATTTTTTTTGTTGGATATAGATAGTGGTAGTGAAATAATACTTTAAATTTTTTGTAATCAGCTGTTTGTAGTGGGTTTAAATTAAATTTAGCGGCTGATCCCCACACTTCGATTTGGTATTCGAGGTTTGATTTTACTAGAGAGTTACAATATATAATTAGGCGTACTTTTTTTCCGGATATATTTTGTAACTTTCGATAACGTTACATTATCGCTAATTCGTTCTGTCGTTAAGTACTTTTTATTCCGGAAAATTCATGATTTCTGTGGGATAGGTCGTGGAAACTAAGCCGATGGAAAAATATAGGTCAACAAAATATGTAATGAACCACTACAATTATGGCCTATTCACGACGTATTAAAGTATAGATTTGTATATCTTATATTATAATTTATTATTTTAAACGAATTTAGAAATCAAGGACAAAATTTAGTCCTTTAGTAATTGGTGATTGATTTGACTCAAACTGCACGCATTAAATAAGTCTCTAGCTTTGCTAATATTTTTACAGTACATTTATATCATTACCTATCGTACAGCTAACGGCAACACATACTCGTAAGAAGCTTAATCTCTGCATAGCCAGCCTGAACCACTTAATAGACATTTTATTACCTTCGATATACCCAAGAATATTAATTAATATACTAAGACCTCCTTTAATTAAACATAACTTACATAACACCTTACCTTCCATATTGAGCCATCGGCACTCTTGCACATGACATTAAAATCCATTTTACTATCATCTAAGCGGTTTTATTGGTCGCTCGTAAATCGCACACGAAGTTAGCCGAAGTTAGACGATTGAATTGATCGTAAAGACTGGTGTCTTGTTCGGGTGACTGTGGCTTGTGTGTGTGATGAGAGAGATTATATTTCCGAAAATATGTAATTTAAAATTAATAAATATTTTACTAGCAGCCAATACCTACCAAGTTATGTAAAGAGACATTATATAATGCCGCCTCCACACGCTTGCTGTTTGCCACAAACAGTGGCGAACAGCAAACACGTGCCGACCACTGATCACAATCACCCAACACAAACGCGGCATCCACATGCTTGGCGAACGTGCTAGTATATTCCGGATTGGCAAACATGGCAGACGACGAGCTTGTTGTTGCAGCGATTACTTTCGGGTTAAACTCCTCATTTTTCCTTACAATTTACAGTTAAGCTTAGGATACACAAAATGACACGATTCGTAAATTTGACTACCACTATTAACTCCGTCCGCAGCCCGCAAGCTTGCGCATACTACTGAACTGAACAAGCTTCTGGATATATCGCAAACACGTTTGTCGAACTCCCTTTGATTTGTGCATAAAAAGCCGACACCGATGCCGATCACGGGCGAACACAAACAAAAACAGGCAAACACAAACAAACTTCGCTCTTGTTACCGCCGGGGTGCCGGCAGTTTTAGAACCCAATGGCTTGGCACGCGACGATGGGAAGAGACCAGACGGGATGACCATCATGCCTTGGAAGGTGGGTAGGCCTTTGGTGTGGGATGCAAAATTTGTCGACACCCTTGCGCCATCCCATCTTCTAAGCACAGCAGGCTGTGCTGGGGTGGCTGCTGCTGGTGCAGAAAACCTCAAACGGCGCAAATAGACAACCTTATTAAAATTAATTATATGTCTGAGCCGTTTGAGGTTGAAACATTAGGTCCATGGGGTCCGAGTGCGCATCGAGTTTTTCGAAAAATTTGCACAAAGCTCGTCGACTCTCCATGTGACTAGAGGGCTGGCCTTTTCTTCAGCTAGAGAATCAGCATTGCCATTCAACGTGGCAATGCTGCCAGCGTTCTGGGCACGTTTCCTATTGACATCGATGTGGACGAACTTTTTGATGCACATTGAGCTCTTTTCCGTCTCCCCTTTGTATTTGTATATATTTATTTTATTTTTTAGAATATTCAATTGTATATATGAAACAAAAATAAATTCCCCATAATTGAAAAAAAACACAAACACCCATCCACACGTTCGTGTTTGTTGTTTGCTGTTTGCCATTGTCACTGACCTCTATTATACAAGTACGCTGGACTAAACATACTATATGAAATGACAGTTGATTTTTGTGCTGATTCAAAGCGCCCCGCTCGAGCGTATCAGGAACTAAAATTGACACATTTAGAGATAGGATACTACCGATATTTCTAAAAATTAGGTAATACTAATATATTTGACTGGAAATATTATAATATTGTAACTAATATATCAGTATTAGTGATATTTTTAAATTACACTAATATCAAAATAGTAGACTTGGCAAGGCGTATCACTTATCTACTGTATTGACTTCTCGTAGTATGTTGGAACTAAATTTCTCATATTGGTAATAATAATCAGTTATAATATGTTCAATAGCAATGTGTAATACTAAATTCTGGAATCATCATCATGATCATCCACGGCCCGACTTCGCCCACTGCCTGAGCACAGGCCTCTCTCTTGTACCAATCACTACGTTCCTGAACCTGGAATTAATTCTGGAACAATTTCATGATAATTATAATTTTATTAACAAATGTTTTGAAGTCAAACAATTTATTATCTGCATCTGAAACAGAGCTGAAAACTGATTTCAGCGGGGGTTGGGTCATCTCGATAACTTATTTTCATTACTTTATTAAATATATATATTTATTTAGGTATGTATCATATAATATATGTATATATGTGCATGTTAAGCAATTAAAAATATATTTTGTTGTTAAATTGTTGCCACGATTTAAACAATGCACCTGCCATGTTATCTCTTCACCACCCTTGGTTGACTGGTAGAGAATGCCTAAGGCATTAAGTCCGCCATTGTACCTTGCATGAAGTTTAAAAAAATAAATATAAGTAACCTTGCTGGAATGCGATGTCACTCTTATTTGCACCTTAACACTACAGAGACAAGATCTTAGCGATGAGAGCGAGAAATACGTCCGTTGTAAATGATTATCCATCTCATTTATTATTATATAAATGATGTTCCCTTCACGAATCCGATGGGCGTACAACTAGTGTACTTGAGCGAGGAGATACTTGCTCAAATGTCTTTGTCATATTTAAATCTCACTGATCTGACAGTAATGCGCTATAACTTTACTAGCACGCTATCCACTAGTTTATAGCTTGCAATCTGACTGAAAATATTTTTTAGTAACCTTTACAGCAATTATTATATTACTTAAAAATTAATCATAATAAAAATAACTGTTTTTTTTTCTCTTACGTATTAAATTATTCTCACGATCGATAAAAGTATTTTACCGAAAGCTGTGTCCCATCTCTAATATTAGTTCCATGCGACTCTCACGTTAATTCACGTTGCTATCAGCGCCAAAATGGCGATAATCAAATGTCTTCATTTTGTCATCGATAATATGAAGTCCAGTGTACAATGTATGATAGAGGTCAGTGGCCATTGTTCACCAAGCGTGTGGAGGCGGCTTAAGAAATAGCAAGAAGATATAGTTGTTCTATCTCACGATGACGTGTGAATCGTAGCAATATGAATCTTATTTCGGCGTTATAAAAATCACGTGAAATGTCATCGTTAGATAGAACAAATAAGAAAAAATTTAAAGGACTGACCACATGTCATTTCGGTAATGCATTCCAATCCCATAATTTTTTTGACAAACGTAATCGCTTTCACTTTGTCGATCCCCTTTGTTAGCGAGCGAATTAATTTTCGAATGACTCTCAATTCTTCGAACAAAACAAGACGTTGCATGATGGCCATAAAATCTATCAATGCCGAAATTCCCTGGCGTGTCTGTACCTTATATTTTAAATATTTTTAAATAAATTTTTCACTACTCCAATTCTGACTCCAAACGACTCAGTTGTCATGACGACAGAAAAAGACCCTTGATTTATGTCAATAAACTGTCAATTTGAGCCAAGCCAAGAAAAGGGATTAGATATATAAAGAAGCAAAAAAATTTAATTCACTCAATTCTTCATTACTGAAATTCTGCTTCACAATATTCCACAGCTTATATTTGGCATAAATTATTATTATATTTTGTAAGTCGCCGCGGTTTATTATAAGTACTTATAACTTATTTATTTACAGGAAATTGCTAACTTGAAACCAATTTGTTTGAAATATTAGTAACTATAATATTAATATACGCAAAATACGCACTTGGTCGTGGAGTTGCGGAAACCAACCCGTTTTAACCTAATATTAATATTAGGATTTAGGTAGGGTTAAAGTATTTTGTATTTAAAATAATACTAACTGGATGTCGTTCACGCGTACAAGATTAATTCTTCCTCTATGATCTATTAGACAAAAACAATTTTCAGACACATGTAAGTATATCCAAGGACACGGGCATCGTCTAGAAACCATCTCATTTTACGGTGGCAGGTCTAGCATTATTGCATGTAGGCACCTTGCTTCATCGTTATCAGCATTTCAGCCCAAAATTACCCACTGTCGAATATAATTCTACCCGTTTTTCAGACGAGGGAAGTATTTGTAATTTCCTACATCTCTGAACCGGGTGTTTGCCGCTACTTTGATGATATCGTAAACCCAACACGGTTCTAGACGGCCCTCTTTGGCGCAACCTTGGCCACCATTCGGTCAAAGCCACTCCATCAGCCATTCGATAGACAACTTATTTCACACACCTTGTTTGTAGAAAGTTTGCATTTTAACTGAGTCCAAAGAATCCGGCTATAAATCCTGGTCACCTTATTCCATAACTACATCACACATCCCTTCCCACCACAAGACACAGCCACCCTACTTCGTTCATCCTCATTACATCTCTCAAACTATTTTTATGGTTATAATTTATATCCGCGATATTGGGATTGGTTACACCATAAACATGTCGTCAGGTTCCTTGACCATAAGTTTTGTCATTGAGTGGTATGTTGGTTCGTTTGGTCAGCTTAGCTTTCGAGAAAAGTCTTCAGTTTGATTTGTAACGTCTTAGCAAAATATAACATCACACTTAACTTTGTATACCTCTTGTATACACTTGTACATTCAGGGTGTATATCCTGAAAGGTTGACCAGAAATCCCTATAGTTGACATAATTTCTTTCTTTCTTTAGGTCTTAAGGCGGTTACGCTATACATCCTATCCGTGTCCGTAAAATTTCGGTGACAAAGTAGCCCTATTATTTCTTATAGGGAAGCGAATACGAATACGCAATATCCGAACTCTATCCATCATAATCTGTCATAATTCAGAAAATTTTGAACTTGGAACTCAAATCACGGACACGGATCACGGATACGGACGTATTGTTCGTAACCGCCCGTATGTTATTATCATCATCATGTCAGCCAATAAACTTCTATTTTAGTCATGGGCCTATACAAAGCGTCTTCACATTGATCAATTCTCGCATCCAGCATATGCCCATGGCCCTCGGCAGGTCATCAGTCTACTTTATGAGTGGCCTTTGAACGCTGTCTCATCCAAATTGTTACATAATATAAACATTTAAAAATTAAAGACAAAGGCATTGATGCAATCATGAGAAAAATGCCGCCAGAAATGCCCACGTACCAATTTAATTTAGCCCTGTCGATCCCCAGAGAGAAAATCCGTGAACCCGTATTCCGAACGATACACATACATAATCAATCCCGGATGTCCATTCATCAACATCCAAAACTCGGGACCCTAATTTAAATTCATGGGACGAAGTTTAAAAATAAAGGTATGCCGTGTGAACAGACCTGTAATCTGATGAAACAACAGAATTTTTCAATAAACTGAAAGTTGCCATCGATATTGAATAAGTTTGTGGCCCCTACTTTAGAAACCAGTAAAATGTGATGTATATTTTGTGTTTTCGATACCTTATATTGAATATATAGTAGGTATGTACTGGTAGGTAGATTGCTTAGTTAAATGGCAATGTTGAATTTTGACCGTAAAAAGGCAATCCCTTTGGTGGCATGAAGAGTCGACCGGTTAATCGCTAAGGTCCTAAGTTCTAAATCGAATATTATAATTTGATATCGTGAGTCGTGGAAATTAATCTATGTATTTTTTCAATTTTACTATAATAAGTTATATTCTTAAAGGTCAGTAATTCTAAGATACCATTATGTGTTTAAAGGGAAAAACACTTAATTGCACTTTTATTGGATCTTGGTTTGAAATCATCAACTTAAAGAGAACAATCGTTGTGATCAATGGTCGTTGCTCAATATGAAAAAACCTTTCGCCCTTTATTGTTCAATATTCTTGCATGTTTATTTCAAAGATACGATGGTGTAAATGCAGTATACAGTATACAGTAGCAGAATTTTAGAAAAATAAATTAAAACAAATGGCGGACCCATTTGTTTTAACCACCTTTGGTTTAATTATGGTTGGTTTGTTCACACCATTGGTGGGTGTAAATTTCGCCAGGTGGATTTTATACGAATGTACCTACAGTATCTAGTATCTTCTTGCAGATTGATTTTATTTCTGATAAAACATATTGTGTTGGTGGAATATAACGCACGTGTAAGCGAATTGATATGTTTTCCTCTAACGAAATAAGTAGCCCTTATGCGGCTATATGGATAATAATACATAATTTTCTTCCTTATTTCCGGTTATCTATTATAACAAATAACATCACGCTTATAATGTATTGCTCGAAGAGATCAATAGGGATTCGACACCCGGGTGGATCAAAGTATTTTTGGGAGCCCTTTACATTTTAAAGTAGGCGTAATCTGAATTTATGCCCGGTTGGTGGCAGGCTCACCCCGTATTTAAAACATGAGAAACAACATTAAAGGTTACACTATCGCATTTATATATTCAGCTTTATGTATAAAAAAAACTAACCATAATAATATGACCAACTTAAAACATTGATTAGCCGATTATGTGCCCTTACACGTGGACTTCGCAGAAGACCTTATGGACGCCACTGACACTGCAATATACGTATGTGGTCATCTACTGTGACCAAAAGATTTAAAGAGTTTTCCATCGAGTCGAAAAATAGAAAATAAGCAGATTCTAAATTCTCAATTAAAAAGTAAAATATTTAATCATAATACCAGGCCTTGCGTCCCCTAACCAAGGATGCCATACACGGGGTCGTCTAGCACCCATGTGCTGGTTTGGTACCTGGGGTGGTCACGGCGTGAAATGTGTTCTGGTGCACCAGTGATGGGGGGGTTTCCCCCAGAGGAGGGTCCGGTGACGGACAGTCGCGGCGGTTTCGCGGTGAGTGCTTACGCATGCCCGTGTTCCCGCCATAAGCGGCACAGGAGGACACCGAGGCGTTTTAGTGGGTTGTAGTCCCACATAACTGCGCTATCTACCCGTGGTGTCGCAGTATGCATGAGCACTTCTCGAAGTAAAAAAAAAAAATAAGTACTGCTGTCCCTAAATGGTTAGACATACACCCTCATACCGCCAATCAATCAAGAAAATCAATTATCTGATAATCAGTTGTGAAACTAACCATAATTATAGTTAATTTTCTTTTAGAAATATTGCCCATAATGTTTACTTTTCAGTTAATATTAATTTTCAACTAAGTGATTTTCCTTTTAAGAAAACATCGTTACTGTTTTCTGAAATCATAACAAAGTAAGCCAAACAAAATAGCAACAAATTACTAATCGCATCGAAAACTAAGAGTTAATCAAAGTTGTAACATCTTTACCCATTAGTTACGGTCGAGCACGCGGCCTACTATGTGTTCTCGATCGCAAAATTAGCTACGAGTCTTATTGGTGAGATGTAATTTGGATTATAGTGAAGTTATAATCCCCCGTTGATGGGGTCTGGTAGGGCCAACTTCGAGAAAGAGGTCAACCGTCGAATCCGACTCGGATGGGCAGCGTACAGGAAGATGCGCGGTATCTTCTCGCACAATTTACCACAGTGATGCAAGACGAAAGCCTATGACCAGTGTGTGCTGACATTGCTCTGAGACGTGGTCGCTCACAATGGGCTTCACCAGAAAGCTTACAGTCCCCAAAGTTCCTTGTGTGATCGAATCAGAAATGTAGAGATCTGCAAACTTAAGTGGCAGTGGGCAGGGCACATTGCTCGCAGAACGGATGGCTGATGGGGCAGAAAGATTCTGGAGTGGCGACCGCAAACCGGAAGGCGTTGCGTTGGAAGGCCTCCCAACAGGTGGACCGATGACCTGGTGAGGGTTGCGGGTATCCACTGGATGTGAGCCGCACGGGACTGAATAATGTGGCGACGCTTGTCAGTGGCCTATGTCCAGCAGTGGACGTCTTCCACCTGATAAGATGATTAAGATGAATCCCTAGGTTTGATTCTAGTGTCGGACAAAATGTTATTGGTTTTACTATCAGGAATTTTTCAGTAGCAGTCCGAAGTCTGGATTGTGCCCAGTTGATGACAATAGGCTCGCCTCCTAATACATAGGACTTAAACATAACTGGCAAATTAAGGTCGTACTATCGGTACACGATACACCTCTGCCTAACCCTTCAGAGAATACTGGCTTCATGGTATATTATATGAACTAGTTACTTTCATCTAAGTTCCTGATACTTCTCTTACAAAAATGTTTATTATGATACAAAATACTCAAATCGGGGTAGCCTGGTTGAGGTGATAGATTTTTAATAACAATCACTTTAAAAAGTGCCACAAACATAATTATCTTACCCAATAGTTTAGAGTGAACTAACAAACTCACTGTGAAAAGACCTATTTCATTTTTATCATTATAAATGTAGGTTGATGGAGAGGGAGGGAACGGACAAAGATAAGATGGATGGACTGCGTGATTATATACTTACAATCTTTAAAAACGACTTCATTGCTTTGTGTTTGAGCTAGCCTGGCGTGGTACGCCTTTCCATTAAAATTTAAAGATTTGGTATTCGACAAATAACTTGTTGCCTCTCCTAACTATCTTAAACCCTTATTTCTCATGAAATTATTAACGATTTTCGCTCCAATGGTAGGGGCGCAAAATACTCAAGAATCACCGTCAAACCGTCGAGACTCGTGCAAACTTTTCGAATCAGCCCACAACGGTACAGCGCCGTCAATCTTCTGATGTATCGGAAACTATTGCTATTAACTGTGTTATTGTAGAGTATTGTAACATTGTTATGCTTTTTGTAGTTTAAAAGGTTTTTGAAAAACATTTTGGCGTTTTCACTCCTAGCGCAGGTGTTAATGGTTAATGGTCAGCAGCATTTCTCGTGCTATGAAATAAAATTATAGGTATTGTCTAAACTCATGTTACAGTGCCTGCAGTGGCATGTGTTTCTTTGAATACAATGAACCGGCAGCCTAATTGCGTAAGTGAGTTCGGTAGGACAAATAAAATAACTCCATTTTAAAGACTATGATGACATATTTCCTTTAACTATTTTCGGCATTGCGTAAATAATTTAGAAAGGTTATGTTCTCCACCCTTATGATGTGAATTCATATATCTATTTCATGACCTATCCCCTTCTCTTTCGAGTGTATTGTGCAATACGAAAATCGTTATTTTATAGGTGTCGTCACCCATAATTATACGTATTCTTTGGCGAATTCACATACGCAATTAGGCTGCGGTTGAATGCCGTAATTAAAGAATTATTTAAAAACATAACCCTTTCCTTGCAGTTGTGTAAAAAAAGCATTGTATCTCAGGTGGATCTACGTTTCGGATACTCAAGGGGTTAAAAGAAGGCTCTATGGGTAGCATATTTTCGATATATACCTACTCGTAAATAGCGTTCGTCACCATATTACTAATATAATTTTCCTATTTTTTGCACCAATGGTAGGAGCGCAAAGTACTCAAGAATCACCGTCAAATCGGCGAGACTCGTGCAAACTTTTCAAATCAGCCCACAACGGTACACCGCCGTCAATCTTTTGATGTCTCGGAAACTATTTGCTATTAACGGTGTTATTGGAAAGTATTGTTTAATTGTTGTGCTTTTCGTCGTTTAAAAGATTTTTAATAAATATTGCACCTCCACTCCATCTGAGGGTGTCGCTGAGAGACGATTCCGTAGCTAAGACTTCACCTCTCGTGCTAGAGACTTTGAACCCTCGACGGGTCAAAGTCTGTTAAGTACGTGCAACTTTTTTTAATTCATATGTACTTTCCAAGTTTATCTTGGACATCGCTGACAGCGGTGAATAAAAACATCGTGAGGAAACCTGGGCTTAAATAGTTAGTTTTGTTGATGGCAACACAAAGTTATCTATGATATTTATAATTTGTTGTAAAGAGCAGTCATACGCTCTCTTCCGCTATGGGCTCGATAAGCCAACACGTTTTCATTTGAGTGAAAGTAAATGATCAATTAATCAAATTATATCAATTAACCAGCATATATAAACTACAGTCCACTTACCAACCTACATATAACATCAGCATCGAATTAACAAGCTGAAATTAAGTAAAACTCCAAACAAGTTTGTTATAAGATTGTGATCCAAGGCGTTCCAGTGTGAAGATAAAAGAATAAAATAAAGTATTGCTTATAGGCTCAAATGTGAAACATAATCGAATTTCAGTATTTTATATTCGTGAAGTGCTGAAAGTCTATTGGACGAAGGTCATTTACAGTAATATTTAAGAAGCCCTAATATAATGACGTCTTCTGTATTCATCGAAAACTGACGTTTTAAAGATTTAGTTTTCGACCTACCTACGACTGAATCCCAATGTTTCCAATCTAGATATTTTTGCATGAACTTATGATAAGGGTCGAAGCATAATTATCGCCTATCGTTTAATATAAATAATTTCATGAGTTTTCCTAAAGTAAGTAAAGATACCATTCATGCAAACCACATCAAAATAATATTACCATAATCTTCATAATCACAGTAATACTGTTACAGCTCCACTCAACATTCAGGTATCTCTCAAACTCGCAAACAACTCCAAAAATATCTGAGACGAAGAATTAACTCTGAAAAATGGCTGATATTTTTGAACTTATTGCAAACTTTTGTTTTCCTGAATGACACAGCTAAGAGATAGCAAGATTAATCACTCTGGCAAAGTTCCAGGCCACAGGCGGTAAGGTGTAAAATAAATAGCCCAAATGAGTATATACTACATTGGTGGGATATTAACCCATTATCGAACCACGGAATAAGCTGTTTTCTTTTAAGTAATAGGGCTTTAAGCTATACTGGCCAGTAAAGTGTCTTGTGGTATGGCGCTGGGAACAAATTATCGGACGCGGCTGACGGACGCGACTGACAGCCGCGACTTATAGAGTATCTGTGTGAATGTACATTACATTGTGCAAACTATCTGACGTAAGTCGCGGTCGTGACCTTGGGCGTTCGGACGTCTGATAGAGATCTGGCCCGTTGGATGCTTGTGTCAGCCGAAAACGTCCGCGGACGGTGTCCACGGGGTGTGGGAGACGTCCTAGCGTCAGAAAAACTCTGACTACGCTATATCTCGCACGTGCGTGAGTGGTTACAAAAAAAACTTAACGAGTGTGTTCGCAGCAGAGAATTGCGACCTCACTTACACTACTTGACATGTTTCTGCGTAGACATAATCTTCGTTGAATAAGCTATATTGTCTATGGAATAAATGCTCGGACGCGTCCGCAAGCCGCGTCCCAAACGACAGTGCACACATATCAGTCGCGGCTGTAAGTCGCGTCCGTCAGGCGCGTCCGATAATTTGTTCCCAGCTTAAGGCTTATAGAAAGTTCTGAGTAGATACAAGCATGTGCTTGCTTGGTACGGGTTAATGCTATAGGTATGTTCGGTGGGTTAAAAATACAGATGGATCCTATAATATCCAATCTTTTTCATTTCTCATTGATTAAATCTATAACAGCTTTATTTTAATTAAATGCTCCCTAAGCAACATATTTTTATTTAATTACTGCAATCATATTACTGGTAATATTTAAAAATATATAATTGATCAACTGTGACGATTATAACATTAATACTTGTTTGTATAAAGTTTTTCCGCTGAGTGTTGTTTTTCTTTTATATACCTCTGAAAAATGGGCAATCATTGGCGTTGTATATACAAACTATAACTAGCTACATTCCAACCAGAAATTATCCATCTACCAGACAAAAACAGCCATTTTCCTCCATCTATACACACTCACATCTGCCGACCCAACTAACACGATTACACCGCGATGTTCATTGGTTAATAAGAGAACACCTGCTAACCCACTGTTTGTATTAAAGTCTATGACGTAGGCGTGTGACGTCACCACACAGCTTTTATTGTGCCTAATGGAATTCTGTTATATAATCTTTAGTGGAGGATTTGGTAGGAATATTGTGGAAATAGACTAGAATAATGACGTCATGTTTTCAGCTTAAGCCGTTATTCTATCTGAAACAGTTAGACTTAATTATGTTTATCTCCAATCTAGTTTTAAATAGAGATGTATGCGTAAATATCGTTTCTAGAATACGGGTCTGATACGAGTATTAAAACAAAGTATGGAGAAACTTGAAGCACAGTAAGTCATTCTTAAGTGCAGGTTATGCACCCTAGGATTTGAGTCAAGGTCTGATGCTGCTATTAATGTTGCCCGCTACTGGTGCAAACTATTTAAAAAGTTAACCATCGACTCGAAATGAATTCGATAGTATGTTTATTTTGTCTAGAGCTTCTTAGGCCGGTATTCCATATATACCTACACACATTTTGTGTATAAAGAATTCAGTAACGTCGGGGAAGTCTGAGCTCTTGCTCTATTGAGTACACATTCTTAAGCTGAAGAATTTGTCAAACTCGAGAGTTGTGATTGGTTGGTAGTTGATTGGTAGCTGTGGCCCATTTTGAGTTTGAGTATGAGCATCTGGAACACGGTTCTTAAAAGATTTTTTTCAAGAATGTGTTTTAGAAGCTCTGTATCTAAAGCTTTTAAACTCTAAGAAGTGGTACTCGGACTTGTGGTAAAAGAAAACATCATGAGGAAATACAATGATCCGTACCTGCACACTCAGGCAAGGGTAGAAAGTAAGCAAAGATCGTATGAAGAAACCTTTGTTCTTTCAATTGCAAAAGTGCAAGGCTTGATGAGCGAGGCTCAATGACGAATGTCGTTATGGGCGAGTGGTTATTGTTTTGCCTCTCATGCATGTCCCAATAGGGGTTAGTACTAATGTAGTTTTTTCAATTCATATTTATTTTAGGTACACTGACATCGGTGAAATTTGGCATTTGAAAATTAAGACATTTTTTTTTTAATTTTTTGCTCTCGTTTCACCTGATGGTAAGCCGTTACTAGAAGTAACCTATTCATTATTGACTTAAATACCCACAAGTTGTAGGTATCAGGAAATATATACTACTAAGTATAGCAATGGGTGCGTAACGAATACTCAGTCAACAATATTCACAATCAGGCGCAGTACGACAAGATGCCAGAACCCAGCACCAAAAAACGATGAACCCACCCTATTCCCATTTATTGCTAAATCGGTTACGCTCTGTTACTTTAGAATGAAGCAAAACAAAAAGAAATCGCTACAAGATTGTACCTTGGATCTGAGCCAAATACTGCCTGACCCAGTACTTTTCTGTGCTAAGTGTGCCGAGGAAACGTAGGAATATCGGGTATGTCGATTCACACAGTACCAAGAGAAATAAACTTTATATATTGTCACCACTTTTCCGATAAGAAAATATGACTTGCAAATATGCCATGTCACTAATGCTGCCTTCATATTGCACTAGAGTGTAACTATCTGACAAAATCCATATTTTGAGTTATAACTCAAAACGACGAAAACAAAAACTGCGAAAAATAAAAAATCGATGTTAATCAATAGTAATTAAAGTTAAATATGGGGTGGGTATGGGATCTACCTCCTAGCGATCCATCCCGGGCAACGGCACCACAGGCAAGCCTGTGGTACGGCTGAACGATCCCACTTAAGCGGTGGTAGGCTCCGCAAGGGGCCGCCTGGCTCGCGACCACCATCTCACCGGAGTCCAGCGCCAAGCAGCTTGCTGTGTTCCGTCAGTGTGTGGGACTGCCAGTGCCTTTGGGGGAGAAGGAGGATGTCAGTTGCGCTGTTCAGAACCGGTCTTGGTATCTGGGCAAAACTTGCCAGGTAACTCATTTTGGAGGGTAGCAGGATCCAAAGCACGGTGCTAGCCGTTGGCCGACCGCAGTCAGTAGGGAGCCCTAGTAGCACGCCAGCCACGTGCCAAAAGCTGCCCCGCCAACTAGCGAAAAAGAAACATGACCAAAGCAAAGAAGAATATGGTGAAACAACGGCTCAAGCTTCCCCATGGCAAAATAATCTCTTTTGCAGATGATACTGCTCTCGTGTTCTCTGCCGATACATGGGAAGGGGCTTTCGATGCTGCCCAGGGGGGTTTTGATGCTGTGAGGGAATGGCTTGAATACAATATCTTGACTCTAAATGTAGACAAAACCAAGTATATTTGCTTCAGTATACGGACAAACACAAAAATTAATTACGATCGTCAGTGCATCATACCTCATGAGTGTGTCTCTAAAGAAAATTGCTCTTGTACTAAATTGGAAAACGTTAAAACGTTTAAATACCTAGGCGTTATGATAGACAACAACCTCAACTTTAAAAACCACACTAAGACCCTCTGTGGTAGGATCAGGAAATTGATATACGTTTTTAAGACCCTCAGACACGTCGCCGAACCCGCTGTGCTGAAGCGAATATACTTTGCCCTTTGTCAGTCCCTCATCACATACTGCATATCTGCATGGGGTGGATCCCCTAAATCTATTTTGAAGCCTATTGAAGTTGCTCAGCGTGCCATTCTGAAGGTTAGCACCTTCAAACCAATATTGTTTCCAACCGCGGTTCTTTACGAATTTTGTGGCGTCTTAACCGTAAGACAACTTTTTATTCTGCATGTTATAACAATGCAGCATAAAAATCTCACCTACGACCCACTCATTTTAAATAGACGTACAAAACACTTGGTTTGCCCTCAACCGATAGCTTTTAAAACCAATTTCGCCACTAAATTTCCTTTATTCATTGGCCCCTACATCTACAACAAGCTAAATAAAATTCTTAATTTCTACCCGATGACAAGGAAATCTTGCAAAATCAAAGTGTATGAATACCTCCAGATACTCACGTACGAGGAGACAGAGGAGTTGCTTCGAGTTCCTAGATAGACAACAAATAATGGTATCATATTATATTCTATGATATAATTTTGTAAATTAATAACGAAGATAGTAATAAGAGCAACAACCGGTCCGCAATCTCACACACCCTCTCACACTCACTCATCTCACTTCCATCACACACAAAGAGAGGACTAGTTACACACCTACCATTAGTATTTTTGTTCTTCTTTGTTTTACCTGTTATTAATTGGTTCTTCCTCCATTTCTATTTTGTATTGGATAACATCTTGGTTTGCATTACGTAATTTATTGTTTTTGTATTATTATATACTTATTACCTTTTTATTAGTTAGGTACATTCAAACATGGGATCATCATATTCGAAATACCTACTATTAATTGCAACTCAAGGGAATCGGCGTTGAAGGCTGAAATACAGGCTATGCCTAGTTCGGCCTCAAATGCTAATACTTTTGTGTATTTTAACATTAGTTTAAGCATTACTTGTGAAAAATGTACAAATTTATGTGAATAAAGATTACTATTACTATTACTAACGGCTGCACTTCCTCCCACTAAAAGTGCACCTCACCAACATAAGGGGGTTGCACTCTAATCTCGAGTCGGTCCAACACCATCTTGAGACTGAGAAGCCGCACCTGTTTTTCCTAACAGAGACAACCCCGTTGGACGTGGCGTACCTCTACTACCCGGGTTACTCTCTTGAACGCAAGTTCAAGGAGCAATCTGGGGTCTGTGTGTACGTCCGCCATGACATTTGTTGTCGTCGTCTCCGTTGGTTTGAGAAATCGGGTTTTTCTGCCATATGGCTACTTGTGGACACTGGCGTGGAGAAGTCTCTCTACATCGGCGTATACCGATCGCACGCCAGTGAACAGGAGACGACAGCGGTTTTTAACTGCCTCATGGACTCGGCTGACATGCTGGGCGCAACGGTACCCAACAGCGAAGCTTAATTTTCTGGGGGACTTTAACCCCCATCATAAGGAGTTGTTGTACCCGTACCTGAAAACTGACCACGACTGGTTAGAGGCGCGCAAGTTTTCTCTATCGCTAGATCTAACCCAGCTGGTGAATGTAGCAAAGCAGGTATCGGATATTGACGGCCGTACACTCAATTGCTAAGACCTTCTGCTGACAACTGATCCGGACAGTCATTCGGTATCGGTCTCAGCCCCACTGGGAACGTCTGACCTCATGGGCTCGGCTGACATGGCCCAGCAACAGTACCCAACAGCGAAGCTTAATTTTCTGGGGGACTTTAACCCCCATCATAAGGAGTGGTTGTACCCGTACCGGAAAACTGACCATGTCTGGTTAGAGGCGCGCAAGTTTTCTCTATCGCTAGATCTAACCCAGCTGGTGAATGTAGCAACGCAGGTATCGGATGTTGACGGCCGCACACTCAATTGCTTAGACCTTCTGCTGACAACTGATCCGGACAGTCATTCGGTATCGGTCTCAGCCCCGCTGTGAACGTCTGACCACTTTCTGGTGAAATCCGTGTCGACTCGCTCTCCTCCAGATGAGAGGCACAAGGCGAGTATGGCGATACGAGTCAGCCGACTGGGACGAGATGCGGCACTTTTTTGCGTCTTATCCTTGGCGGTATGTGTGCTTCTCCTCGAGTGACCCTTTGAGCTGTGCGGACGCGGTTGCGGATGTGATTCGGCAGGGAATGGAGTATTTCATTCCATTCACCGTCATTCCGCTCGGTCACAAATCCCGACCTTGGTATAATGCAGACTGGGCCCACGCTGAGGCCTGAAAAGAGTCTGCCTACCAAACCTGGGTCGGGGCCCGCGACCGCAAAGTTAGAGCGCGTAGGGTTCGCGCGAGGAAAAGAGCTTTTAATTCTGCCGCCAAGTTCTGCAAGAGGGTTTTGCGTCGGGCACGTTTTGACCATAATGGACGTATTGGGGCCAAGCTGGCATCACACCCTCCGTTCGCTGAAGGCACCGCATCGCACGTAAACAGTTTTGGTCACTGACTAAAGCGGTTGAATCGAATTTCTGTCGTCCCACCTTACCTCCAATTCTGAAACCTGATGGGTCGCTGGCTCACTCTGTGAGTGAGAAAGCAAATTTATTTGCATCTCTCTTTGCTAGCAATTCACGTCTAAATGCTGGCTCCAAGCAACCATCTACCTCATTGTGTCTCTTCGATGCCGGAGATCGCTGTTCACATTAAAGAGGTCCGGAAGTATTGTGCAGTCTAGACGTGAACAAGGCCAGCGGGCCTGACGGCATTCCAGTGAGAGTGCTGAGGCTGTGTGCGCCTGAACTGTCTCCTGTGTTGACACGCTTGTTCCGCCTCTCTCTTGTAAAAAGAACGGTGCCAAAGTCCTGGAAGCTTGCAAATGTGCAATCAGTGCCCAAAAAAGGCAACCGTGCAGACCCTGTCCATTACCGTCCAATCGCCATTACCTCCATTCTGTGCAAAGTTATGGAAAGGGTACTGAACAGTAAGTTGCTGACCTACCTTGAAGACAATTATCTCCTCAGTGACCGTCAATATGTCTTTCGCCGAGGACGGTCAACTGGCGATCTTCTTGTTTATGTCACGCACTGCTGGGGTGACGCCATCGAGAGACACGGCGAAGTATTTGCTGTATCGCTTGATATCTCAAAGGCCTTTGATAGGGTCTGGCACGCAAGTCTACTCAGTAAGCTTCCTGCGTATGACATCCCCGCTGGTTTTTGTAGCTGGATATCAGACTTCCTAAGCGAACGGTCGATCCGAATAGTCATTGACGGCTGCTCCAGGTGACCTTTTGGCTATTGATGCAGGAGTTCCTCAGGGGTCGGTTCTCTCTGCAACTCTTTTCCCGCTGCACATCAATGACCTACTTCAGCTTAGTATTGTTGGGTACGCAGATGACAGTACTGTTTCAGAGAGATACCTGTCCAGCGCAAGAACCAGCGTGGATGAAGTTCGTTCCTTGAGAGAGGCTATGGTGGACCGAACAGATTTGACCTTAAGGCTTGTCTCCCAGTGGGGTGATGACAATCTGGTCTCCTTTAACGCCACCAAAATACAGGCGTTTTTTTAATCGCTAAAAGGAGTCTTTTGGATCAAACGCCCACTTTTCGGGGTGCGTCTGTTCCAGTGACTGATCGGCTCGAGCTCCTAGGCATGGAGTTGACATCCAATCTCATCTTCAGCGCCTCCGTTGAGTACAAATCCCAAATTGCGGCCAAAAAACTGGGCATCCTAAATAAAGTGAAGTGATACTTTACGCCTGGACAGCTTTTAACCCTATACAAAGCGCAAGTCCGATCCTGCATGGAGTATTGCAGCCACATTTGGGATGGCTCAGCTAAGTATCAGCTTGCCGCGCTTGACTCGGCAAAATCTATTCCCAAATCTCTTCAAAGTTAGAGTGAACAGTAGGCTTCTTCTGGATAACCTCACTCCATCGTCGACTCTGTCTCTGTCACCTATGACCTAGACTAGAGTCAAGAGCAAACCAATGAAAAATAAAAAAAAATATGTAAGAGTTGCCGTTGTAAAAAAAATAGATCTAATTGCAAAAACTAACTATAATCTGTTTAACTATTGCAATCATAATCTGATTAATTTACTTACCACTGATTTCAAAATTTTGTATTTGTTCTCAATAGATCCATTAACTTAAAAAGCAGCAAAACTGTTTCATTAAAGTAGGATTCGATACGTTCATAATTCCAAATGAAGAAATCGGCCCATAATCACAACAGAATTGAGTAACATACTTATTCATTATAAATTCAAGACTATAAATCAGAACAAAATAATTTTCCTAGTACTCTGCGCTTTTATCTTGCAGCACATCTTCAGTATAATTTATTAAAATGCACTTGACCGGTTTTTTATGGAATGATTTGTAGTGTATCTGGCACCATTTTTCTCCAGAGAGAACCGATTTGAATTTTGTTTGTTCAGTATTTTCACTCCGATTTCCCGTTTTAGTCAAAATTCAGTACAAAGACCTATTCAAGTGAAGTAATAAACGTTGATTGCTGTGCTTAGTCACTGCCTGTAGGCGATTTCAAATTTCATTATAAATCTAAGTTCCTTCACTATTTCGTCATAGGCAAAAATTTGCTGTTTAGAATTATACAGATGTTTTTTTTCTTCTTTTTAATTTGCCCCACGCTAGGAATTTCTTCCTGTATCATAGGTGCGTTTACAAACATATAAACTCACATACACAACACCCAGAGCCGGAACAGTTATCTGTAGGTCATACAAATATTTGTTCCGTGCGGGCATCGAACCCGCGACACGCAGCGCAGCAGTCAATCGTTCAACCACTACGCCAACCGTGCGTAAATTGAATGCACAGCCGTAAGGCTACAGCGATAACATTAACGGTCTTATTAAATTCAACAACGTGTTCTCTAAGTTTAGAAAATATTAAATCCTATAAAAATTCGCCGATACATTGTCGCGTCGCACCTTTCTATTGGAGCCATTATGTCTGATATTATGCAAGTTTCTTATAAAATTAAACGTGAAATTAAAGCAGGAAACCTGTAAAACTTAAACATGACCGCTCCAAACCTATCACCTACAATTACTTTACTCGTTGACCCTAATTGACTATGGTAACTTTACCAAACTTTGTAAAAAACAAATAGGGCAAAGTTGATGTTTTTCTTTCATGTCCAAACCACGAACACCTAATAAACATTGTTTTAGAGTTTAATTGGTCTCATTGGTTTTGAATTCACCAGTATTGAGATCTTGAATTACATTATTAAGGAAACAATAATTATTAATTAAAATCTCTTTTTAAAACAAGCTTTTTGAACTAAATGTAATATTGCTTATATAACAAAACAATGAGCGCAAACACGACGGTGTTATAATGTTTGGTTGAGGAATTGCTATGGCCACCTTCTAGCTGCATCACGAGGCAAGCACTACAGTACCTACCAAATTATTTAAATAAATAAACATAAAGTTTATTAATGCTTCAGTTTACATAAGGGTTTAAGTATTTGAAGCTTCCTTTTAAGCAAATAATGCCTATGTTAGGAGACTCCGCTATTCCATAATATAGCAATAATAATTACTAACACTATCAGTACAAGTAGATAGTTAAAAATAACAAATAATACTGTCTGCGCCACATTAAAATAGAAATTAAATATAATAAACACTTACTCACGCACTCAAATTATAACAATTTGATAGCAACACTAACATTCATTTCACATCATTCAATCAAATACGCGAGGACCAACCCCTAACTCCCGCGCACACCCTTTCCTACTTCCTAGTTACGGTCATCCGGTCATTCCGCTCGTCAGTTGTCAAAAAGTCGCAACTCCGGAAACGCGTTTGCGCGCCCGTTGCTCTCGCTCTCAAAGAAAACTCAAGTATAAGTGTTAGGTGTGAAAAACAGATTCTGTGGGTGGCTTACCAGTATTGAAACTATAGTGAAGACTTCACTGCTTACCTATCTGCCTTTTTTCCGCTGCGCCCACAAGTTCTAAAGATAATGTTGAGAGTATTTCTTGAATGTGGAAACCTGTGCGAGAAATAATCTAAATGTTTCCATTGTTACATAAGTACGCTAAGATTCAGCTTAAGAACATGCAAAGAATGCTTGAAAAATTAATTACAAGTTGCCGGACACACATACGTAAGCAAGGTAAAATAAAGCTTGTAAAAAGTGAAAGTGGTATTATGTTTGACAGGCTTTTGTCATTGATGTATCTATCTATACTCTATACTAATATTATAAAGAGAAAAGATTTGTATTTTTGTATGTAACGAATAAACTTAAAAACCACTAGACCGATTTCAAAAAAAGAATCACCATTGGGATGCTACATTATCCCCGGGTAACATAGGCCACTTTTTATCCATGTATTCCCACGGGAACTACGCGGGTGAAACCGCGAAGCATCCGCTAGTACTTCCTTACAAAGTATAAAACAAAGTTCCGCTGTCTGTCCCTATGTATGATTAGATCTTTAAAACTACGCAACGGATTTTGATGCGGTTTTTTAAATAGATAGAGTGATTCAAGAGGAGGGTTTTCACGCAGGCGAACCCGCTGGCAGAAACTAGTAATATTATAAAGAGGAAAGATTTGTGACGATTAAACTTAAAAAATACTGAACCGATTTGCGTCCGCTTGTTGTGAAAATCAATTACTTTAGAAATACTCCCGAGGCTTCGGTTAAGGTGCCAATCTATCGCCAATTATCAATATGGCTAGCTTTTTCACAACTTTGGTCAAACGTGAACCTATCGACAAATAAATTAAAGAAATCGGTCAAGTGCGTGTTGGACTTCGCACATTAAGGTTTCCGTAACAAACCATAAAATCACGTTGGTTGTAATAGAAATAAAAATGAGGCATTTTCAAAAAAGCAATCTCATTTATCAATAGCTGTATGTTGATATTTGTTAGTAAAATACAAGGTTTTTTTTTAACGTCACTTTTCTAACTCTAAACTTATCTAATACTTGGGCGGTTAAGATGTATCTAACGATGTCTTAATATAAATCCGGCTACCGATTTCAAAAATATGATATAATAATAGTACATTATTGCAAAGGCCGGGAAATAGGCAATTGCAGGTCGAGTATGAGTATAATACGAAACAGGCAATCGCCATTTCCGCCGAGGCATATATAGTGCTTTTCTAAAAAAGAATACAGGGAAATAAAACATAATTTTTAATAAATTGCTTTTCTAAAAAAGAATACAGGGAAATAAAATATTATCCATTTAATTTATTAAAAGTTACAACAACATTGCTGGAGCGTTGAAATGTTCCAAATAAAAAAAAAAAACGCTCCTGCAATGTATTTGATCAACATTGCTGGAGCGTGGTAATGTTCCAAATTTAAAAAAGGCTTCTGCAATGGATTTGATTTTCTTTGTCCGTAAATTCGAAACTTCACGTGTTCTGTTTTCGAAAATAATGACAATATGTCCATGCATATTTGATAAAAGAATATTACGTACATACAAACCCTATCTTTGCAATCGGATAAAAAGCTTAGCAGATTGATTGACATTTTTACCATAAGTTGATACTTCCTTTTCATACCATAAAAATAATATTCCTTCACTATCACAGAATACTTTGTCAAATATTAGATGCCGTATCTTATAAAATGCATAAAAATTCAACATGAATTTATGAATTCTTATGATACGAAACGTTTACATGAATGAATTGAGATGTAGATTCCCCTTCTTCCTTTACATTCGCTATACGGATATTGTAGTAGGGTTTTTATTAGCAGCGAACTAGAAATTATAGTCCCATATACCGTAGATAGTGAAAATATGGGGTCAAGATGTAACGACCAATTTGGAAGGAATTGTGAGGCTGTTTTTCTTGGTAAACCGATAGCAGAAGTTTTATTTTATTTGAACCAGCTTCTGCCGGTGGTTTTGCTCGCGTTAAAGTAGGAAATTATCGCAGGGGTAAGTTGCCTCCGAATAAATATTATACTATGTCCTTCTCTAGGATCCAAACTAACCCAATGTCAAAATTCATCTAAATTGGTTTAGCTGTTTGGGCGTAAAATTGTAACAAACAGACGGACAGACACAGTTACTTTCGCATTTAATAAAAAAGTATTCTTGAAACACCTTTCTGTGCTATCCAACTAGATTCATTTCCTTGTTAATGTTCCTTACATTAACACGGCATTGAATTTAGTTTTTTTTAAATCAGAATGGTGGTTTCTTCAGAAAACGTTACGTTAAAGAGAAAAAGTAAACAATTCCTCCAATTCATCTTCATTTCTAGTAAATAACTAGATTTCTGGAATTAAATATCTTTGCATTTGGTAAGAAATATAATGTATCCAAGTAAAGATTTAAAGCTTATACCCTAACATTCATCATCATCCCACAGCTGGACATAGGCCTTTACCAAGCGTCGCCATATCGACATATTATTCTGTGCTTCTCGTGACTACAGGAGCTGTGGGAGCCTGTCCCGCAGCTCAAAACAAAACCATAAAATACTGATCATGGCCATTTCAATTGGAAACTAAAATTATCAAATTAATTGATCTTCACACTGACAATTACTGAGGCCCATATTATAAGTACTAGAAACTTCCTCTTTTCTAATGGAGTTCGCTATTATAAAGGGAAAAAACCCCGATTAATAACTATAAATATCAAGCTTTAACCATCAATTTAAATTCTTTCGAGAAATTATTAGACTATACGGGTGAATTACCTTATGACATACATAACTTTAGCAATTTATCCATTCAACTGAACCACCTTTGCATAATAAATGACGTCACTCATTAAAACATCAAATTTATTCAAACATATAAACTGTACAAAGTAGTGCAAGCATCTCGGTTCAATGCAGAGTTCCATTGAAGCATGTAACACGAACGGAGCGGTGTCGCTTCAGCTCTCAAGTACGAACGCGTCGGGAGGGCGTTGAACCGGAGTGACGTATGATCGTGTGGAAGGAGTGGACTATTTAAGTAGATGTTATGGAAAAATTAAGAGGGATACTAGTTTAGTGATGTGACAAAATCTAGGCAAGCTTGGGACTTGATATGTAGGGTTCAGAACTTTAGATAAATATGTACCTTTTTTACCCGCTTGCGGCACTCTGGGTTATCTTACTAACTCCGAGTTAGTAGCGAACCCTAAGTTATTTATTAATTTAACCTCGTGGTAGTAACTAAGTTTCTAATAAGTATTATTGTTTCTATATTATGTTCATTGTTTAAAAATACAGAGGTTGTCAGTGGTATTGTCGCACCACTGACAACCCCATGTCATGTCCAGGTAATCTCTGTCCATTCCAGGTTGCCTGGAAGAGACCGCGGAATACGATAAGGCCGCCCATTGTATGTTTTTAGTATTAAGTTTATTTTTGCTTGTTTATTATTGTGTACAATGAAGTGTACATATACATATAAATAACTCTGGGTTTTCCACCCATATGGGCCTTAGCGACCTTCCTGATGGCTTGAAGCACTTCGATTTAGTTCATATTGATATGCGATTTTGTAAATAGCATGTATGTTCACATGGATGCAATGCGATGCAATTCGACCGACATTCATGTGAAATTTCCTTAAAATAAATTTTGTTGTGGGATCATGATCCAGTTCAATTCAATCCAATTGCAGATCCAATTTTGTTGTTTGTCGGAATTCATCAAGGTTCACTATCTTGGCGCTTTTCTGATGTTGACCACTGTTGATTCAGGCTTTCAGAAGTTGCAGTGGTTGCAAAGAGGGTGGCGGCTTTACCTTCAAGAAAAGTGGCGTAAATGGCTACGTATGTTGGCGCAGTCTCGTCTGACTGGTATTCAGGCTTTTGGGCTTCTACCTATCCGTAACAATGAAATGACAACCGGTATCAAAAGGTTAACTGGTCTGGTGGCCCTACCGAAGATGGTCCCAGACACCTCGTAAGGGGTTGCCTGGTATAGTGTGCCGCTTTCCATAACGTAAGGTTGGTGAAGGAGGCCACTATAGGAAAACTCAGTAGACAAATAGGGTACGTGGTCTGGTGGCCCTATCTGTACGACCCGAACAGATGGGGCTCTCGCAGCTGGAACTACGGGTCCGGCTGTTTGGATCAGGATACGCGGGGTCAGGTAGGCCCTCCACCATTGCAAGCGCAAAGGTGGGACCTGACATTGAGGTTGGACTCGCGGTGGTCTATGTGGTGGTTGCAGAGGAGTGGCATGTTGTCTGCTCGGCTATGTGTGGGTCGAGCGTCATTCCTCGCGCGCAACAAGTGTCTGAAGTTACCGGCCCAAGGCAAAGGGCCACCTGGTGGTCAGACGCGGGGTTCGTGAGTAACCCTCAAGCAAGTGAGCTCCTGTGAGCGAGCTGCATCTCCGGCACTTTCCTGGATAGAAAGTAGAGGACTACCCGTTGGATTAGTTTTCCGGCAACCCAGCTGTAGGCATTGGGTAGATGCGATGATTTGTATTCGAGAGGTGAGTTTACAGCTCCGGGACCATTCTGGAGAAATGGGAGCCAGCTTCTCTGGCGTCCTTAACGGGGATTGAATCCGCTAGCACCAACTGTGCTGGTGCCGGTGCTTGCACTAGTGCTGGCGTGCTGGGGTGCGTGTGGTGAGCGGCTTTATTGCTCCGGTACCATTCTGGACAAATGGTAGTGAGTAATCACGATGCGACTCACATTTTCTCTGGAGTACCAGGGGCGAGTGCTCTCGGAGGCGTGACCTACCGAAGATGGTCCCAGACACCTCATAAGGGGTTGCCTGGTATAGTGTGCCGCCTTTTATAACGTAATGTTGGTGAAGGAGGCCACTATAGGAAATCTCAGTAGACTAATAGGGGTATGGTCTGGTGTAATGGATGGCTAACCATTCATGGACCAACCTCGCCTTGAACCTTGAATATCTACACGTGCAATTGTTATTATTGAGCATCTCAACTAGACCGTAAATGAAGCAAAAGGATCGTAGCAGGTAGCGGTCTGTATTTTCTGCCTACCCCTACAGGAAAGGGATTATGTTTATGTATGTAAACTATAGCAATAACTATGGCGAACAATATAATAAATGTGAAAGTTTGGATGGAAGTGTGTGTGGAAGTGTGGATGTATGTGTGTTACTCAATCACGCCAGAACAGCTGAACTGATCTGGATAAAATTTGGCACTGAGATAGATTATATCCCGATACTTTTTATCCCGGTATATTGTTCCCTTGGGATGAAAAATACTTTTCATGCAGGCAAAGTCGCTGGCAGAAGCTCGTATTAATTCATTTAAAGTTTCTCTGGAAAAATCCAGCACTTGCTAATTTTCTTGGCTCGATATAAAATTTAAAACTTGTTCAGAATATTTGCTTGATAACTTTTTAATCTTTGCCTCTTTTGTTTGAACGCTCCAATTTTACTAAACATCGTTTTCATAATGGAATTTAAAATCTAAACAAATAAGGCATTTGTATATAGAGTTGGTAAAAAAACATCAAACTGATTAGTAAACAAGATTTTGTTTTGACTAGAATTTTAATAGAGTAAAACCTAGACAATATACTATAGCTAATGTCAAAGTCAAAGTCAAAGTCAAAGTATTTTATTTGTTTAACATAGGTAATATGGTACATGGTATAAAATTTGTGTTGTATCACTATGTTTTGCCTTGCAAGGCGTACAAAGTAGGTGTAAAAGAAAAATAAAAATAAAAATAAAACGACAAACCAAACAAACAAGATAGAATAACAAGTGGATCGGACATTTTTTATTTTATGGTTCTATCATCTAAAAACTCATTGATAGAGTAGTAAGCCTTTTCAATCAATAATTTCTTTAATTGCGATTTAAAATGGTTTATATTGGTCATGCTTTTTAAGGTTTTTGGTAGTTTATTATAAATCTTTGGACCCATGCCAAGACAACTCTTCGAGAAAAGTGCAGTACTGTGTTTTTTTGACTTTAGTATGCTTTGGTGACGTCTAGTATTAAGTTTCTCAAATTTAGACAGATTCTCCTTAATAAATATTGATGTTTCATAAATATAGAGGGATGGAAGCGTAAGTATTTTTAAACTAACGAAAAATGGTTTGCAACTTTCGGTGGTTTTTAACAAACATATCGCTCGAAGACATTGTTTTTGGGCTTTAAATGCCATTTCTCTGTTGGTAGAGTTGCCCCAAAATATTATGCCGTAACGAAGAGTTGAGGAGACATATGCATGATATGCAGTAAGGACAGTATTACGATTTACAACCTTATTCAAATTGTGTAGGGCATAGCAAAATTGATGAATTTTTTTTATCATAGTCTCCATGTGTGTTTTCCATGTCATGCTTTCGTCTAGCCAAATACCTAGAAATTTGGTTCGTTCCGTTTTAATAATCTTATTTTGGTCATAATTAATGTCAAGAATTTTAGAACCAGTTCTTTGTTTAAATGTCATTATTTGAGTTTTATTAAGATTAATCTGCAAGTTGTTATTATTTAGCCATTGAATTATTAGACTTAAGCTACTGTTTATGTCGTTTTCATGTGAATCAATATTTTCACCAGAAAATACTATAGTACAGTCATCAGCAAATAGGGTCATAGGATGTGGTATGGTTTTCGGAAGGTCATTTATATAGCATAAAAATAATAAAGGGCCAAGCACACTTCCCTGAGGCACACCATAGTAAATGTGTCTCTCTCTCGATTGGTAATTAATTTCAGTTTTAGTTTGAACATCGACTGCTGAAATACAAGTTACCTGTTTTCTGCCAGTAAGGTACGACTTTATTAAGTCTAAAACTTTGCCCCTAATGCCATACTTATATAGCTTATTTATAAGGATTTCATAGTCAACAAAATCGAAAGCCTTAGTCATATCCATAAATAAGGCTGTTACAGGTATTTTTTGGTCCATATTTGTAACTATTTCGTTGATCAATTCATAAATGGCCATGTTTATGTTTTTACACTTTCTAAAACCATACTGCTCTTTAGCTAAAATGCCATTTTTTTCAAGGAACATGTATATACTGTTATAAATAACCTTTTCAATTATTTTGGAAAATATCGAAAGAAGAGCAATGGGTCTGTAGTTTTGTATATTTTGAGGATCATCCTTTTTAAGTAGTGGTTTTATTACGGACAGTTTTAAGTCTTCGGGAAAAACACCATGTTCTATACATAGGTTTGTAATAAAGCTAAAAACCGGTGAAATTTCAACAGCTACGCTTTTTATTATCTTAGTTTCAATGTCGTCGAAGCCAGAGCTATTCGTATTTTTCAGAGTCGTAATTATTTTATAAATGTCAATTGGTGCTGTGGGTGATAAGAATAATGAATTCATGTTCGAATATGTTACTGTTATTTTATGGTCAGAATTGTTTGTTGGCTGTATTTGGTCAATAAAATGATTATTAAATAGTTCTACAATGTCAGTTGGATTTGTTACGTATTTATTGTCGATAAGGAGTTTATAAGGACTGTTCTTGGGAATGTTATTATTTGATGAGTTTATAACCCTCCAGGTTGCTTTAGTTTTATTTACAGCGTTATTGATATAATGGCTATTTTGCGATTTTTGGGTCAATTTGATAATTGTTTTTAAACGTTTGGAATAGGAATTATATCTTTGTTTATTGGCTACATTTGGATGCCGCCTGAAGGTCCATAGCATCTCCCGTTTACGTTTAGAGCACAGTTTAATTCCTTTCGTGATCCATTTCTGTGGTTTAGTAGTTACATTTTTTATTTTCTTTAAAGGGAAACACAGATCGTAAAATAATTTGAATAAGTTATGAAATTCTTTAAATGCGCTATTTGGATCTTTGCAGCCATAAACACCATTAAAACTAAGACTTTGGAGAGCATCTTTAAATTTTTTGATATTTTCCTGGCAAAAATCGCGTTTATAAGAGAACCAGTGTGTTATCGCGCAGGTCTTTTTGACGGGACATTTTATAATTTGAGCTGTATGGTCAGAGACGGCTAGCTCCATTACCTCACATACACTTCCTCTTACGTTGTGTATAATATTGTCGATGCATGTACCGCTATCTAGCCGGGTTGGTTCACGCACACCTAATTTCAAATTAAAGCTATGTAAGAGATTTTGAAACTGCATTGACATTTTCGTGTTATTGAGAATATCAATGTTAAAGTCTCCGCAAATCAGCACCTTTTTTTTGGAATTGAGACATATTTTCCTTAAGATTCCATCACAGTTATAGAAAAATGAAGTTAAAGAGTCGATATTATTCTTAGGAGATCTATAAATACAGACTATAATTATTTGATGTTTAATTAATTCAATTGCACAAGATTCTAAGACACAAGAACTGCAATATTCTTTTAAGTCGAGAATTTTATAAGGATGTTTATTATTTACTAAGATGCATGAGCCACCTCTCCGCGACTTTCTTGCATAGAAGGTAGCAAGAGTATAATTTGGAATAAAAAGATTGCAATGGTCCTCTTCTGTCATATTGTGTTCTGTAACACAAAGTACATCCACATGTTTCCCAAGGCTAGCAAGATCATTTATATGTAAGCTTAATAAGTCCGATTTACTTATTAAACCGTTTGTGTTTTGATGAATAACATGAATATGGTTATACAAGAAAAAAATTTTGATTGTTCACAGTTTCAGGAGTATTAATTTTATGAGAGACATTGTCTATATTATTCGACTTGGAAAAACAATTATGAAAGATCATGTCAATATCATATTTTACATTGCAAAAAATATTGTTCATACCAGTATTATTAATGTAAATAAGCCTTAAGTATTTATTCACATAATTCGTTTTTTTTATTATGAACTCTATTGTATACGCTACGCAAGTCCATACGTACCAACTAGATACGAGTAGTTTGAATAAGAGCTGTTGAAAAAAACTTTTTTGCAAAAAAATACTACCGACTTCCAAATACAAAACTACAAAGAGAAATATAACTTTATTTTTTTCGTTATGGACACCGACTTCAAAAAATAAAGTTATTTTTCACTTTGTAGTTTTGTATTTGGAAGTCGGTAGTATTTTTTGCAATTTTTTTTTTATTTTTCACTTTTTAATTCTACCTACCTAATAGGCAAGTTAGTAAGGTTACTATAACGCCAGAATAGATTTCATGAAACTTGAACATAACCGGTAAAATGAGAGATCTGCGTACCCCTTAAGAGCTTACTGGCATGATGTTATGTCATGAAATGGTATAAACAATAAACAGACATGCGATTGCAGCAATCCCGAGAGATATGCCGTTATTTATTGAAGAGTTCTGTTGTATATCTCCAAAGTTCTTCATCAGATCTTCACCAAATTAAAATGGGACTAATTTCGGCACATACTTTTTCAAACAAAAAAGAATTTATAAAATCGGTCCACAATTGAAATCCACACGGTGAAAAACAAAAAAAAACAAATATAATGTCGAACATAGAACCTCCTCCTTTTTGGGAAGTCGGTTAAAAAGAGATTTCGTTACCTCTAGTTGAAAATTCAATTAAAGTATTCTCCTTGTCTAAATATCAAAATCGCTCTTCAATGTGCTTTTTCAACTATATTTCAAGCTTGTCTGCATGTATTGTATAATAATTCAAACTGTACCCTTTTCTCAAAAGCCTTGTCTATTTAAAAAATACTTGAAACTCCCTTCTTTATCTTAAAATTGTTTTCTTTGGCGTCATCGACGAAGAATACTAATCGTCGCCTACGAAGTCTCGGAATTAATCTTGGTTTATCTCTGTCTGTGAATAAAAATATCGCCGTGATTGTCGTCAGATTAATACAAAAACGAAGGCAAAAAGTCTGTTGATGTTTTGACAAGGGAGTACAAAAATGAGGACTTGAGACATGCCTTTGTGTCGTACTTCAGGCGTTAGGAAATGCCGATTGCTCTGTGTTACTGTGGGACATTGCTGAGAATTGCTTGATATTTTTATGTTTGAGGTAGGTTTTGTAAGCCACCCTATAAAAGGGTTGGTTGTAGAAAAAAGTATACTTTCTTTATCGTACTGCGCTAATGTTTTTCAATTATTTATCTATTACTACTAATGTTTAAGTATATTTATGTATTTAGTTTATTATTTTGAATATATATGGTATAATTATATTGTATTTATTGTTTCACATCACATCACACATCATCAGCCTATTAATGTTCCCACTGCTGGGACACAGGCCTCCTCTCTGTGAGAGGGAATGGGCCATAATCCACCACGCGGGCCCAGTGCGGTTTGGTTTTTTTATTTATTGTTTATATTTAAATAATCCATTACTTAACTTTCTATATTGCACCTACCACTGTTTATCTCTCCATCACCCAAAGGTCGACTGGTAGAAAATGCCTAAGGCATTAAGTCCGCCTCTGTACTTGTATGTGCATGAAGTATTAAATAAATAAATACTGACTAATTGGTCAGTGATACCAAACGATACTGCTGAGCATGCATTTTATACGATATTGCAATATTGTTGTTGAAAGGAAGGAGCGATTCGGGCCCAACACAAATATTGTTAATTACAGTTTAAGTATTGGTAATTGAGGCAGCCCCCATGCCTCAATTTAATAATTATGTAAATTCAATAATTTGAAGCACAATTTTTTTTTATACCGTTCCGATTTTAATTCCCGGGTTGGGAAAAGTGTTATAGGATTGTCCATCTGGATTTTTTCAGTTTAGTCCCCAGCATGAAACTTGGCAAGGTTTTGGCGTAGTGGGGATAAGCTCGCGCATAAGCCGCGAACTGACTAACCACCAAATAGAGCGAACGCGCGACGCCATTGGTCAGTCTATCCTTATAACCAACCACGCGCTCGGAACGTTAAACGCTAAACGTTCTCCGCGTCCCGCTTGGTAACCAAAGAGACTTAAAAAATGACGTGCGCATGTAACGACTCTTGCCAAGTTATGTGCTGCAGTCAGAATTCTGGACTTGCCCGGTTGATGGCATTAGGCTCGCCCCCTATTACATTGCACTTGATAGTTGAATCACCCTTATCATGTAGGCGTAATGATATTTTTGAATCTTCATGAATATAACTTATTAGTTTTTATAAGACAGATTAAAACTTTAAATGAACCCACCACAACAAACTACACAGACTTTCACCAACTTTTATAGAATTCCGTCTGTGCAACACAGCGGTACAGAAAAGTCGAATGCATGTCTGCGTATTTGTCAGAGTCATCCATTTAAATCTTTATAAACTTACATTTATGATGTACTGATTCCTTCTTTATTCTCGATGGCAAATATAGAACTTATTGTTACTCAATTTATTGTTCTCGATTTCTCTCCCGGAAAGTATGTTATTCTAGAGAAAACCAAATACCTGGAAAGCATATGTCAAAGTCGTAGGCAACCATGTTATCACTAACGTGTCGGCTCCATAGAACAGTGCCATCAATACAACTCCATTGAGAGGCCAACCGCATATAATAAAAGTAGATACAGAAGCCTGAGTCATGCAGGTTTCATACTTAGCGTTTTCGGGCGTACCTTGCGGATCAATATGGGTCCTTTCACCACTAGCACAAGTGTATTACAGTCATCAATATATATATAGGCCTAATGCATTCAACTGTTGGTCAAAAGCTTCTTCCAAGCTGTATTTTAGCTCTTGCCTTCCGGATCAAGTCTGATCCAGGTACAGCTGGTTGTAGCAGATTGCAGTCACTCTGGATTTCTTGCAAACACAAAATTTTAAATAAAATTACAAGAAAAGGAACAGAAGTCACCAACATAGCTTGCAGGGCATTCAAACTGAAGTGACAGTATGCCGGTCACGAAGGACCGATGGCCGGATGAGCACACGAATCCTAGAATGGAGCCCGCATATCAGCAAGAGTAGCATAGGAAGCGCCTTCGCAAGATGGACCGATCACCACAGCAGAGTAGATAACGCAAGAAAAGTACATGAGTTGTGCTTCTGTGCAGTTACTTATTCTATGCCCTAACCATTGAGAGGCCAGCCGATACGTCTTCCTTTTGTTAGGTAAAGAATATTAATTGATAGACGCTGGACAATGCAGATAACTTTGTGTGGGGGAATTTATTTCTATGTGTTGATGAATAGATTTATTTCCATGTGGGTTAGTGTGTGCAAGACTAATAGCGGTGTCTGATTTCGGGGGGAAGAAATTGTGATGGGACCTTTTCAAGTCTTTTTATGAACCTCTTTGAATTATGAAACTTAAGTATATCGCGTAGACGGGCAGTTATCACTACCACAAAAAATAGGACGGCGCTCCGCCGCTTATGTACTTTGCGGCTTCACGCTAACAATATATATTATTAAAATTATGATATTAAATTTATATATAATATGAAATTATGATAATAATTTATTGAATTATTTTTCAATTGATGGCAATAGGCTCGCCCCCAATCCCTACAAAGGATTTAAAAATAAATGGCAGAATTTGGGTGTATAATCCCCACCACGTAAGTTGACAAGAGTCGTTAGGGTCGTCGTACCCAAAGGGTTAAAACGGGACCCTATTACTGAGAATCCACGGGCCGTCTCTCTGTCTGTCACCAGGCTGTATCTCATGAACCGTGATAGCTAGACAGTTGAAATTTTCACAGATGATTTTTTTATTATCTGTTGCCACTATAACAACAAATACTAAAAACAGAATAAAATAAATATTTAAGTGGAGCTCCCAAACAACAAACATGTTTTTTTGCTGTTTAATGCAATAATGGTACGGAACCCTTCGTGCGCGAGTCCGACTCGCACTTGCCCGGTTTTTAAGTCTCTTTTTGCCGGTTTTTGGACATACCCCTATTTGTCTACTGAGTTTTCCTATAGTGGCCTCCTTCACCAACTTTACGTTATAAAAGGCGGCACACTATACCAGGCAACCCCTTACGAGGTGTCTGGGACCATCTTCGGTAGGTCACGCCTCCGAGAGCACTCGCCCCTGGTACTCAAGAGAAAATGTGAGTCGCATCGTGATTACTCACTACCATTTGTCCAGAATGGCACGCCAGCACTAGTGCAAGCACCGGCACCAGCGCAGTTGGTGCTAGCGGATTCAATCCCCGTTAAGGACGCCAGAGAAGCTGGCTCCCATTTCTCCAGAATGGTCCCGGAGCTGTAAGCACGCTCACCTCTCGAATACAAATCATCGCATCTACCCAATGCCTACAGCTGGGTTGCCGGAAAACTAATCCAACGGGTAGTCCTCTTTTTTCTATCCAGGAAAGTGCCAAGTGTCTGAAGTTACCGGCCCAAGGCAAAGGGCCACCTGGTGGTCAGACGCGGGGTTCGTGAGTAACCCTCAAGCAAGTGAGCTCCTGTGAGCGAGCTGCATCTCCGGCCGGTTTTTGGACAGTTGACACAAGGATCGATTGACCAATCCCGTCGCGTCCGCGTTCCGTTCGCTCAATATGGTGGTTTGTCAGTTCGCGTAATATGCGCGAACTTATCCCTACTACGCCAAACCTTGCCAAATTACATGCCGGGGATTATACTATAAGTACATAAGGGCACGAAACCATTACTCAGTTTTATGTTTCTGTTTTTATTATTAATATTGTAACATTCTTTTGACACCTTATAAGTATTAAATTTGGGTGCACGGTTGGCGCAGTGGTTGAGCGATTGACTGATGCGCTGCGTGTTGCGGGTTCGATTCCCGCACGTAACCAATATTTGTATGACCTACAGATAGTTGTTCCGGCTCTGGGTGTTTGTGCATGTGAGTTTATTTATGTTTGTTAACGAACCCACGATTCAAGAGAAATTCCTAGAGTAGGGCAACGAAAAATAAAAATAAAAAGAATAAAAACTGTTTTTATTGTTTAAAATCTTGCGATACCCGGTTCAATTTATAATATTAATCTTTAATTTGATCACTTCCTGTAAAAATATTTAATCATTAAGTGATTTGCAATTGAATTTTATAAGGATTTAATTTGTCAGTTTCTTTTTTATTTCTTTAAAATTTGTATTTATGTTGCACACCTAAAGTTGATGCTTTTCCGCTTAATTTTAATCATTTTTACATGCGCTGTCAATTTTATGCTTGTTATTTTTTATGTATTAAAACCGATATAATCAGAGTGGAAGATCACTTTTTCGCTACCCATGGATTAAACAGCCTATAATTGAACCAAGATATTTCTTTATTCGCCATTTACTCTTTCTGTCAACTGTTACTGTGTATAAATATTGTTGCAAACCAATATTATGTGTGAATTCAACAACGATGCTGATCACGCGGCGACATGCACCTATGCCTAAGTCTTCGAAGAATGCAGTCGTGATGTATGCTATGTTGTTAAATAATACGTTGACGCTGGTGTTACCTTATTCAAACACATTTTTGATGCGTGGGAAGAGGCAAAAGATGCCAGGTATCTTCTGCATTTTATAAATAAAAATAATAATATAATAAAATTAGTTTAAGTTATATCTCTCTCTTGATAACCTGTTAAAAATGTGTTATTATGGCTATTAATATTTATGTCACCGTCATAATTTCAGTCGAAACACGAGCAGTGGGCTCGACATAGCCTTTCCCCAAGCTTTATCACACTGATTGGTCCTGTGCGTTTCGCATCCATCGGCTACCTACAGTCTTGACCAAGACATAGCTCCACCTAGAAGGAGGCCTTCCAACGTTACGTCTTCCAGTTTGCGGTCGTTACTCCAGAAATTTTCAGCCTCATCGGCCATCCGTTCTGCGAGCACTTCTACCAGCTCTCTGGCACTTAAGTTAAAAATAAATATTTTTGTTCTACTGTAATTTTAAGCAAAATTAGACAAAATTAAATGATGACACTTATTGTACAAGTCCAATTTCCATTAAATATTTACAAAGGCTCTTAATATTATCACGCTGAAGGATAATATATTCAAAGACCATTAAGTCCATAACAGTAAGCTAAATCTTTGTCTGAAATCTTAATTATTACAAAAAATCTTCATATTATTGTTAAAGTTTCATAAATCTGAAACTATATTAACATAAAAAAAAACAATTACCTATTATTTGCGACAAAAACTTAAGTAGATTTTGTTTAAACAACTATTATGCTCCAAGATTAATTAAAGTAGGATAATAAATACAAAGCATTTATAACTAATTAACCTTTCGGCAATCCTCATGGATATCCTCTACCCCGAGGAGGGCGAAGGGTGACCTAACCTCTTCCCTTCCATTTCAGAAAAAAAAGTAGGTATATTACCTATTTGAAAATGGCAAAAAAAAACAAGCAACACTTTCGTGTTGCTGCAAACCTGGATTTGAATAGTGATTTTTGTCGTTATTCAGGTAATTCAATAAAGCAGTAAAGCTACTATTCATTAATTTACCTTGATAAAGTAACTGAAACAAGTATGCATAATCATTATGAAAAATTCAGCTGAAAGATGTCCACTGCTATACATATGCGTCTCCCAAGTGTCGACACATCGATCGATCCTGTGTGCTTCGCATCCAAGGCTCCTGTCTGTTTCGCATCCAACTGATCCTCGCAAACCATCAAACATTAGGCAAGTCATCGGTCTACCTATTGGGCGGCCTTCCAACGCAGCGATTTCAGGTACGCGGTTGCAAATCTTGAACATTTCGGCCCCATCGACCATTTTATTCTATGAGTATTGTACTCTGCCCACTCTGCATCTTCATTTCTGGTACGACCACGCAAGGATCCTCCGAGCATCTCTCCATTGCTGTTTAATGAGGTACATTGCGAGCTACTACGTTTCAGTTCCGTATTTCATCACTGGCATACACATTGGAGAATTTTGTCACGAGACATCGTCATCAACGAGAAGACTATTTATTACATTGACTTTTATTATAATAATCTTTCCTTTCTATCCAGGCCAACGATTCCAAGTCTAAAACTACCGACAAAGTAAATGCCGCCTGTTCGCCACGATAAAAGTATTACGCTCAAACATACTTTAATGTACCCCGCTCATGTAAGCAAGAAGTTATGCTGCAGTTTTCAACAAATTTTACCGTTTTCAGTCTCTGAGTAATGTGTATGTTAACTTAAAACATGCTAATAATAGCAATTTGTATCGCTCGTAGTATAAGCTGCTGAAATTACGTTATATTGTATAGTTTTGAGTAATATTGATTGATGAGACAAAATGAGTCCGACCAAAAGTTCGTCAGCCGATTTTGAGCGACAAAGATTGTACAAGACGCTAATCTTGTATGGTATGGTTTTGAGCAATATTGATTCATGAGCCATTATCGATGCAAAATGAGTCCGACCGAAAGTTCGTCAGCTGATCTTGAGCGACAAAGATTGCACAAGACGCTAATCTTGTATGGTATGGTTTTGAGCAATATTGATTGATGAGCCATTATCGACGCAAAATGAGTCCGACTGAAAGTTCGTCAGCTGATTTTGAGCGACAAAGATTTCATAAGACGCTAATCAAACATACTGTTTCTGAAACAACATTTTCAACGTGTCGCAATTTAAATGGCAGTTAAGTAATGCAATTGGTAATCTTTCAAACAATCACAGTAGAGAGTAAGAGATAATTTGTCATATTAATTTTTCTATAATTTCCGTTCAAGGAGATCTAAAGGACCTGATGACCCAACACAATTCAAAATTGCGCCGATAGGCGGTATCACGCAAGTATTTTCTAAGTTAAAATCAAGTGCAAATCGGACCCATTTTGTCGGATTGCATCCATGTGTACTTGCAAGTTGGCTTAGTAAAAATCGCGTATCGATGTGGTATAAATAGAAGCGCGTCGAGCCACCTGGAAGATCGCTTACTTATGTCGTCATATTACGTGTCATAGAATCTGACGGTACCATTAAAACACCACATAACATTTTTTTTTTTTTTTTTTTTTTTTATTTCAACCTTATCACATACATCTTTACAGGATTACACCCAATACGATAAATGCGCTTAACTACAGTAAACCTAATCTATTACATAACAGTAGATATCTAAACTAATTTTATGTTAATTTGTTTACATAACAAATTTTATCTATAACTAATTTTAAACAATGCACTCCTTGTGAATTCACCCAGAGTACAGCAGAATAGGTCCGTCTCAATAGCCACAAGGTTGAGCGTGCGGAGTGCACGCGTCAGCGGCGCCTCTCTTAAAAGGTTGGTTCGACTGCGCGGCTCAACTAGCAAGCTCGGCCGCCGCCGTCGCCAGACGTACCTGTCCGGAACATGCAGACACACCTGTCCTAAAACCGTTGCATTATGCACCTTCCCTCTCAATATTTTGAAAATATATGAGGTGAGTGTCAGTTCCCTCCTAACCCTCAACTCATTGTATCCTACCATACCTAAAATAAATAAAGTAGGATACATTAAGGTATAAAATGGGTAAACACCGTAATACCTCATAATTATACAAATATCTAATAAATTTGTTCTGTACCTTCTCCAGCATGAGACTATATTTAGCTTCATGTGGAGACCAGATGACTGCGTTACATTCTAGCTGGCTCCTAACCAATGCATTATATAAAGCTATAATGGCTTTCAAATTCGTGAACCCTCGGACCGTACGAAGCATAAAGCCTAAATTTCTATATGCTCTCTTGCAGCAACGCATAACGTGGTCACGAAATGTCAAGCTGGTGTTAAAGCTTACCCCCAAGTCCTTGACTTCCGTGACCCGTGTCATAGGCAAGCCATCAATATGATAGCCATGCACGATGGGATTGTGTGCACGAGAAAAAGTTATTGTCACACATTTCGAAATATTGAACTGCAACAGATTTTCTCTGCTCCAGCTCACTACCCTGTCAATATCCCTTTGTAGCTTGTCACAGTCTTCGCTCCTTTCCACTGTGAGGGACAATTTGAGGTCGTCGGCAAACAACAAACAGTGAGCGTCTTGGACTACTTCTGGTAGGTCGTTAACCACCAGGAGGAATCCCAAAGGTCCAAGGTTACTGCCCTGACTCACTCCAGACCTCGTGAAATACGGATCTGACACGTGTCCCGCATATTCCACGTACTGTCGCCTATCTCTCAGATAGCTGGCATAAAACTGGAGCGAATGTGGGGTGAAACCAACACCAGCTAACTTTGCAAGCAACATGTCATTATCGACAAGGTCGAATGCTTTTCGAAAATCGAAGTAAGCAGCATCAATTTGCCCCCCACTATCCACTGCCGGCACCAGATGAGCCATGTGGCAGAGAAGATTACTGGTGGTACTCCTTCCCGGTCGAAAACCATGCTGAGCGTCTGAGAGCTGTGCGCTAACCTGTTGATAAATAATCTTGTGAATGGCAGTTTCCAGTACTTTAGCCGGCGTCGACAATACTGCAACTGGCCTATACCCATCCACAGATTTTGCTGACCCTCCCTTAGGAACAGGAACAACGAGAGTCACTTTCCATCGCTCCGGGAACACGGCAGCTTCTAGACACTTGTTATAAATGTGAAGAAGCGGCTTAGCTAGCACTGACCGACAATCCTTAAAGATGTAAGGCGGAATGCCGTCAGGCCCTGCGGAACGTTTCGGCTTCAGGTCTCGAAGCGCGCAACATACGTCCACCAATTGCAATTGGTCTAAGTGCACTCGTGCCGCTCCGTTCCCACTACCTGCTTTCTCTATAGCCGCGTCTACATCCAACACAGGTGGCTCCGCCCTATAGACCGAGTAAAAATACTCCGCAAACTCCTCCGCACACCGTTGACCTGACAATACCTCACCATCCTTCAAGATCTCCTGCGGACTTCTCCCACCTCTCCTGGATTTTATTAATATTCATACCATCAGCAAAACAATCAAAAAGTGAAAACAAATTCTGAAAGCCAGTCTTACATTCAACTTTCCTCAAGCCTCCACGATCCCTATAATGCATTTCGTGACCACGATTTTAATTATTGTTTTGATTTTTTTGCCGACGCTCAACAAATTTGCAGTGCTGAGTGGAACTATAGCTTTTTACATAGTTCTTCATGTTTTATTTATTTACTTATTATATACTTTATTGTACACCACAAAAAAAAAAATACAGGACAAACGTTCACAATAACAAGTGTACACTGGGCGGTTTTATATTTCTCTTTAAGACTCTGAAATTAAAAAAAAAAACACTTTTTATGTAAGTTTTAAGATGTTTTTAAGCGGGTGTTCAAAAATGGATGCGATGTGTCGTGGTGTACTTAGGAATAGTTTGTTTGGTAAGTAAGTTAGCTGTAACATTATTTTAGTTACAATATAATTACTGTCTCGTTGTGTAGAGGTTGGAAGCTCTATTGCTAGATCCGGGGTTTGGGTCCCGGGTTGGTAAGTTTTATATGGATTTGTCCATCTACAATTTCAAAGTTTTATTAATAAAATAATACATTCTGCAAAGTAACATACGACTATGAATATATATATGAAATGTAAGTTTTTTTTTGTTTATTTAATACCCGATACATGTCGAATAGTTATTACATAAAAACAGATAAGAATATTTTCTTGTTTCATACATTTTTGAGCGTGATTTTTCAGTAGTCGAGTTTTAGTTTTAGAACTAATTTTTTTATTTATAGTATTTTGGGGTTTTTGCAGAGCCTGAGGCAACAAATTAATAGAAATGCATACATGTATACATACTTATATACATACATACCGATCAACAAACACTTTGCGACGCCGTAGTCGAGTAAAAAAATAGTTTTCATGACTTTGATGGGATATATCACGCAAATGGTACGTTTGACAAAAATAAAATGAACCAATTTTTTTTGTTCTTGTCTTTATGTCGCTAGAGGGCACCATATTCAATTTAATGTGACGACATGGAAAATTAAAAATTAAAATTTATGAATTGTAATGTTAATGATTGTGACCACACAATCATTACAATTCATAATGTTTTTTATTAGAAATATCGAGCTCTCAATCAAAATCAAAATATACATGGTAAATAACCCGAAACCAATATTAATTCTAGTCACATAGCCTTTAACTAGCGGACAAACAATACGCTTCCAACGACACCTCACTTGTCAAATTATGAAATATAGTTTAGAAATTATGAGGGAATAGATGAGCATACATACATACAAACCGGTAAACATAACCTTCCTTTTTGATTCGCCGTACCGACTAAAAACAATACTTATTAAATTGAATTTAGAGTGGAAATTCAATCATTATCCGTCTTCAAAATCACATACCTAGCAAGCTTTAGCAGAAATAGACCCATCAACACAAATACTACCATTTCCCAAACTTCTTCTGCCAAAACCAACCTTTACCTACATGCACAAGGTCCAAAATCCCTTGCTGATTAAATTAAGAACGCCAAACCGGTGTGACTGAATGCACGAAACGTAGAACTTTAAGAAAATTAATCATATAAGCTTCTTATTCGGAATTCCGCGGAGTCTTAAGTCTTCATTTGAGTCGGAGGCATTTATACAGCACTTGCTTATACCCACAAACTTAGGAGACACTTAAATAATGTTGTTTAATACGATTTTCGAATTGGGATGTTTTGAAGCAATTGTGTGTTTTACAGTCGTAATAAAAGGTTTTAAATGCCTTCCTCTTGTTGCGGTAGCGTTTGGATATAATACATAGATTTTTGTTTATACTGGGAAACGAAACACCGTCTTGGTCTAATCGTTCATTTTATAGTAATTTTTTGGTCCGAATCGCTCATAATCTACTTTTTTCTTTTCTATGTCGATGTCAGTTTCCAGTTTAACTATATGTAGCTGAATACCAGTTTTTACATGGAGTGATTGTATATCTGAACTTTACAACCAATGAATTTGGTAACATAAGATCCCTTGGCAAAAAACGGGTTTTGGTAACATAAGACCCCCTGGCAAGAAAAGGGCTTTGGCTCTAAGACCCTATGAATAAATGATATCCAGATAAAGTAATCTCATTATTAATCATAAAAGGAGAAAGATCGTTAGAGAGAAGGTGATGCAGAAGGGTGGTCACGACCCTCAATACTGAGGAATACGACACAAGGAGGAGGATTAACCATAAAATAAAACCACCCAAAAATAACGATGCAAAATAAACTCAAATCTTAATTAAAATTTCGCAATAAACACAAAATCCATCACTCAAAGGAGATTATTAAGGAAAAGTAAAAAAAATACTTCAAAAGCGTGTGTGTACAAAGAAAAAAATAAACTCGAGTTAAACTTCAAAGCTTTTCCCTCGAAATTGAGTAAGGATTTTTTTGTTACAACAAAAGGATTCGATTATAGGCGAAGAAAGCGGGCTCGACACTTGTGTGCCCAAATGTACCGGGGCAAGCGGTAGCGAGAGAAGTTCTTTATTGAATGCCTATTTATTTTTGGTTGGTGCGATTTATTTCTGATTTGAACGTTTCTAGAAAAGTGTCTCATCTGTAACACATTCTTTCGAATTTTCGAGCATCATCCTGTTTTTATTCTGTTCTATGGAACAAAAATCCTGTTTTTTTTTCTGTTCTATGGGAAAACATCGTCATAACAAAGAAATAAAAAAGCCATTACATCGTAATATCATGCCTGTAGATATTCCTCAAATAACCCTTCGAGGAATGGCAATTGTTCCCACTGCTGGGACACAGACCACCTCTCTGTGAGAGGAAATTGGCCAAAACCACCACGCGGGCCCTGTGCGGGTTGGTGGATTTATTTGGTAAACTTCATGCACACAAAACTACAGAAGCGGACTTAATACCTTAGGCATTTTCTTCCAGTCCACCTTTGGGTGATGCAGAGACAAATTGTGGTAGGTGCAATATGGAAAGTAAATTACAATTAGTTGGATGTCGCATGGCTTCGAATTGTTGGTTCCGAGACATGCCGGTTTCCTCACGATGTTTTCCGTCACTGTTTTGAGAGCAGTGGTGATGATATAATTTTCACAAAGTAATGCGCCTACCTGGGTTTGAACCCACCACTTACAACTTATAATAAATCGCGGCCGTTATCACTGGGCCACCACTGCTCGTCAACCGTCGTATTGCTATCAACCGGGCATAAGTCCAGACTGCTCCTGAGAAGTGCCAGATGGCAAAACCGAATAACACTTTACTCAACAAAATTGTACCTAGGATCTGTTTTTTTGATCCATGGGAAACCTTCAAAAGGCGCCTGGCATTTTGGGCTTGAATGCTTTGAATAAAGACAACAGATTGTGATGATATTACTTCAAGAATTCTTTCTGGTTAAACAAGGACCCTTAAATAGTAGGTATATTATGCAACTAGTGCCATATATAAAGCAAGGGCCATATATGAATCACGAGCAAGTGAAGCATTCTAACAACTGAATCACGACCGTAGGGAGCGAGTGATTCAAGTGTTAGAATCATGAGCGACGCGAGTGATTCATGCCCCTTAATATTAATCCGTTCAATTCAAGAGTTGAATACTATATTATATACGATGACTACGAGAACAAGAAAGATTTAAGCGAAAAGCACAAGAAATATTAATAAATAGATAAATAAATTGTTTATTACCTTCAAATTTTACAAAAAATATGAATCCCTGAACCCTGAGCTAGGTAACAGCACCTGTGTTTCAAGGGCTAGTGACCACATCCATTATGTTACATAATTATAATTAAAAAACCCGGCCAAGTGCGAGTCGGACTGGCGCACGAAGGGTTCCGTACCATTATCGCAAATAACGGCAATAAAATCTCGTTTGTTGTATGGGAGTCCCACTTAAATATTTATTTTATTCTGTTTTCGTATTTGTTGTTAAAGCGGCAACAGAAATACATCATCTGTGAAAATTTCAACTGTCTATCTATCACGGTTCATGAGATACAGCCTGGTGACAGACGGACAGACAGACAGACGGACCGCGGAGTCTTAGTAATAGTGTCCCGTTTTTACCCTTTGGGTACGGAACCCTAATGAAACACCAATGCAATTAATATTATAATTACAATTTAAATAAGTATTCAATCAATATCCTATAATAAAATCAAAATCATTATGAAAAACCTAAATATAAACAAATTCAAAATTAAAATCGAAGAAGGAATTAGAAAGTTGAGTAATATTTGCACAAGAAGATTGTATCGAGTATTTTTTGCGCAAGGAGGTTATATAGCATTGAGATGGAGGTCGTATATATTGGTGTGTTCTAAATTCAAACACATTAAAATTGCTTATAATTCACTGTTTTCGGTGACAAAAATAAGCTTTTTAGAGGGCGAATGGTATAAAGACAATGATATTCAAATAAACAGATACGTTATACACTCACAAAACAATTGAAAAAACATAACCCTTTCCTTGCAGCCGGGTAAAAATTGTTCCGCACACACACTTTTCATTCATCTGACATTTCACTACAAGTCGAAAGGGATGGCTTGATAGAACCAACTAGAAAAAAAGAGACAGCTAGTGTTTGTCACTTGCGTGTAAATGTAAACATACATTATTCTGACCACCAATGTTGTTATCTTTTTCTAACCTCCAAATATCGGAATATTAGGAAAAAAAAAATAGTAAATTGAGGCGTATTGCGTACTTACATATGGTATGAGATCCCTTCTGTTTTATGTACTTTGGTATCATAATTGGTACAATTTCTAAATACAAACGATGGCATTTTTTAAAATTTTGTTTTTGTTTCAACAAAGCGTATCGCTCTTCGCTTTGCGTGACATAAACTAAAGACTAAAGGTCACAGTTGTGACCTATTCGAGTCTTCACAATGCGCGCGCTCATAACATATCTGTTTATTTGAATATCTTTGTATAAAGATATGTTTTTATCTCATCCCCAATTTCTTGATGATTTTTTGTTGAGTATAATATAATTTATAAATCTCTACTTAGCCTTCAAATCATTGAAAAGTTTAACATTAAAGTAGGGTTTACCATGGCGTGTTCTTAACTCCAAATTGTCAAGCCTTCAGTCTCAACCGGAGAAAAATCTTATCTACCAAGATTTTCCTTCACCGTTGTAAGCGATGTCCAAGATCACAAGAAATTTAAAAAAGGCACACATACACACAATCGTTGGTACTTGCTCTGATTTTGATTTTTATAACAGACTTCAAAAACGAGGAGGGGAACATTCTCAATTCGACTGTATTTTTTATGCGTGTTACCTCAGTACTTTTTTCTTCTCTTCTTAGTCGTTGTCTTCATTTCTGAAGGTCGTGCCCGTCTTGAAAAGCCTTGACGGAGTCAACGACGAGCTGCTTCCAAGCCATCCTATCTTCGGCTCTTCTCATAGCATTGGTCACAGTGAGTCCCGTAATGGCCCTGATCTGGTCAGACCAGCGAGTAGGTGAACGTCCGCGTGGTCTTTTTCCATCCACCTTTCCCACTACAACCAGTTTTTCCAGGTTTTCTGGCTGTCTCCGGGCGATGTGACCAAAGTTATTTAGGACTCGTTGGTAGCAGATCGTGGAGAGTCTGGTTTTGATGTTCAACTGGTCGAGAATGGACTTACTTTTTTCTAGGAGAACAGATTTATTTGAAAGCTGGTTCTTCTCATGTGGTCTCATTTAAATTTGATGCGTATTTTACTGACTTCAACTACATTGATGATGTTCGGCATTATGTGCCACACATAAAATGTGAAAATAAAATACTTTTTACTAAAAAATACAACCGATTTCCAAATAAAAAACTACAAAAGGGGACTCGGTTGTATTTTTTTTGTAAAAATGTTTTTACCTTGATTGTTGTCAAGATGAGATTGCGATTTTAATTGGAACGGTTTTTCTTGTAAATACAATAATTAACCTTTTTATCGCTATTTGAATTATTTCCATTTAAAGTTTATTAATGTTGAATAAGACCCAGAGCTAGTGCCTTGAGACATTGACCCTGACCACGAAGGAGAAGCGGGATGAATTAAACAGATTTAGCCAGAACTGGAAGGTGAAAGTGTGGGCTCGTGACAAGTTGAAGGAGGAGACATGTCTTTGCCCAGAAGTGGGACAGAACAGGCTAGCTGCGAAATTAAAATAACTTCTAGATTAAAATTAGTGGACAAAAGCAACAAACGGCAAAATAACCAACTAAGGTAAGTACTACGAGGGAAGTACTTATTAATTTAAATGTATACTTAAAAAATATAAACACAAATTTTAACATCAGCACTTGTATCGATCATTCTCAGCCATATTATTAAATATTTAATGGAGTAACGAAACCATAGCGCGATTTAGGAAACGCGTCGGGCGGACAACGCCATCTATCGAGCGGGTGGTAAACATTTTAAAAATCAGTGAAGGTGAAATAAAATTCGTTTTTGGATTAAATAACAGATTTTCTGTAAAAAAATTCAAAAATATACAAGATTTTTGGTTAATTCATTTAGCTGAGTGACCATGAAGAATTTTACACACTCTTCTCCATAGACATTTACGTTTTGGAAAGTGCAACTAGCTTCATCATTCTGAATTTTTGAATTCAAAAATGTCTGTAAAAAATAAAACACTAGAATTTTATTATTTCCTTAAATATAGGACCAAAAGCACTTCTCTTCCTACAAATTCTTAGCTACTACATACCTGTGGTTTCTCTTGCCCGACACGTATGCTGTTTCCCGAGAGATGCATAACGCGGTTTTCGTGGTCTCAAGCAATTTACATGTTAAATGTCGGCTTCGTGAAGGTTTTATAAAAGATGTGTTAGTTCTAGGAAGGGATATTTTTTCTTTGATAAAAAATGGGGACACAAAAAATTAGAAGAAGCTATTTTTTTATACGAGTATCTTCATTACTTTGAATGATACCCTACTAAAATGAGATTTTCAAGAATTTTCATTTTGTATTTGATAGGCTTACGTTTGACCACCATATTCTCACCTGATAGTAAGCGATAACTTGGTCAACAGCGAAACACGCTTGCCTAGAAGTAACTTATTCACTCTTGAATTTCTCCATAGCCTGGAGTCTGGATCTCTGACTGGTTCAATAACATAAGTTAGTTTGACTTTCAGTGGGTGTGTACTGTAAGTGTGTGTACATCAACCCACTCTGCGTGGAATAAAGGCGATTGGATTTGACCGATATACCAATAATATTAGGGGTTAAATTATTAAACTGCCGATTTTTACTGAAACATTGAAATTATTTATTTTTATTTAACATATTTATTTAATGAAATAAATACATATTTATTTTTGTTCCGTATGGTGCCGGACGTAAAGAATTTCACCATCCCATGTCTTCCAGTAGGTGTCGTAAGAGGCGACTAAGGGACAAACCAGAGAATGGGCAGCAGCGTGTTCTGTGCTTCTCTAACAACCATACTGCGATCGCCAACCCGCCTGCCAAGCGTGGCGATTATGGCAAAACCCCCCCAATGAATACCACAAATAAAAAATGTCCCCTAGTACCCGGCAGCTTGCCTACCCTCGACTACGGTAGCGGTCGAGGCTACGGAATGGCAAGGGGTGCTAAGAATCTCCGGACGAGATCCGGCTACCCCAAAAATCACCGCTCAATGATACCTGCGTACAGGATATCATTGAGCGAGGTACCGTTATCTGTACTTGCACTGGCATCTAGGACCACGCGTAGGTTAGTGAAGTTGTAGATGATTATGTCTACCTGGGACAAACGGTCCAGTTGGGTAGGTCCAATTTCGAGAAAGAGATCAACCGTCGAATCCGACTCGGCTGGGCGGCGTCGGGCAGTTGCGTGGTATCTTCACGTCCAATTTACCGCAGTGTCTCAAGACAAAAGTCTATGACCAGTGTGTGTTGCCAGTGATCACCTATAGAACCGAGACGTGGTCGCTCACAATGGGCCTTATCAGAAAGCTCAAAGTTACCTAAAAGTCAATGGAGAGGGCTATGCTCGGAATTTCCTTGCGTGATCACGTCAGAAATGATGATATCCGCAGGAGAACCAAAGTTACCGACATAGCCCGAAGAATTGCCAAACTAAAGTGGCAGTGGGCAGGGCACATTGCTCGCAGAACGGATGGCCGATGGAGCCGAAAAGTTCTGGAATGGCGACCGCGAACCGGAAGACGATACGTTGGAAGGCCTCCCACTAGGTGGACTGATGACACCTGGTTAAGGTTGCGGGAAGGCGCTGGATGCGAGACGCACGGGATCGGTCAATGTGGCGACGCCTGGGGGAGGCCTATGTCCAGCAGTGGACGTCTTTCGGCTGAAATGATGATGATGATGATATTTATTTAGTCAAAATAATTACCAACATTATATATACATTGCTGCCATCTTATAAGAAGGTCATTTATGCCTTTGCGAATGAAAGCACTTTGTACTGCCTCCTGAGAACAAAACTTTTTATCACGTAGAAAATTGTCCAAATCACGAAAAAAATGGTAGTCCGTTGGAGCAAGGTCTGGCGAATACAGAGGGTGAGAAATGGTTTCTAATTGCAGTTCCTGTAGAGTTAAAACAGTTTCTCGTGCTGTATGAGGTCTCGCGTTATCATGGAGCAATAATGAGTCGGGGCTGTTTCACTGCTATTTTTGCTATCATTGTTCGGAGTTCGACACAGTAGACATCTGCAGTTATTGTTTGACCAAACCTGAGAAAGCTATAGTAAATAACACCATGCTGAGACCACCAAACAGTTACCATTACCTTTTTAACCGACTTCCCAAAAAGGAGGAGGTTCTATGTTCGACATTGTTTGTTTTTTTTTTGTGTATGTTCACCGATATCTTCGTCAATTGTGGACCAATTTTGAAAATTATTTTATTGTTTGAGAAAGTATGTTCCGAAATTGGTCCCATTTTAATTTGGTGAAGATCTGATGAAGAACTTCGGAGATATACGACAGAACTCTTCAATAAATAACGGCAAATCTCTCGGGTTTGTTGCAATCGCATGTATGTTTATTGTTTTTACCATTTCATAACATAACATCACGCCAGTACGCTCATAAGGGGTACGCAGATCTCTCAATTCACCGGTTATGTTCAAGTTTCATGAAATCTATTCTGGCGTTATAGTTACCTTCCTGACTTGCCTATTAGGTAAGTACAACTAAAAAGTGAAAAATAAAACAAACTTTTTGCAAAATAATACTACCGACTTCCAAATACAAAACTACAAAGTGAAAAATAACTTTATTTTTTGAAGTCGGTGTCCATAACGCAAAGAAATTGGTACCTACGAAAGACACCGACTTCAAAAAATAAAGTTATTTTTCACTTTGTAGTTTTGTATTTGGAAGGCGGTAGTATTTTTTCGCAAAAAGTTTTTTTATTATTGGTAAGCTTTGCTTTAGGCCGCAACCGTATGTTGCGGCGTTTGACCTGTGGTCAGCCATTGCATTTTTCTCTTACGGTTATCGTAAAGAATCCACTTTTCATCACATGTCACAATTCGATACAATATTACTTCATTTCTGTATCGATTGAACAAGGCAACAAAAGTTTCAAAACGCGTTTCTTTCTGCAGATCAGTCAAGTCATGAGGCACCCATTTTATCATATATTTTTCATCACACTTGCACGTAAAAAGTATCTAAACATACAGGTTAACTTGACCGTAATGCCCCATATAAAACCCTCGGGCTTTCTTTTTGTCATGAAGCCCTAGGGCGGTAAGTAATATTTTTTTAAATTTATGGCACAGCACACAGGTCATGCAAGTTCAAGCAAGGAGTTTACTCGCAATTGAAAAAGTTTCTTAAAATGTTATCTAAACAGGAATTTCTTTGCAATCTCGCTACATGTTACTTAAATACTCAACTAATGTTCTTAATAATCGATTTTAATAGATATACTCGTAGTATGAAAACGTCGAAATTATTTAATTCTTTTTACACTCCGCCATGGCTGTATACCTACGTAAGTATTTGCCCTTAAAGTTTCTGAACGAAACACTGTATAATCTGTGGTGTGGACAAAAACCGCTTAAAAAAAGTTCACGTATTTCGTAATAACAGCTGTGCTGACTTGTGTGTTAAAGCTATAATTCATAAATATTACTCGCAAATGTGATGAAAAACATTGTATATATCACGGGCGGTACGGGAATTACGAACCTCGACTCAGAAAGCCCTCAGTCTTCGACTTCGGGCTTCTACTAGAGTCTCGATCGTAATTCCTTACTTACCGCCCTCTTAATACACAATGTACTGCGAGTATTTATTTGATTGGTTTGACGTAAATGAGTCAATATTGTTGGTAAGGTAACGTTAAACCATGCCACTAATTCCTGGGTAGTTTGGCTCGGATCGGCTACCACCATCTCATACAATTCATTGTTATTAATCTGTGTGGGCGGTCTCCCACTTGATTCGTTCTTCGAATCAAAGTTTCCATCACAAAAGCGTTTAAACCATAATCACACGGTGCGTTCATTAGTAGTCCTCTTTCCAAACGCAATATTGATATTGCGAGCTGTTGCTGCTAAATCGAAGTACCTATTACAATAAAACGGCAATTTCATACTTTAACCCTATTACTTGATATTTGTATCCTTTTATTTCTTATATATGATAAGCAGACAAAATGAAATTTTACAGAAAGATGCTGCATATCTCGTGGACGGCACACATGACGATCGTCACGACAGGTTTTGATATTGCAGGAAAAACTCCGTAAGAAATTTCACTCATATGGCTATATTGTCCGTTAACCTGGTGACAACTTACAAAAAGGTAATTTTCACTGACAAAATCGAGGGCAAACGGCCTAGAGGCAGAACTCCTGTAAGCTGGTCAGACCAAATCTGAACCTCGTTGAACATCAAAGCCTCAGAAGCCGTACAAGTTGCTGAGAATAAGAGCAAGTGAAAAAACATCATCAAAGAGAATTTTTGAAACAATGATGTGGTATCGACCCCCCGCATCAGGGCATCACCGCGATGAGGAGGATGGTTATATGGTTGGATGGTTTTACTCACCCACTAAAAATCTCTTTACATACTAAAAAGTCAATCTCCAATTAATCAGCATAAAAGTAAACTATTTTGGATCATTAGAATTCCAGGTTTACATTACCGTCTATGGATTTCACTATCTAATAATATCTTAGAAAGCACGTTTTATCAATATAACAGTCACACATGACCGCCCCAGTTTCAATACAAAACCCTCTTGCTCGAGAAATGGGTTCCATAATCTCTGAGCCATTTATGTGGCACCTGCCTACACATTTAACATTATTTCACATCCATACTAATATTATAAATGCTATAGTAACTCTGTATGACAGTCTGTCTTTCTGTCTTTATTTTAGCCTCTCTGTGTGTCTGTCTGGTAGGTACCTTTTCTCGCTAAAACCACTGAACCAATTTAGATGAAATGTTGTGTAGAGATAGTTTGAGACCCTGGGATATAGTAGTATTATATAGTATACAGTTTTTATCTTGAAATCATACTTAAGGGGGTGAAAAGGGCGGGGAAGTTTGTATGGTGAACCAATAATTTCTCAAGTAAGGTGGCCCACACGGCTATTCGAAGTAATAATGCTACGCAGACGAAGTCACGGAAAAAGGTGTATAAATTTTATCAGTCAACAACCTTAGCAAAACAGATCCTTCAGGACTATCATTTCCTTTGTCATCCTACGCGTTATAATTCCATTGAGGAAAACGGATTTGGGTGCCTTCTTCTTTCTTCGAGCCGATCCGTATGGGGGCTTATGCCACTACTTATTCTTCTAAAGAAACATATTTGGTGTTCTTTAACCTTTGGGACATCATTGTCTAAAAATAAACTTATTTAAATAAAACGTTCTGGTTGATCTTAGATTTTTGATTTACAGAAAAATATTGTCTTGATTCTATTTTTATTCTTCTATAAGTTAAACAGCATCCTAATTGCGTAATTTTATTGAACGTTCAAAGTACGCACGAACGCTTTTATTTTGATAATTCAACAGTATTCATTGCGAGTTATACGTTGTCGAGTACACGGATTTTAAAACATAAATAGCGCAATGAATTCTAGCAAAGTACACGCTTACGCGTTTTTGAAGCTACGCAATTACAGTACATGTCACGTTTGGATAGCTTTAAGAACCAGCTTTTAACATATGTCATAGGAATTGATATTAAGTGATACGATTACTAATACTACATGTTTTGATGATACGGAGTGGGTAACATAAGCAGTTATTTTGGTCTTTCACCCAGCAGAATCCAGATTGTTATAATTTTATATCATGAACTTTAGGCTTTATTAAGTTACTAACCAGTCAATCTCTCCAGCCAAGTCCCATTTTATTTTGCGCTAGATATTTCTCCGTCTGACCTCAAATCCCGATTATAAATCTAGGGACATAACATCTAATAAATAATAATATCCCACACACCAGACTTACTTTCCAGATCTCACAAAAACCTTAATAAAGTAGCACTAAATATTTCATCTGGAACATGAGATTCAGGATTATTATATGTCATAATAAAAGGCAGATCTTCATAAAGCATGTCGCTTTAGAAATAAACAGAATAAGCTAAAGTATGTATTGTAATATTTTACAGATTCTCACGTAGGTAAGTTGTAACAGGGTGAGGTCGTAAACAGCTCGTCACAGCCTTCGTAGGTAATAAAGGATCCCAAAATTCCGCTCCAAAGCTCAAAATGTATGTAGGGGAAAAATCTCTAGGAATTTTCCGTGGAACATTTCTAGTCGGTGGAATTCGATTAATTTGCCAGCACTTTAGATTTAAAACCGCTGAAACCTCTATTGGGTCTCGTGTTTGTTTTATAGCGGTGTTAAGAGTGTTAGAATGTCCTAAGTAAATAATGATAGTGTGGAAATAAATAGAAAATGAAGTTTCTTTTTTCTTTTGTGAATTAAAGATTAAGGGGAAATCTTTTAATGCTTTGTAAGGTTTTACACTTGACCGTCTTTGAAATAAAATGTTTAAAAACGTTTCATTTATACAAATAAAAAGATTGAAGTGTCTGTTTGTAATGTAAATCTAAAATATATATTTTTGCTATCGTTGTCTGTCCATCTGTTTGTTAAATCTTATCTCCTAAACGACTGGATCTATTTTAACGGGTTTTTTTACTGCCAGATAGCTGATGTTATAACGATAAGAAAAACAATAACCTGATTACTTATGTTATAGAAAAAGAATTAGTTATTATTAAAAAGGATTTTTGTTTTGTGAGGAACCCAAAAATATTAAAACGCGGTCTAAGTCGTACTACGCAGTTTCAAATAAGACATGTTGTATCATCATCTCTTAACCTCATGACAGTCGTCCTTGAATCTTGCAAAAACCCAAGACGAAGGAAGAAAACGAAAAAATTGCGTTAGAAAACCGATTTATTTTCCCCACACAATTTGTATAATGTATTTGTAAGAAGCACTCTACACACAAAAACTGTCTTGCATGCAATTTCCTTCCCAGAAGAAAAAACCGAAACATAATCTGAAAATGCTGAAGTAACAACTTTATCGAGATCGCAGAACGCTGTTAACAACTACGAGCATCAATCAATGTCCGATGCTAGGGTTGTGTGAAATTGTTGTAGTTACAGAAAAACGTTTATTGAATGGAATTTTTATTGGCTCATATTTCCGAATTGATTCCGTCCGGAATGCTATTTTTAGGATGACAAGACCGCAAATGATGTTTACATAACAAGATTCATTTGGAGAAACGGAATGGTTGATTGGTAGAGAATGGGTTCTGTGAAGCCTTATGGTTGCATTTTTTCTCAAGTCCCAAATAAACCGGTCTTTCGAGTTCCACTTTCTTTAACAGTATCTTGTGGATATAAGGAAAAGAAGAGGAAGTGTGTAACAGTATAAGTATTTTTTAAATTATAAATGCGAAAGTAACTTTGTCTGTCTGTCTTTGTTTCATGCCTAAACCGCTGATCCAATTTTAAAGCATTTTGTATAGAGATAGATACACCTTAGAGAAGGATATAGGCATATAATTATTTTTATACCAGGAGTACAATGCCTTGGAATAATTTTAGAACTTCAAGTTGGTGAAGCCACAGGCAGAAGATGGAGCAGAATACAAGTTCTTTTTAATAAAATGACTGCCTGGAAAGGTAAACCGATGTACGAAAAACAAGATTTCCCAATTATTTTGGCGAGTCACAAAAAATATCTCCCTACTTGTAATTCTGTGGCAGTAAGTCATGATTGAAGAAAATGGATTTTTGTTGTATCCGGAAAGTAATTAATCAGAAATCTGTCAAGATATTCATACATTTTCAGACCTTAGGTCCACGTGCCTTAGCAATAGTCCATAAGGTGTAGACAAAATTAGGAAGAAGACAGCCATGGGTGAGATGCCTGTAAAGATAGATTTAAGAAAATATTTTATTTTCCATAATTAATAGTAATCATACTAGGCCGTAACCGGACCACTGTAGAGCACAGGCCTCTTCTCATACAGAGAAGGGTAAATTTTTAAACTCCACGCTCGCATTTCGTAAAGCAGATTAGCGGTTTTACACTTAAATATAATATAATATGCGTCGGGTTAAGTCAATAGTACGGACGTTAAAACAAATGGCAAGCACGCCATCTGCCGGCAAAGCAAAAACAAAAACGCATTGGCGCGCTTTTTCTAACCGCTTGCGTGGCGGGCACAGCAGATTATGGCAGTTGAGTACTGACAGCCTTAGAGAAAACACGTCGTAGAATCAGTGTCGATCCGTAATGTTGGTAAGCAAGATTGTAACTGTGAATATTTGAATAAACCCAGTGTATCGAATAATTTGCTTTATTTCATTTGCACGATTGTACCATCCTGACTTCCCGATGGTCTACATCTATCGGCCAGCCTTGATGCGACATATGTATAAATCGGTTTGCTCACCGATTGCAGTGACGTCAGTAGTGACGTCTAAGATAAACTTAGAAAGCACACATAATAAAAAATAGTCACATTGGTACTTACTACAATTTAAATACATGACCATACCAAAATAAGACACGAAACTTTGATCACTGCACTATCACGAGAAAATATATAATTCTTTTTGTTATGATGACGTTATTATTATTGTGCTAAATTTGGTCCTAAAAGATTAAACAACAACGCAGACCTTTGTTTTTTCTGGTGGAAAAAGCAACAAATTCGCCTCATTTCCCCTTCAAAACTTTTACGAAGCGTTCCATTTAAAATTATCTTTGACACTTGACAGCTGCGGTATGACCAAAGACAATTCTGTTTTTATTTATAGCTTTTAATGTACTTTTAGAATATGTACGTAAACGAAAGGCCAAAAAGTGAATTAGGAATAGAACACCATTTTTTATCATAGCTTTAGGTAATTGTTTTTTTTATCCGTGACAAATGATGAATTGTATCGATGTCATATGATAGCTGGATTGTCTCTCCTGAAAACAACGTCGGAAAATTTTCATCATCTTTTTAATAATCGAAAATTATATTCATAGGATTGAGAAGACCGCCATTTACGAAGTAACTTTTACAGCACTAAAGATTGCTAGAATTTTCCTGTATAGAATTCAAAAGCAGAATTATTATCTTTGTGCAAAAACACTTTAGCATTTTCTAAGCTGGAAAAAGCAGCTTACAAATAAAATATCATAAAAAAACAAAAAGTTATTCGCATCCCCGGCGGGAGCATTGGACACCTTAACGAGATTTTGTTTATCCCACCCTCTTTTCTCTCTCTTTGGATATGAATTGTGCATTTTAATTTATGGCTCTTTTTATAATTTTGCTTTATTTTTATGCATTAGATGAGAAAGTGAATAAGGGTAGAATAATCATTTTATTAATATAGGGGAGAGGCAAAGCCCTGTATAATAAAGGTGTTACACATTAACGGTTGACATCAAACACCGATATGAGATACAATTGTATTACATTACAAAATTCTTTAGATTTTATCTTTATTTGGTCAATTCAAACCAGTCGAGTTGCACAGTAATGCAATATACAGAAATGAATGAAACCTATCACACTCATTCTAAATGCTCACTTTATTGTTGCCTCATAAAGCAGAAATGAAAAAAAACGGCCCTCCAATATATTCCACACCACTGCCTATACAAGGAAAGCGACATTTTATCAGTAGTTACAATTATTGTCGGAAAGCGCAAAATATGATTGATATGCGCTACTGATACGCAAGAATCATTATCGCTGTTATAAATTCACTGTGGCAAAAGCCTTAGAGGTTTTATACAAGTGAAATTCTATCAATGATAGCGTCACGATAGCGATTGGTGAAATGTCAAAAATGTAGAGACGCTCTAGACAAGTGGCATTCGATGTCAGCGAAGGCGGATAGGTTATAGGATAAAATACGGATCACGCAAACGAAGTCGCGGGCTAAGTGTTAGTACTAAATAATCCTATCTAGGTACCTACAGTCAGACTCTTAGTTGTGGTAGTACATTATAGAAACATCTATCAATACTAAGAGAAAGCAAGAACAGATCCTATACAGCCAGTAATCCCGGTAAAGTCTCGCTCTCGAATACTGTCAATAGTCGCAGCTTTGATGCAATTTGTTCTGTTGCATTTTCTTCGTAGAAGCAATTTGGATTTACCAGGATGTTCTCATTTAAATGATCGTATATAGTAACATAACATCGCGCTAGTATTCCTCTGAGGGTAAAGCAGAAGTGCACTTATAGTTCGCCAGATTTGTTAAGTTATAGGAGTCAAACCTATGGCCATCAACCGGGCACAAGTCCAGACTTTAGGCTGCTAATGTAAATTCCAGATGGAAATACTCAATAACACATTCGACATCGAGTGTTTTACATTGAGCGACTGCCTATCTGATCTCCACAACCCAGTATCTGTGTAACACAATACGCCTTGGCAAGATTTGTGTCAGACCTAAATCTACTGACTACCCGTAACGACTGACAAATATCTTCAAATGACAGCCAAGACCAACGGCTTAGCGGGATTTTCGAGGCATGGAGGAATCTCGGTATGTTGAAATGGTCACCCATCCACGGACCAACCTCGGCAAGCGGTGCTTAACCTGGAAGATACGACTATACTTTATTTATTTATTTTATAACAATTATTTGATGTACTTACAGTTTGCACCAAAGCGTACAGCAAGCCAAACCCTACAAATTATAACACTTATAAACTAAAAAACTTTATAAAATCATTAACATAGTTTTGTCAGTAAGTGATATTTTGTCACTTAGTATTGTTGTTATCTTGTAAAGAGGTAAACTTGCTTGTTTGCAGAAGGTTATCAATGGGATAACTTCTCCGTCTTCCTAATCGCTCTGTCAATGCTGAGAATCGTTACTCCGTTTCAGACTGTCAACGGTTTTTCTCCATCTGTTACGATCAGCAGCCTCGTGGAGTGCGGCGCTGATCGGGTATCTTCAGTTGTTTCGATATTTGATCCGACCACCGTTTGGGCGGTCTTTTACCCTATAATTTGTTACCATAAGTCGTTCCATATTGTTGGTTCCTCTGCGGAAAATGTGGCCGAAGTATCTCACGACGCGTTGCAGGCAGGTTGAGTACAGTTGCTGCGCTTTCTCTATTTGTAGTTATTTCAGGATCGAAACATTTATGCGGTGGGCTGTCTATAAATAGGCGACGCACACATTTCGAAAGCGTCAATTTGTAATAATTTTGTCTCTCAAAATTTTGCTGAGTTGAGTCACCGCTGTTTAAGCCATGCCAATTCGTCTTCGAATTTCTAATTCACACTCTAGCCTTAAAATTACCGAATATTATAGGTCCCGTCACGTAAAAAGAACGCTGAGCGATAGGACGCACGCTGCACAACGAGGGGATATGTCTGCGCACGGGTACAGTCACGTTCTAAAGTACTAGGCTATTGTTTTATGATAAAAGAGTAATTGTTTTATTTTAGAATCATAATAGGTAGTTTACTACCTATTGAGTACTGTGGAAGAGGCTGGAGTTAAATAAAGATAATGTTTACTTAAGCATTATTTTTTGGGTCGATTTTATAATATTTTAAATATCTTTTCATTATAAATTATTAACTGCTTCTTTTTCAGTTTTTTTTTATTATGATGGGTTTTTTTTAATGAAAAACATACAGTAGCACAATAAGAAATAGTCATACTATCTTTAATATTATATTTATACAATTATGCTACCCATTACGTTCTCCACAGATTACTATTTATAGTATTTAAAACTAGCTAGTACAGGGTTTGCTCTTGACTCTAGTCTAGGTCAGGGGTGACAGAGACAAAGTCTACGATGGAGTGAGGTTACCCAGAAGAAGCCTGTTCACTCTAACTTTGAAGAGATTCGGGTTGTATGCGTTCGGAAACATAGACGCAGGCAGTGAGTTCTCTTTTGTTTTGCTTGTCATTATGAAGGATCATTATGAGGAGCTTCTTGCACCATAAAACAATAAATAATTTTTCTTTACTTCATTTTTAAAACCATCGTCGTGCATAGAAAATTGTGTGTGTATTTTGGAAGCCAACGCAGCATGATCTCAGCGCGGGAAGCATGGGTCAACTGACGAACCAATAGCGTGCGCGCACAGAATTACTGGCGGAGCATTCCCGCGTCGCGCGTCAAAATCCAACTACACCATGCAAAAACGTACTAAAGACACATCCTTTCATCTTTCACCCATCTCATTTCAAACCACTTCCAATTAGTTTTACGCCTCACCCCATCTCGCAATCATAAAACAGGATCGTAGTCATAAAACAAGTTAATATCTGATATTATTAAACATCTTAGCGATATAAATATCGTATATACACCAATATAATACGGGTATAACACCACATTATGCCACAAGGGCGTAATATCTAGAGTAATTCAAAATAGAGGCTCAAGGAAAGGTATAAAGAATTCTATCAACGCGGTATTCGCGCCTGTTCGCATTTGGCTGGGCGGTTTATGTGAGGTGGCTTTGTAAGCGATGAATTTCACGAGCGGCGCGGCAAATTGCTTAATGAGTGATTATAAATAGAAGGAAACATTGCTAATTAAAAACACTAACCAAAAGTGTAAAATTCGTAGCTGTTGGCGTTTTTAAAAAGCAGAGTGGAACACCCCCTGAATTATTATTTTTCCTTTGGCTTTGCTTATGTGGACCTTGCCCTCCTCAAGGATCTTATTCCATTTCGCTCTGTCACTGATCACCCTTAGCCAAGATATTTTGATTCCCACCCTTCTCAAATTTTCATCGACATAATCTGCCCAAAGCTTCCTGGGTCTTTTCTGATTCGTAGTCTACTTGGACATGACTATAACGGCTCTGGTGTTACTCATTATTTTCAGGTGACCTGCTCATCTGAGCTTGTGCGACTTGCCGAATCTGACAGTCGTTTTCATCTGATTAATTTTATTTTTTATATTTAAACATTGCCCCACACTAGCAATTTCTCCTGTATCGTGGGTGCGTTAACAAACATATAAACTCACATACACAAACACCCAGAGCCGAAACAACTATTTGTAGGTCATACAAATATTTATCCCGTGCGGGAATCGACCCCCGACACGCAGCGCAGCAGTCAATCGCTCAACCACTACGCCAACCGTGCGCCCGATTTTTCAATCATATTAAAATCACTCAAACTATTGCAGGTCGCTCCGGTCACTGAAAACAAATATTACAAGTACCAAGAATGGCAAGCTTGACGAGTGGATCTTTATGATGGGGTTGCCATGCCAAGATATTTATGTATTTTCACAATTATACTTAAAATGACGTACGTATATCTAACACTTATATCATTGGTAATTAAATTTCGCTCAAACTAGCACCACTCCCCACTTCTCACCTCACATAGGCAAGTGTAAATATGACATGACTTGTCGACTGAGATGAAATAAACTGTGCAATCCGAGGCGTCGTTTGTTGTGTTAGCTCACAGTGATATGAAAATTTGGACTCAGGGAGTGGAGAGGGCTTGCTCAAGCGGTATTATAATTAGGAATTATTTTAGGTGTAATTTTGTGAGCAAAAACACCCAGAGCTGAGTAATACAAAATGTTTTTCTTCGTATAACAATTTTGCGGTTTGAAACTTCTATTTGAAGAGTTTTAGACTTATGGGAGGCGTCTTGAAATAACAATACTTACTATCGGGGTAGTATTTAAAAAAACTATTTATGATCACGATATTTATCAACAAACTAATAGGCTCTATTCTTTTCGTGATGTAAGTATTTGTCGAGCACGAGCAAATTATTATCTTCAAGTTTCATACTCACCTCGCCTCTCGTGCTTGAGGTCGTGAGTTCAAATCCGGGCAAATATCAATGTGACTTTTTCAAATTCATATGTCCTTTCTATGTTTACCTTGGACATCACAGGCAACGGTGAAGGAAAACATCGTGAGTAAACCTGGACTTATAAATTATTACTGGACTGGATTATTAATTAATTTAAGTCTGAAAAAGCCAAGTAAGATAGGTGTCCTAACCCTGACACCATAGGTGGCCACATCCTCAAAATAGATATAGAAAAGAAGTAGAAGTTTCATAGTTCTATGAAAATCAGGCAATTGCAAAAACCAGATATTTCTCAAAGTAAATACTTCAAGGTACTAGTAAAACTAAGATAAACACTGACATATACAACATAAAACAGTCACAAATTACATCACAATTCTTAAGCGCAGATATTAATCTAGAACAAGTTGAGGCGAAAACTTCTCCTTCCCCCCTCAAGCTTGATACAGAACGACTGTTTTTATTCGGTTACCGATATAACTTTACAAATTACTGAAGCTTTACATACATAAAAAACTAAACCGACTTCCAAAACAAAACACTACAAAGCGAAAAATAACTTTCTTTTTAGAAGTCGGTTTCTTTAGTATCTATATTTTTTTCGATTTTGACAGCGTCTTCCGAAATGGAAGTTATTTTTTGCTCTATAGTCTTTTGTTTTGGAAGTCAGTTTATTTATTTTTTTAAATGTTTTTATTACTCTCAAAAACTACTCGTCAGATATTGGTCAAATTTTAATGGGACCACATAGAAGCATCAGCTTTCAAATAAAAATGAATCATCCCAATAGGTTCATAATTGGCGGAGTAATCGCGTAACAAACAAAAACATACAGTGGATTTGAGAACCTTCTACTTTTTGAAGTCGATTTAAAATCCTTGTTATGAGTCATCCAAATCCTTCTATTATGATATTTGTCCCTAAGAGCCCATCGAAGAATTGCTATGTTGCAGTTGCAAAAGTAACTATGCCAAAATTTATGGCACATATGCTTATTTACAACTTGATCTCTCAAAGTATCATCATCGTACTCTAATCCTAATTGAATGGGAGGTTCCGTTTTTGTGTTCATAAGGTCCTTAAAAATAGCTGTTAAATTTTGTTATTACACGCACGGAAATAAATTTTGAATTAAAATAATTTCTGATGCTGTAGAAGTGCGATTAAATATAAAATCAAGTATGATGTAGTTCAGCGCAGGCCTTTTTTTGAAAAAGGGGGATACTGTTTGCTGAAACATAAAACTCTATAAAAGCAGTGGTAAAAAGATCTGCCATATTTGGAAAATATTCACTACAATAAAAAAATAGTGAATAAACTCGCGCTAAAGGCATATATGAAATTTGACATTTTAAAGACCTATTGAGGTCTTTAAAATGTCGAATTGCGCTTGTGAAGAGTGCTACACCAGTACCTCTAACGGCAGAGTCAAACGCGATGGCCCTCATTTGGGTGACCACAGCATGATTTCTCTTCCATACTTCTCAATAAGTCGTCATCCCAGTCATTACGACCTTTCCATCATTATTTTAGTCTCTACTCTTACGTTCACATCACACACAAAGCTTTCCTCACGAATTTTCCTCGACGCCAAATTTTTTTATGTCTACATATTTCCACCAATTTATTTTCGTCCAATTCTCACTTATCTCCGCACTGCCAAACAGCTTTTTGATATAAACGTCAAACTTAATTTGAGTGGATTTCAATTAATTACCAAGGCTTCTTCATTGTTCTAGACCTTTTGTTTGTCTAGACTTAAGTAATGTCTAGAATGAGAGACGTGGATTATGTAAATGAAGCCTATATACTGGTGTTTTGATCATTTGTTCGTCGTTTAATTTGAAGACTAGAGAACTGTGTATGATTTAAAAAAGAATAGGTGGAGGATTAAGTCAAGATAGTATACTTTCTTCTCTTGTTCGAATAAACCGCTTAGTAATAACTATGCATGAGATGCAGCATTAGATAGAATAGAATATATTTTTAGGTACACAACTCTATTATCAGCTATATCTACCAGAACAATTTTGGATGGACCGATCTACAATTTTCAAGAAAAAAGTAATCTTCAAATTGTTTTTGCTGATGAGTCAGCAAAAACCTTTATAATTGGCCGTTCCTGGCATACTACAAACATCAGCCTGGATACCAAATTTACCATAAAAGCATGCTGAGGTGTTTAATTCCTAATTCCCATCGCCCTCCAAACGGAGAAAGAAGAAAAACTCAAAAACAAATCAAAACACTCTCAGAAACCCAAACACTCAACTTCTCCACACTCTCATAGCCCCAGAATTACTTGTAGTACTACCCTCCCGTGGGTAATACTGTGTGTAATAAAGAGTAGCAAAGCAACATTATTGCGATTCAAACGACTCAATGTTTGCCCTGGAAAGTAATTCACAAACAAATTATGTTGTTGTTGAACTTTCGGCTTAATGAATGTGTGGAGCTGTCGAGTTCTGAGTTGTGATTTTGTGCCTTTGAAACTGACTTTTTAATGAATTTTGGTGTCACTTTCTCCGTTTGGGTGGTAGTGGCCCAGTGGCTATGATCCTCTTTTGCTTGAGATCGTGGATTAAAATCCGTGCAAATAACAATGTGACTTTGGCAGAATGAACGCAATATTATGTTGGATAATGTACAGGCTGCATCTGGAGGTAATTACTATACGAGTAAGGACCTTGTAGAAACTAGAACAAATGCCCGTGCTTTCAAGCATTTTTGCCATACTTCTTATTATTGGAATCAAATCAGCTCACAATTTTAGAACCCATTAATATTAATGATAATTTTAATCCATGGTGCTAAGCTTATCCCAGTTGTAAACGACTCTTTGTACCTATTGGCCTTGTTTGTTCTGTCTCCTGCTTGATATGGAGGGAAGTGGAGTTTGTATTTTTTTACTACTCCTGCGTTAATATTATCTGATTAATTTCATGGCGGAATCTAAAACAGTTAAATTCATTCACCGGGACTTCGTTGAGCTTCATTGCCTCCGCGATTTTATGGTGGTCGCCACTGTTGGTTCTGGCTTTCAGGGGCTGCTGTGGTTTGGGGATAGAGCGGTGGGATTGTCAAAAAAAAGTTATGTGTACTTTCTAAGTTTATCATAGACATCGCTAACGTCGGTGAAGTATCGTGCGGAAACCTGGACTTCTTAGATAATATATAAGTTTGAAATCGCCAACCCGCCTTCAAAGTGTGTGGCCAATCCATCTATACTTGCAACGCCTGATCTGGCGGTCAATCGGGGTCTCATGGCACTTCTCCAGCAGTTCTACGTTAGAGATCTCGGGCCAGTAAATGCCAAGAATGTGACATACGTAAACATTTCGACCTCATGAGTTATTTTTGGATCTCTTAAAAAGGTCTGAACTAACACTAAACATTTGTAGTGATTTGATTACCTCAGTATTCCTCACTGTTTGTTTAGGACATCACTGTCCCTTCGATTGGCAAACAGTGTGAGAAAAGTGTCTTGGGGACGGGTATATCTGTAAAGATAGATACTTTTTGAAGTAATAAATGATATATCCTTTTGTTTTGATCTGTGTTTGAATATGGCATTGAGTTTGACGGATGAATTTAATTTTGTGGCACAAAATAAAGAAGACAAATTATTTTGCTAAGAAATTGTTCTAATTCAAGTCAAAATATCATTTCGGTGACGATCAATGTCACTCTTGTCAAAATATGTTCTATGTTAGGGGGTTTGGTTGCCGCACTTAGTCCCTCAGGCGGACCATTGTGCGTAGTCCATGGCGGCCGTTTGGTGGTTATTCCAACCAACCCACCTCCCTCCAGAAGTTAATTAGTGCTCCTGTTCTCAAAACATCTGTGTAGGATCTGTGTGACCTGGGGGTTTGTGTTCTTATCTGGGTGACACCTGTGCATTCAAAGAGCACGTGCATGAAGGATGCCTCAGCCTCCATGCACGTCCTGCACAGAGGACTGTCCGTTATGCCTATTGTGTGGAAGTGTTTGTTAAGTGAACAGTGTCCCGTGATGGTCCTCGTCGCCAGGCGCAGGCCATTCCTGTCCTGACGTAGAAGACGCCTGGTATGCCAACCATCCAGGGATGGCAAAAGTTCTTTGGACTGCCTGCAGCCCGGTGTCGAGGTCCACCAGTTCTCCGCCTGTGTCTGGGTTTTCCAGTAGCCACTTGCGTATTTGGTTCAAGGGGCTTGGCAAAATATAATTTGCGACTATTATGCGAATGCGAAAGTTCTTAAAAATACGGGATACAGCTCTCTGATATTTTTAAAGTTTTGCAATCAAATATTTGTCAACCTACCCCCGTACCATGACGTGTCAAAACTATAATGGTTCGGCCGTGAAAAAGGGACAGATATATAGAAGTCATACAGATCTGTCCCTGACGCACACTGGATATAAACTTGCTTTAAGAGATTATGGTCACTCCCCTGGACTATAAAAGTAAGATTTTTATAATAAGAGTGATTTAAATTTTGATTTTTAGTTCTATGTTTATCTATTGGAATCAGTGCCTGAGTGGCATACATAATGCATAGATTTTGGCTATAACAATAACTTTGGCGACCTTTTTTATACTGGCCCACGGTTTATTCATCATCATCATATCAGCCGAAAACGTCCACTGCTGGACATGGGTCTACCCCAACCGTCACCACATTGACCGGTCCTACGCGTCCGTCAATTCTTCGGGCTATGTCGGTAACCCTGGTTCTCTTGCGGACTTCTACATTTCTGATTCGGTCACGCAACGACACGCCGAGCATAGCCCTCTACATTGTCCTTTTGGTGTAAGCTTTCTGATGAGGCCCATTGTGAGTGACCACGTCTCAGAGCCATACGTCATCACTGGCAACACACACTAGTCATAGACTTTTGTTTTGAGACACTATGGTAAGTTGTTCGAGAAGATACCACGCAACTTCCCGAACGCTGCCCAGCCAAGTCGGATTCGACGGTTGACTTCTTTCTCGAAGTTGGCCCTACGCAACTGGAACGTTTGTCCCTGGTAGACATAGTCATCCACAACTTCGAGTGTAGAATCTCCGATTTTGATTGGAGTGGATGCCCATTCAACATCACCTCGGTTTTGTCCATGTTCATCCCAAGACCCACTCTTTCGGAAGCTCTACTGAGGTCATCAAGCATTGTACTGAGGTCCTCCATAGTCTCAGCCATGACCACTATATCGTCGGCAAACCGAAGGTGAGTGATGTACTCGCCATTGCCGTTGATGCCTAGCCCTCTCCAGTCAAGAACCTTGAAGACATCCTCCAGTGCAGCGGTGAACAGTTTCGGAGATATGAAATCTCCCTGTCTCACACCTCGCTGCAGAAGGAAAGGTGCCGAGGTCTGATCCTGAAGTCGAACTGACATGGTGGCATTTTCGTACAAACACTTCTACACCTCGATATACCGGTAGTTGATTTGGCACCGTTGGAGAGACTGCAGCACAGCCCAAGTCTCGATAGAATCGAAGGCTTTCTCGTAATCCACAAACGCTAAGCAGAGAGGTAGGTTGTACTCTTCGGTCTTCTGTATAACCTGCCGCAGCGTATGTATGTGGTCCACGGTGTTAAAGCCTTTACGGAAACCGGCTTGTTCGGGAGGCTGGAAATCGTCAAACCTACGCGCGAGACGATTCGTGATGACTCTTGAAAACAGCTTGTAGTCATGGCTAAGAAGTGAGATGGGCCTATAGTTCTTCAGCCAAGCATTGTCGCCCTTCTTGAAGAAGAGTACCACCACACCCCTGCACCATGCCTGTGGCGTTTTTTCTTCGAGTATGACGGAATCAAACAGCTTCTGAAGGGCCCTAAGTATTGGTTTTCCACCCGCTTTTAGGAGTTCGGCTGTAATTCCGTCATCGCCTTGTTGTTTTTAAGCATCATCCTAATCTCGTACAGGCTGACGTCCGGAATGTCTTCGATATAGTGTCGGGTCAATCTAGCTCTAGGGTCTTTTGCTAGATTCGCGACGAGTCGACGTTGACGTGTACAACTACCCATGGAATCTCTCGATCTCTCTCAGAAGCTCCAGTTTGGTGGATACGATCCTGCCATCGTCGGTCTTCAGTTTCGTGAGCTGGCTCTGCCCAATAGTCAGATCTCTTGCAAAGACCTTGGAGCCCTTATTCCGCTCAATCGCGTCTTTAATACGCTCGGTATTAAAGCGGCGGAGATCGCTTTTCAAGGACTTTGAGATCCGTCTATTGAGCTGCCGGTATTTCAACGCATCGTCTGAAGACTGCAGTATCATCTCACGCCTCTCCTTCAAGAGCTTGAGAGTAGGATCAGAGAGCTTTTTTTTTATATCTGTAAGGTTTATTCTAGTTCTTTAAGTGAAATAGTAATATAATGGTATTGCCTATATTTTTTTCAAGCTAGAACTAATTTAGATTTTTTGCTTGTAAAAGTATTGTGTGGCTATTTTAGTATACAATAATGAATATTACTGAAGAAATAAGAATGATGTAACGGCTTATTATATTTATAAAAGAATATTAGTGGTTACGGTTAGGAATATTTTATTATCCCTAACACAATAACAATATTATAACAAGATGGATTATGATGGTTTCCATATCTATTACAGGTAATTCTGATAAAATTATATACTCTAGTAAAAAGGAGGAAACTTTTTACAAGGTTCGCCATTAAAACTGTTTTCCCTAACAATGATCCACGGTAGTGCATCGTCAAGTTTGGGAATAAAATCTTGTAAACTATAAAATGATTGCAATCCTAGTGTTATTGGCAATGTTAATAAACGAGGCAAGTGGAGTATGCATTATGCAAGGATAGTCGCAGTTGGTGATCTGTAGTTCCTGCCGACCCCGTCAAAAAAGTCGTGAGTTATGCATTTAGTAATTGCAATATTTGTTTCTGTCATAGCCATGTCTAGACTGCAGACTTGAGAGCAGTGATGGTCCAGTGCAGCCAGCTCCAACTTACAAGTTGTGGGTCGTCGAAATTAGAAACCAAACAGACATTTTTTGTGTGTTATTTATTATATCACCTCTACTCTCTAATATCATAGCCTGAGGATACTGGCATGTTCTAGTTCAAAGACTTATGCTATCCAACAATCCGTACTGGGCCCGCATTGTGAATGTCCTCTCCAACCATCACAGAAATAAGACTGTGACCCGGGTAGTGGAAAATTATAGCCCGATATGCTAATACATCTATATTTCATGACTGATTGACAAAATTTTCGTTTTCTTTTTGTCAGTAAACACGATATAGTTATAGGTAAAACGAAATTGACTTATTTTGTAAATCGTATCAAGCCAAGTATTGTCAATTGTTAATTCTGTAACAAACTAGTCAAGAACTTGGCTTACCTATTCAAAATGTAAAAGTTTTTATACAGATTGACTTCAAACGCCTACGCGCGGTATCCCATACAATCTCGTAAGACCAATATTATTTAAACTTTCTCAGAAAAACAGTGACGGCAGACTAAAGTATTGCTGAGGATTAATTCTATGTGAAAACGAACAGCTGGGGATTGAAATAAATAATACCCACCTGTAAAAAAATATTAATTTATCGGACGAAAAAATTTTGTTCGTTACCTACGAATTTTAATAATTTTCATAAGTTGTCTTTAAAATCTATTGATTCTCATAATTGGATCGGTAAGATAAATTTATCTTCCAGCCTTAAAATAAAAATCGTTGAGCTACATAATACAGATGAAAATCTATCCGGCAACTTATATTTTGAAAAGATGGATTATTTATTCATGTTTGTAAAAGGCTGTCTCTCTCTAGATCTGAGGATTTAGACAAGTGACGTTATAAATTCTATCGTCGAAAACGTTGAGATAGCGATAGGAAAAAGTAAAAATTGAATGGAAATGTATGGAAATGCCAAGTGCTATCGAAATGTCACGTGATCAATTTTGGCATTTCTACGATTACCATCGCTGATATAATGACACTTTGTCTAAATCCTCTGGTCTTCAAAAGAGCCATATTATACTATCAAAAATTCAAAAAACCCGACTGCTTAAAAAGCGAACCAAACAGACAGTCGGGTTTTTTGAATTTTTTGATTTACTTTTTTTATTTACAACTTTTTTAAACATATAAGTGTTTTTATTTTTGAATTCACCTCTTAAAAACCTTTATTTAGAAACCCCACACGATGTTTAGAAGAAAAAAAAATCCCCCACAAAATGGCGCCAAAAATCCGCAATTTTTTTCATTTACACTTTTTATGTAGCCAGTGATACTCGCAGGGTTAATACGAATCGATTCACGTAAAAACCTACGGTTCTTATGGCCAAGGAGAGAAAAAGAGCTAATTTATTACAACTCAATGAACTCCCATTCCCAATTTATGTTTCACGATTTTAAACCATTTCACCAGGATACTCGATCTTCAGCTATCATTTACTTAAGAAATAAACAAGAATAAATGTTTTGATAACACTAGGATCCCACTGCTGAATCTGGGTTTTTTTATTAAACTAAATTTTTATGACTTAACTTTTTGTATCACGGGTTCGTAAACAACATCAACCAGCTCTCAGTTAGCCGCAGTTTATGGGTTTTCACGGGTAAACTGGCAATCCAACGATTGCTGCTAACTGAGAGATGGCAAGCTTTCTGCTTTCCTATTTTTTACATCACTTTCTTTCTAATGACGCTGGATTCACTTAAAAAACTTATATATGTAGGGTTAACTAGCAAACATATATTATTATACTTGCTATCTTATCATAAATTTCTTTAATAAAGGTAATTGCGGCTAGATAATATCAAGCACCCCAGCAGCACATTCATGCATCATTTATGAAAATTAAGTTTATCAAAAACAATATATACCTGCAGATTTAAGCAGTGAGATCTTAGGCTATTTCTAGAAGAATGAAAATATCTGTTTTCATGACACGAGAATTAGATAACAGTTTGTATACTGGAAGTATACCTATTAATGGAAGATCTCGGCTTTCTAATCAAGATTTTTCCATTCCATTTGAAATATATTTTATATAGATTTGTTTTAGAATTCCTTTTTGATAGTAGGAATAGAATGAAAATCTAGAGCCTAGCTTTTACTCTGCCTGTCTACGCATATTTTAACTTGCCAGCCACATTTTCTGGGTTTCAGAGATTATTCGTCGTCATTGTTATGTAAAGTGGTACAGGATTTCTATGGTATTCATTAACACTGAATTCAGAAGAATCCTTGTACTTCTATTTGTCATGATTTGTCTTTAGAATTTTGTTTGTTTTGTACGATTTTATATTCCATTTTCAGCACTGAATTTGAACACTCATAATAAGCAACCGATTTGCTAGTTGAGATAGCTAAAAAATATTACAGTATTGAGTTAAATGTACTACGTACTGGAGGAGACTCCTCAACTCAATTGTTTGTAGCACGCGTTAGAGCGCGCGCACTGCAACTCACTTAGTCTGTGACAAGCGCTCGCTGCAACGTGACACTTTTGAGTACTAAGTTTTGTTTCTTATAAAATGCCTTCGTGTGTATTGAGATACTGTTCAAACAACTCGAGAAATATAAGTAAAAGTCAAGGAGTGAATTTTCAATACTAAGTTGAAAACACGCTTAATTTAATTATATTTTATCAATTTATTGTAACTCGTGACGTCGCGTCACCGCGGAGGCGGGAGGGCGGCCATGTTTGTGTGAATGTCAAAGAGTAAGGAAAAGTTCATCTGCGCGCATTGATTGTTTATCTGTGAGAACATAACACCCCCCTCCCCCCGCTTGCCCCGCTGTCACCGAATTACGCGCGATCTTTTGTATGAAATAGCTTCTCTAGTACGTAGTACATTTAACTCAATGCAGTAGGTATATAGTTTTTGACCTAGCTTGGAATAAACATGTAAAAATAGACACTAAGGTTTACTTTACGATTACCTAATATTACGAATTAAAATTATTTGTTTGTATGTAAAATGTTGTGTGTATATATACTTGGGGAAGGTCTATATCCAGCAGTGGATGTCTTTCGGCTGAATTGAAAATTGATTAATTCGTATGTAAAATGTTATATCTAAAGTACTAAGGTCATTGAATGAGCTTCACGTCTAACCAAGGACTCATTCGCAAAAGTAAATTTTGGCCGGCTGAGATCATACAACTTTTTCTGCGCCTCGCCATCAGATGACGGAGCTGATGTATTCTCTTTGTCGCACTCGGAGATGTAGGAGTGTTTAGCGGCGACTTTGAATTAGGGAGGAAAAGTAAGGAACTAGGGTAATCATCCCAAAGCCTGTTCAGCTACTGGCTATAAGCTACTTTTCAACACGAGAAAAATCAAGTTTCCTGTAGTGAAGTTGCGCAAAAACGCCGGTACAACAGACGTAAAGTTAAATTAACGATATTAATTTGTATCGATTTCGCCCATCCCAGAGATCTGAAAATTGTCTCTGTCTTACCATGTATTTTGATTATGATAAAAATACATGGTAAGACAGAGATAATTTAAAAATCCAGTAAATCCGAGCTCTTGAGAGTTGAGGATCACGCCTGATTTGTATTCAGCGTTCATGCCTGCATGTCGCGTCCGTATTTCTGAGGGACCAATACGGTATTATGGACTATATTGTTATCTTGATCAACACAATCAGATTTCACAATATTCTGATTCATATTTAATGATTCTTATAGCCCTGGACCACCACTGTTGTAGATAATACTTTTCTCAGCATTTGGCTGATACAGGTAGACAGCTTCAAGGTTTTCGTCTTCTTCACCGTGTTGCTAGCAAGACAGTCGTTCATATTGGTTTGGTTCTAAACTTAGTCTTAGCTTAGCCAGAACAGGAGCACTGGACTTTCCAGGAACATTGTGAAAAGCCAGCAGTCTTACTCATTAAAGACCTTGTGGTTGCTTTTTGCGTATGAGCATATCACCATGATATCGCCCATAACATGTCAACTGTACTAAATGTTCATTTGTGCTTAGGGGATCTCTTGTCACTAGAATAGTTTAGGCGGTTTGGCCTTGGCCACCTTAGCTAGAGATCAGGGTTTTTTACCCGACTGCCAGGAAAGGATTCAGTGTTTTGTATGTTTGTATGTATTTAATATTCTTTATTACCTTATAACCATACCAGATTTATATAATTAAGGCATAGTAGGGGGTAACAACATGAAGGGTTTTAAGAGGTGGGTACTAAAATAAAAACCACTTACATGATTAAAGTAATTCGAAAACTAAAAAGTTGTAAATAAAAAAAGTTATTTTAAAAATAAATCAAGAAGAAAATCATGCAGTGCAGTAAGCTATCGGGATTAAGATTTTCAAATTAACTTTTGTTTAATACAATATTGTTCTTGGCTATGAAGCAGTTCAATATTGTTAGGATAATGAGTGATAGTTTCAACCAGTACATGTATCTAAATTCATTTGAAAATGTCTATGGCCTTATTAAAACTAGCCTATTGCTGACAAAAACATCATAGAACAGTACCTTTATAAACCATCAAAATTAAATGTCATTGTCAAAAATCTCCGCTCACTTTCAAAGGCCCTCAGGCCCGCAACTAACCTTGTATCAAAATCTTCTTACCTCCGGGAAATTACTTCGGACAATTTATTCATGATAATTTTTTCCTTAACAAATTTCTTTATAGCAGAATAGGGGCCGTAATAGGAAATAAGATCAATATGAACCCGATACGGAAATTAGTATGGAGGGATGGTGTTTAGAAAAATAAACAAGGGAAGAGAGAAATGGAAAGCAACAAACTGGAAATCTTTAAGTCAAGAGTGAATAAATTACTTATAAGCCAGCGTGCCTCATTGTCGACCACATCATCGCTTTACATCAGGCGAGATAGTGATCAAACGCGAGACTACATAATAATAAATAAAATATAGCATGTTTTTTTTTGTTAAGATTATATCGGGAGGCCAAGTGCGCAGTACTCATATCAGCTGAAAGACGTCCACTGCTGGACATAGGCCTCCCCCAAGCGTCACCACATTGACCGATCCCGTGCGTCTCGCATCCAGCGGATTCCCGCAACCTTAACCACTGATAATAATACAAATATTGTAGTAGGTCTTGATTCAATTAGCAGTATTTCTGGACACGGCTCGTATTGTAAGGAGGTTCCTCTCTCTGGAGCCTTGACCAGAGTGCGTCCCGCATCCAGCGGATCCCCGCAAACTTCACCATGCCATCAGTCCACCTGGTGGCAGGCGTTCCAACGCAACGTCTTCCGGTTCACAGTCGCCTCTCCAGAACTTTTCTGCCCCATCGGCCATCCGCTCTGCGAGCAATATGCTCTGCTCACTTCCACTTAAGTTTGGCAATTCTTCGGGCCATGTCGGTATCCCTGGTTATATTGTGGATCTCTAGATTACTGATTTGGAGTTCGAGTTGAAAACTTTCGGGGTTTTGGATCCGGATCTGTACTGGACGGAGCGTAGACTTCATTAGTCGAGACCTTTCAAGATTAATATTAATGTTCAATGTGCCTCTTACCATGCGATGATCGCACCCGGTTTTCACCGAATTGATCACAGAGACATCATTCAACATTTGCTTCTTGGTTTACATGATGAAGTCGATCTTGTTATATATATGGAGCCCTCCTTCTCCATAAAACTGGCCAGTAGGTGACCCTGGTAGTTCCAACGTCCAACACCAAATTGCTTCACTTGCAGCTCATCCTCGTCTCGTTTGCCCTGTTTCGCGTTGAAGTCCGCCATGAAAACGCTGAAGTGAGTTTTGAAACCCTGCATGGCTATAGAGATATCCTCATACATATTCTCTACCTCGTCGTCGGGGTGTGCCGAGGTCGGGCCGTAGACCTGTATGACCTTCAGCGAATATCTTGAGGCTATTCTGAGTATAAGGTACGCCACCCTGGTCGACACACTCTCGATCTTCAACGCGTTGTTCACAAGGGACTTGTGGATGATAAACCCAACACCACTCTGGGACTGCCGGTCACCCTCTCGGCAATAGACCAGGTAACCAGATTTGAGGATTATCGAGGTTATCAGTGAACCATACCAACAAATATAATACTCCATCGTAACCTGCTCAATTCTTCCTCGAGTTCGGCTATCTTCTCGTGGGTCCGGAGTGTTCGCGTGTTATATGTTGCCAGACCAAGTTCCCAGTGTTTATTCGGGTAGCCGGGTCCACTCCGGAGATTCCTCACATCCCTTGCCACGCCATTGCCTCGATTGCTACCGTAGTCGAGGATAGACGGGCTGCCGGGCACTCGAGGCCGGTTTTGGTGGTGCTTTTCATTTTTGGTGGGGCTTAGCCGTAATCGCCACGCTTTGTTGGCGGGTTGGCGATAGCAGTTTTCAACTTCCAAAATAATACACTACAAATCGAAAAATAACTTTCTTTTCGCAAGTAGGTGTTTTTGGTACTTATATTTTTTTGGTGTTTGACACCCACTTCTGACTTCGTAGTGTTTTGTTTTGGCAGTCGGTTTATTTATTTTTTGTTAAAGCCTTTTTTATTTCACTCTTTTTAGTTTTAGTACCTTATAATTACCATGAAAAGCATTTAAAGCAAAAGTGCTTCTCATAACAATTCTAACAATCCTTAACACGACTAGGATACATTGTTTTATTACGGAGTTCAAGTGCCTATCTCCCGGCTTCATCACCAGAGCAATTCGATGGTACCTTTTTCAGTAGAACCATTTATCTAAATTTGCTTCATCAAGTCATTTGACTATTCGAGATGACTTATACCCAAAAAATACTTCTCATTGAGAAGTTCCAGTTGCCATCTGTGGTCTTCCTTATTAGTTCCACTGCACCAAATGATATTTTCTGAATGCAAATGCTTGCCATGTTGATACCAAAATCGCTACATCGCTACATGCCTATAGCGTGGCATGCATGGCGTTCTTATGATTTCTATGGAATCCCCTCATCAGATCCTGACTGTGTGACTTACAAATCATTTTCATAATCGGTTCCCAATTGACGGAGAAATCAGTGAAAATACAAAAAAAAAACATAAGCAAACATAAAGTCGAACATAGAACCTCCTCCTTTTTGGAAAGTCGGTTAATAAATGAAGCAAAAGAAGTATATGAAGGTCGTAGCAGATGGCGTTCTGTAGTTACTGCCTACCCCCATGAGAAAAACGCGTGAGTTTATATATAAATGGATGTATGGTTAGGTAAACTAAACAACAACGCTAAAAAAGGTCTAGATGAAGGTGGAAAACTACCAACTTGTCTTAAGTCAAATACTGAACAGACTGAATAACTGATTAGCTATTCAGATTGTCTATTCTTTACGAGGAAATCAGAAAGTGTCTGATATTTTTAGCAACAACTTTTTTCTGTTCATTATGTAGCAAATGTGTGTAGGTTATTCTTCTTCATAGAGTGTCGGTGGCAAATACAGGGGACCCTATTACTAAGACTCCAATGTTTTTTTATATAACCTTGCCCCACACTAGGAATTTCATCCTGTACCGTGGGTGCGTTTACTAGCATATAAACTCACATACACAACACCCAGAGCCGGAACAACTATCTGTAGGTCATACAAATATTTGTTCCGTGCGGGAATCGAACCCGCGACACGCAGCGCAGCAGTCAATCGCTCAACCACTGCGCCAACCGTGCGTCCTAAACCATGTCTGTCTGTCACCAGGCTCTATCTCATGAACCGTGATGGCTAGACAGTTGATATTTTTACAGATGATGTATTTCTTTTGCCGCCATAACAACAAATACTGAAAACAGAATAGCATAAATATTTAAGTGGGGCTCCCATACAACAACCGTGATTTTTTTGCCGGTTTTTGCGATAATAATTCGGAACCCTTCATGCGGGAGTCCGACTCGCACTTGGCTGGTTTTTTTTAGTATTATTTTTTTAATGTTGTTCAATCGGTACAGCCAGGCAGAAGAACAGCCTACTAATTTAGATAGATATTTTATAAGCAACTTTTTTTTTTTAAATCACTTTGTTCCACACTAGGAATTTCTTCCAGTATCGTGGTTGCGTTTACATACAAATATTTGTTCCGTGCGGGAATCGAACCCGCGACACGCAGCGCAGCAGTCAATCGCTCAACCACTGCGCCAACCGTGCGCCCCAAGTAACTAGCGGGCGCTAGGTCCAGTAGTTTTTAAGTTTATTCGTTACATACAAAAAATACAAATCTTTCCTCTTTATAATATTAGTATAAATACAAATTTTTCATCTTTATAATATTAGTATCTGTATAGATTAAGGCGTCATCGGCACTGACGGGGGGGATTGAAAATGCTCCAAGAAAATCTTTTATGCTGGTCTGAAATTACGAACCATCTCCGAGTTTTGATTTTTTTCGATGATATAGGCGACGGTAAAGTAGGCTTGCCTCGTAGAATTCATTATTGACTTAAAGTCCCCCGGCTTGTAGCCAGCAGAAAACAAACTGCGGCAGGGAATTCCAGGCCTTAGCTGTTCGCACATTTAAAGTATTCCCAAAAAGTTTATTGCGTATGGGCTTGCAGTGGACGATTTACGATAAAGGCGAATTTTACTGTTATCGAGATATCTCAGAAGAAGCACTACAATATTTCAAACCAGCTGTAGCGTACCACAAAAGACAACAAAACTGCAATAACACAGCAAAGTATTTCTGAAGTTTGATTCAGTAGATAGAAGTCTGTATCAGAGAACAACATATCGTGTAGAGCTTTCCAACTTGCCTATCCATTCAGACCTACACTTTGAGTCAGGGGAAGTGGGACAGTTTTGTTTGCGTCACAGATGTGAATGACTTTTGTTTTCGCAGATTTTTTTTCTATATTTAGGTGTCAGTGGCTTTTTGGGTCAGTTTTTATGGTTGTTGTGTACATGCTTAAGGAAAAGGGAGTTGGCAAATTAGCGGTAGCGTCATTACAGTGGGATCCTTTGCAGAAAGGGATTTTACGACGCCCACCTACTAAATTCGTAGATTACTTTTATAGGTAGGTAAGTAACCGAAGTCACAGATAATACTAGCATAGAGATGCCTCATCCCATACACCGAAATCGTGCCAACGTAAGTAGCATTTTTCGTATGACTAAACTGATTATTTTACTAAAAGTACATCGAACGCGGTCGGTTTCGCCCCAAGCGATAGGTGGTGTTAGCAGTTGCTGCCAAATAAAAGGGTTTACTCGGTTCGTGTATTTATTTCTAATTTACCTTTTATAGTATTTTTTGCACGTATTTACAGTTTCACTGTATCAAAACGTGTAACAATACAAATTTAAAAAAATAATAATGGAATGCCTCAAAAATTTAAAACCGTGCCCTCTATTGGTACGGATTTTGATGGACCTGTTCAAGTAATCATTGAAATGTGGAATAACAGCCCAATATTCCATAATTGTGTGCTTAGGACAATTGATTAAACAATACAAGTTTTTATAATCAATTCTAGAAAATATTAATTTTACAAAAATTCTAAACTAAATTGATGCATATTGCGCCATCTAGAGAAATTTATTTGAAACAAATTTTCTTTTTTGGCGTCGGGACCCTGTACCGTAGTTATTATAGGTCCTAAAATCTTAGTATAACTAAGATTGCTCAATTGGAGCCAAAATTAATTGTATTTTGCCAAACTAAACAATCCATACTAGTACTATAAATGCGAAAGTAACTCTGTCTGTCTGTTACAATACTTTTTATTTCAATAGTAGTATAATAAAAACTTTATACGCGAGCTGAGCCGCGGGCAGAAGCTAGTTTTATATAAATCCAAACAAACCCTAATGAAAGTGATTGAAAAATACTAAGTACCTATAAGACAAAAATTCAACAGATCACAAAGACGTGAATCTGCCTACTAAAGGTAACATCAAAGACAAAATCACCAGCTTTATATTTTCAAAAACCCCTGAGTGTTTTCCTTCTCAAATAATACAAAACGAACAATTGACAATCAGTGACAATGCTACTTAAAGGAACTAATTACAGTGTCCCTTGGAATCAGGCGACTGGAATAATAAGTAGCATTAGAGAAAATAAAACCAGATACAATATTTGTTCAAAGGTAATAATGGTGAATTGTTAGAGAACCGTATTAAATTTCAGTTAGCTTTGATATTGTAAACAAATGATATTTAAGTTTAACAGCCACACGGGTCGATCTTCACGGTTAAGCAACGCTTGAAAAGGTCAACCCGTGGATGGGTGACCATCTTAATATACCGAGATTCCTCCGTTACTTGGCAAGAACACAAAGCCGTTGGTCCCGGCTGTCATTTGTATGTCATTTGCCGACACTAAGTATATCGTGTTAAGGTGCCTTCACTTGGAGAATTCGCCTGTAATGTAACATTACAGATTCGAGCATTTCATCAGTGAAGGAGAACCGAGCATTACAGTGCGCAACCTGTAATGTTACAGATTCGAGCATTACATTGGTGAGAGAAGAGAACCGATCATTAGAAAATCAAAATCATTTCAAAATCGAATCTGAAATGTTTATTTCAGATTCGATTCGTCAAGTTACATGGAGTCGTACCCTTTGTCCTACCATATTCACTTAAGCAATTAGACTGCTGGACTCAACATGGCCATAGCAACTCCTTAAGCAGACAAGAGAGCTCCATCGTGTTTGTTCTCATTGGATGTGTATTGCCAAGTTATATTACATACACGTATACATTTAGTAACTTGCAGTTTACCACAATGTTTCGTTGTCTCTAAACTTACATAAGGAAATGCTTGTAAAATGGATTACTAGTTGCCGGACACACAAGTGATATTACATACACGTATACATTTAGTACCTTGCAGTTTTAAAAGCTTGTTTAAATAAAGGTTTCTACCCAATACTTATTTCCTGTAATGCTACGTACGAGTAGTATTCACATGATTCCAAGGGACTTCCATAACCCAGAAACTGAGTGAAGGTGCTCCTTTGCCTGGAGAGTTCGCCTGTAATCATTTTAGATTCGATTATGAGCATTACAGTGCTGACTTGACGAGCATTCGTCTGTAAATTAACATTTTGAAATGATTTTGATTCTCTTCTCTTACCAATGTAATGCTTGAATCTGTAACATTACAGGTTGCGCACTGTTATGCTACAGATTTTTTTATTAGTTATTTAAAGAAGATTTGTCATACTCGTTCATGGAGTCATACACTTTGCACTGCCGAATTCACTTACGCAAATGGGCTGCTGGGCTCAAGATGGCCATAGTAACTCTTCAAGCAGACAAGAGAGCACCGTCATGTGTGTGCTCATTGGATGTTAATTACCAAGTGATATTACATAAACGTTTACATTTTGTACCTTGCAGTTTAACATATTGTTTTGATGTTTCTAAACTTACATAAGGAAGTGCTTCTAAAATGGATTAGTAATTGCTGGACACACGTTACACACAAAAGCAAGGTGATACAAAGCTTGCAATAATAAAACCGGATTTACAATATTGTGTTCGAAGGTAATAAAGTTAAATTGTTATAGGGCCTCATTGAATTCCATTTAACTTTAATATTGTAAACAAAATGAGTGTTAGTTAGGTTTATTTTGGGCTGTATAAATTAGAAGTAATATTTGGAGGTATTTGATACTAATTTGCCTCAAGGTTTTAGATATTATGATAGAATTAGTGTTTGTGTTGTTTGTCCTCATAGCTATTTTTGGTCTATTATAAGGTCAATTTTAATGTTTTCCGTTCCATATTTTTGAATATTGAATTACCTATTAATTCTTCTTTATAACCAACAGTCTTCTTGTATGGCAAGTTTCTTGCTTTTAGAAAATAAGGCTCTATTTACACCATGCGATTTGTTTTCACTGTAGAAAATGATTTACATAAAGAGGTGGGTTTTACCCGACTATAGAACCAACAATAAATGAAAGGCCGTCTTTAAAAACACTACCCTCCCGTAGTCGGGCGAAAATTTTGACGTTATTTTTTGCTTGACGAGAATCTTGCATGGTTTAAACCAGACTTAAATATATCATATTCATAATAAGTGATTTTTCCATTATCTCCTCAGTAAGCTATAGTGATTTTTACAAATCCAAAAGTTCAACTACTACTTATCTTTGTAACCCTAAAAATCTCCAAACGAGCCCCTTCGCACAACACCGAAAATTACGTAGCTCAAAAATTTTAATTTCAAACAAGTACTAAAGAAAAGCATCATAACTCCCGGCTTTCGTAACTTACAACATCAATGTACCTCGTTTATACCTGTTTCTTGCAAGAAAATTAGTATTCCGCACGGTTGGCTCCAGAATTAAATCATTCTCGGTTTTATTTACCAAATATTATCTCAGCGTTGAATTTTCAATGATAAGAGCTATTTTGTTGGTAGCATCGTAAAGTAACCCAAGATAAGATGATGCTTAATTTGCAGTTTTGTTGAGACAATGAAACGTGAGAGTGTGGCATCGTGCACTGATTTATTGCTTTGAAGGATGCATGGAATATTGTTGAGCTATTTTGCAGTGAGCTTTTCTTATTTTGTTTTGTGTAGCTTATATCAGCGGCTTTGCCCGGTTAACGTCAGGTTTTATCCCGACGGATTAAAAAGTATTAGTACAACTTCCTAGCGCATGATATGATCTACCCATGTGCTAAGTTTCATTTAAATCGATTCGGCAGCTTAGACTCGATAAGGTAACAAACAAACAGCCAGACAGAGTAACGAGAATATAGACCTTATCGATTAGTTCAAAATTCTAGCCTTCTCCCTGGATTCAGCGGAGGACCACTATTTTTTTATGGACTAACTGCCTCTCTGACCTTGACAATAGGGTTGACAAAAAATATATATTTATCCGTCAGTTAGATAGTAACGTCACAAGCCCCCACTCCTGAACTTTGGTGCGCTTTATCTTTGTCAGTTTTTATTTATTTGATAAATCATAAAATACTGGCCCAATATTAATTGATAATCTCACTGACGGACTACATAGATTTACAATGTTTCTACCCAGAAAATATCCCTATTCAGTAATTGGGTAGAACTATACCTCTTAGTAAGACTGGTGTCAGATTTTCCGCTTCTGACTACATGTCCACCAGAAAATCTGGATCCGGTCTTGCCTAATAATTCATAACGATTTTTGAAAATATGCAAATGACAGCCGGCACCAGTGATTGCCGAGGCCCAGAGGAGTTTCAGTATATAGTGGATCACCCATCTACAGACCGACCTCAACAAGCGATGTTTAACCTAGAAGATGGATCCTTGCTGCTATGGTTATTGTATGGCTCCTTCACACTTAAAACACTAAAATTTGTTAGTTTGTAATCGCTGTGCAGATTTGTAGAGATAATGAGTTGAAATGAAAGTTGGTTTTATTTAATGTAACTCTTCTATCAATAAGAACAAACCATTGAAGTTACAAGTCGCAGCTAATTAAGAACCAAAATACGTAAATAGACATTAACAATATTATTAACCATTTCAACATCATTAAGGAAACCATTCCAACCGGCCTGTAACATTTCACCTTCATTTTCACAAAGTACCCTCCAAATCAATCTCTTTTAAAGACGATCTGCTTATTATATTAATTTAAATGAGGTAAATAAAATAATATTGCTGCCATCCCTCATCTTTGATGGGCGACAAGACAGATGATGGGGTACATTTTTGTTTGCAAATCATTTAGGGATATTCATGAAAATGAGATTGAAAAGGGGGAGTTTGAAATTTTGTTGATCTGATTGGTTGCATTAAGTAAATTCAGAATTTGAGCTAAACATAGCTCAGCTCAACAACATTATTAATACAGGCTATTCTGGTTAAAAGTCAGGATCGTTACATTCCTAATAGTAATGTTGGGGTGTTTTAAAGTCTAACTCAGAATTATTTAAGTCAAGACTGTGTTGTGCCATCAATACATTCATGATGGCACAACACAATTTAAATATATCGTGCATATTATTTTCTGAGAACATTCAAAGTGCATTAGGTTAAATTGCATCGCATTACGACCATATGAACATTCAATTTCGTTTCATAATAATTGCTTACCGGTGTGATATAAAACGAATTACGTCGAACCATCTGTGGGCTTAATGTGAGTTTTTATGCACGCTGCTTTGCTTTAACTATCTGTCTATAATTGTCAATTTTTTATTGTCACTGGATAAGCGTTGTCTGGTTACAGAAGGAAACTTCTTTTTAGGGTTCCGTAGTCAACAAGGAACCCTCATAATTTCGCCCTGTCCGTCCGTCCTCCGTCCGCAGCTTAGCTCAGAGACTCTTACTAATATAAAGCTATAATTGGACATGGTTATACATATTAATCACGCCGACTAAGTAGTAAAACAAAACCACATTTTTTTATTTATTTACCTGTACACGTAAAGGGGGGATGTTTATTTTTCTCATCTATTTCATGGTGTGGAGTATCGATGGATAAGTCATTCAAAAATATTTAGTCTGTTAATATAATTTTTCGATTCAGGGAGCCGTTTGCCTAAAATTAAGTTTTAAAAGGCAAATTTTTGTTAGAGTCAAGTGTCCCTCCCCCTGGCAGCTGAAATATTGCTTTTGGATTATATGTGAAAAATTCACGGCAGTTAATATACATAACGAAATTCAAGGGCAAACTATCACAGCTAAGTAGGCTTTACAAGTTTAGGAATAATAGTTGACCAACTTATAAAATTTACTTGGAAAAGTAAAAGAATGTATATTGATGTATGAAAACAACAGTTTTCGAGCGTCATAGTTATTTTGTCCCTTCGTTAAAGCTATATTTGGTGTTTTAATTTTTTCTGACCGTTAGTAATGTTACCTATTTATTTTAGTGAATGCAGCTGTTTATATGGCACCCCCTGGACGCGACACAGACTCGTACTAGGCCGGTTTTTTTGTATAGAATTTGACATACGAGATCGTTTACGTGAACGCGATTGAGCAATAGTAAAAACTCGGCATAAGCCCAAAGGAACCATAGGCCGCTATCCCACTGGCGTTTTACGAGCGTTGGCGTTCCTCCAACGACGTTGACGTCACGAGACTCTAGTAGCAAGCGTTAAACCTGAGACTTCGCAACGTTTACGACGCGTGAACGCATCGGTAACGTTGCGTTTATTGGCAACAGGTACAATCACGCCGTACATCGATTATTGTAAAACTTATGCCAGTGTCTTTGAATAAATAAAACAGAAAAATATACACAAAAGCGTTTTACAAACATACCTCAAAGTTATAACAAGCCCCTCTTCTGGTGGTACTGAAACTTAAAGATTAGTGTCTAAATATTGTATGTCATTTTGAATCACTTCTTAAAGTTCGTTAAATGTAGTCTCCGCAAATATATAAGAACATAATAATTTTAATCTCAAAAACTTTCCGCGTTACAATAATCCTAACTGATATTATAAATGTGAAAGTGATTTTGTTTATCTGCTGGTTTGTTTGTTACGCCGTGCCACCTACTCGTAGATCGCTGAATCGATTTTGAAGATTTTTTCACAGACATAGATGGAACCAAATCGGCTATAGACATTTTTTTTGCATAAAAGTTAAGGGGGAGAATTGGTGGGCCCATTTTTTTTATGGCCTACTAGCTTACTCACGAACTACCAGGAGACCAATTTCCGGCGCTGGAATCATGAGCGGCATAGTCTCTCCAACTACCAGGCGATAAGAATCATGAAGAAGTAGATCGGCAACCAGAATTGATTGACAAAATCTATATTAACATCGTCACCGAGTTGCCAGCTTGTCGATGATATTTTTTTAATCGGTTTCATTTCGGGAAGTGTGCGATGGAATTGCATTACCTAATTTCGCTTAGCCCGTTTTATGATCGGACTTCAAGACGTACGGCGATGCGCCATCGGTACATTGTGGACATCCCACCTATACGCACTAAACGTGTTGGAAATACTTTCATTATGCCGACAGCTAAGGAGTGGAATTACCTGCCGGAGTCTGTGTTTCCCGATAGCTAAATCCTCGGGGTTTTTAAGTCAAGAGTGAAAAGATTCCTCTAGACAAGCGTGTTACACCGTCGACCACATCATCGCTTACTATCAGGTGAGATAATGGTCAAGCGCGACCCTACCAATAAAATTTAAAAAAAAAATACTCGTGCAAAGCCATGGGCAAAAGCTAGTAATACAATACATAAAATCAGTCAATCGATCCTTCCGAACATGATAGATGACGGGAACCGTGATTGGACGGCGGTGCGTGTTTTAATTATACTCGCAACAATGATTCATTTGCGATGTGATTGATCACTCGATTAAAATGACGGCTACACGTGTTCGCAGAGGGTGGGATGTTTTTTAAACGGTTATCGTTTTTCATAGACCAATAATGAGGAATTGAGGATAATTAATAGAAACGATTGATTATGATACGTGATGATGATCATCATTTTTTGCGACAGAATGGAAGACAGTACTGTCTTGATATATTATGCAGTTTTGTGAGATGAATGTATGTGTAAAATGCCTGTCTTTTATTTTTGGATTCGTTTACCGTGTGTCGTGTTCCTTTTTTTATACAAGATTTTTCTGTATTTTTTATTATTTGTGTAACATTTACAGCAGTTTATTTTATTTACTAAACGGTTCCTCGACGCGAGTACAAGGCTTATTTTTTACTTTTTATAGGTTTTTGTGTCGGGGGTATTTTAAATTTATAATTTAATTTTTATTTCATGCTTTTTAAACTACATATAATATACCTAGCAGTAGACACGCTTCAATCGACCATCTATCGAAACACGTAATTATAATACGATATCTTGCGTAAACACCAAGAATCAGAGAATAAAATACGGATATCTTTTGAACGGCTGTACTGATTTTAATCAAACATAGCTAAGAACACTCTCGATAAAGTCACCTTTCAAAAAACCAAACAAAAAATAACTAAATCACAATCGCTTCATCCGTTTAAGAGCTATGATGCCTCAGACAGACACACAGATACACAGCAAACACGTCAAACTTATAACATGGAAAAAGAGGAGTTTTTCCGTTGGGGGGTAATTGGCTTTAGTAATTCTATTTAAATTTCAATAAATAAATAAAACATCATCTACGTCCAACTTCTCCCTTAAAGAGCTCTCTTTTCTTGAGCCCATCGTCACGTTCCTGTGCCAACCTCATCCAGGTTCTAGCTGCAAAGACTAGACTTCTTGCCCGAATACAATTTATTTACGAACAACACAATATGTCTTCTTCTTCCATACATCTGTTATAGTCGTTATTTTATCAATGATCCCCATTTCAGACATTTCATCTATCCCACAGTACATACTGATATCTTTCCTTACTGTATGGATGATGATTGGGCTGAAAACATGATGAATATTGAGATGAAGACGGATAGAGATGTATGATGACACAGACAAGCAGTGATGAGCCCAAAGTAAAAAGTATAAGGAAATAAGGTCTGCAAATTGACAGACCTAACTGCAAAGGAATTCCCTCATCTAAAGGTTTACTCCCAAAACGATATTTTAAATAGTATCCTTAATCTTCAGACCTTTATCACGTTTTTTATAATTTCATTCCTCAGTAATCATAAATAAAAATAACAAATACAGAGCAACTTAAGACTGCCGAGATTTCGCAGCAATTTGTGTATCATTAGTGATGCTACTTGAGTTAATAAGAGAACTACAAATACTATTACTACTACTAGACTTTAATAAGTAATAATAATCCTTCCAACGGAATTTCAGTTACGTTGGCCAATCTCGACGAAGATTAGATAACAACCAGCCAATATTATAGTACATAAGTGTGAGCGCCACAGGAACACTTTGTGTTCTGTTACTCTCTATTTCTATGGGAAGACATGACCGGGGAGTGGCACCTGGTGTGTAGGATCAAAGACATTCCGTGCTTTCCGAGGCGCGGTGTTCATCACCAACAACCAGTCTCCGAGTTGCTACTGAGAAATCATCATCATCATCATTTCAGTCGAAAGACGTCCTCTACTGAACATAGGCCTATCTGAGTGTCGCCACATCGCTCGGTCCGTTCGGCTCGCATCCACCTGATGCAGGCAACCTCAACTAAGTCATCGGCCCACCTAATGGTGGGCATTCCAACGCAGCGTCTTCTGGTGTTGAGAATTTGTTTGTGCAAAAACAGAATAACTCTTTCCGCGATTCCCAGGCATCAAACCAAGACTCAGCTTAACAAGTAACATAAGGGAACTGCCAGATAACAAAAAAAAATAAAGTCGTTACCACCTGTCCACTAATGTATTCCAATATTCCAAATATTAAAACCATACGAAAAATAGTGAGAGCAGTGTCGCTAACACCATTAAAACAAAAGTATCGCGGTAAGGGGCGTCCTTGACCCTTTCACTTGGCATTTAGTAATGAGTTAGTAATATCTCATAAAAGCATGGACTGATTTACATGATTTAAACGGTTAAAAATGTTCTACGGCTATACCTTTCATTTGAGACCAAAATTATCAAACTATCTCAATAAATAAAAAGTCAAGTTTTCAAGTTACGTAATTATACATTTTGGTACAAGTCGAATCGATATCTTTTATATTTTGTTATCTGGCGGTGACTTTAAACCCTTAAAAAATTTGAAACCGCAAACCTCAGCTTCAAACCCGTTGTTATACTGATCGTTATAACCGAAAATTAATATCCCATTCCCGTTACTAAAGGCATCCGCCCCAAATTAATTATTTATTATCAACAAAAAATTCCGCACACTTCAATGTAATTAAAAGGGCAAAAATATTGAAAAAATACTTGGAAACTTTGGCACCCCGCCACGGAAAAAAGATGGTTGAGCAAAAGAAAAATAAACAATAATGAATTAACTTTATGTAAGGGATCATCCGGTCCAATTTTGTTTTCAATTAGCGTGAAAGGGCCTTGTTTTGGACATTTGAATCTTGTCTTTGATCAAAGATAGAGTTCTTATCTACTTACCTTGGTCCATTTACCTTTGAGAGTAGGCTACATTCAATGGAATGTTGACACCTTTCGGTATTTAGGTTAGGACTGAAGGAATTTCTTGAAGTGTTAAGCTACGAAGCAGTTAAATACTCATCAAACGTTTCTAAGTCGCCTCTTACGAAATTCGTAGAAATGTTTTCTGCAGACCATGAACTATGACTTTTTCAATGAGACATAGCGACCTATCTGATGCCTCGACACGTTTCTTACAATAACACACCGATAACCGATTTTTGTTAAAAGAAATTGCAAGTACGCTCACTTGGACGTAATTCGATGTAGTTCAACCAATTTGCACTTGAAATTCTCTAATAAAATACTTGTGCTATATCGCCTATCGACGCAATCTCAATTGCGTCGCGGCTTCAGTGGGCTTGGTGCGAGTTTTGTCTCACACTGGAACGCGTTAACGTAAACGCTCTCTAGTGGCAGTAAGCAGAAATCTCTTTATTTTGTATATGTAAGAGATCATTTATATTATGACGATCGAGTACATTAAAAAACTCAGAATAAGCACACAGAAAAACCCTTACTGAAAAACTTTCTTACAAGTAGTTAATCTGAGATTATGACTTATAGCAAAAGAAGACATTCTACCTATGTACGGTAAAGGTAACTAAGAATGTACAGTCTAGAAAGTTGTTAAATTTTCTCTGTAAAAATATTCAATCGAAGAGCTCATTGTTTAAGTGACCCCAAGCGCCAACGCTGAGATTTCGAACATTCCGAGTTTTTTAACGTTACACACTCGTGATAACGTAAACGATCTCTTATGTCAAAATGTTTAGGAAAAAAAGAGGATTGTCCTTACCCTCACCAGACGGTGCTTATCTAGTTTCAAAACAAATTGACGTTTACGTTAACGTGATTGCGTGAGTAAAAAATCACACTAAGGCCCAAGTCTCATTAGGTTTCCATAAAAAAAATATCAGTAGCAACTGCGGCACCGCATACCATTAAATGCTCGAACTGAGAAAGTGACGACCACATACATCTCTGCTTACCCCTGTAGTACTTAAAAATGTGATGTTACGTCAAATTAAATTTTATTAAAAAAATTAAGACGCAAACCATCGAAGTCTATAAATAAAAATGTATCAGAGAAACAGTAACAGTTTAGTGTTTGGAATAATTAATTTTCAGGGGTGTGTGACGAACCTTCGAAGCGACGTTTGTTCTGCGCATGCGTGAAGTCGCTGATACGAGCTGGATTGAGTAGGGTGGGTGCGTCTAGAGGTGGGAATAGGACTGTGTGTTTGGGCCTTGATTGTATGGTTCAGGAGTATGGAAGCACGAATTTTTGGTGAGGTAAAATTACAAAATTGAGCAATACTTAGTTAGTCTTCTTCTGATATTGATTAAATCAAATTATGTCTCAATATTTAAAATTTTAAATTATATAAAGTTTTATTTTAACGTTAGATGATTTTCCTTTAAAATATTCAGTTGTTGCCGTGATGAGTCCATCTGCTCCTTCTTCATTTCGTGTCGATTTTGTCAAATCTGTATGTGGCTACTTGGACAACTCTGTCAAATTCAGATTACTTTGATTCCTTAAAATCAAGGCTTCGTGATTTTAGGTATAATGTAAATTAATAGATTTATAACTAAGTCAAATTTTGCCAGAACTTCTGTATCTTACTCATACGGTTTGATAATTAATCAATAACACATTTATCAAAAATGAAAACAAAATCACAAACATAATACTGTACGGAACACACACACGACGTCGCATCAAATCCCCAAAACTCAACTCCTTCTACGACATAACTTGACATATCCTCACACAAATCCTTAAACATATCCACCCTAACTGCAGCTTCCAGCACCCGAGGAGCTTTCATATTGACCTATACGTATTACGAGTACTCTCCGTACACTTTCAGGGCGTGGAAGCGAGAGGGAAGACGAAACCAACCTCGAAAGTAACGTGGCTGAAAGAGATAGAGCAAACTGAGCACCCGGCCCGACCCGCACGTTTCAGTGTACCCTGAACGTTTGCAAGCCTCGGTTCGGCGCGATCCTTCACAAAACACGTGCGTAAGAAAAAATAGCCAAAATATAGACGTATGTTGACGGGTGGACTGAGTGCAGCCCAGTGCAGTGTTTTGCAGCTGACTCAGTGTGTTTAAACTTGTGTGTTGTGTCAGTTAGTTCGTTCCCGCAAGAGTACGAGACACGGTGAATGTAAGTAATTTTCTTGATTTTTATGTTTCAGAGAGAGTTTTGGATGTCTCAGTTGGAATTAGACGTCTGCATGGATTCTGATCTAGGTTCTGTTAAGTCAGAAATAGATTTCGTTCCAAAATTATAGCTGTATTTGCGAAAATCTTGAAAAATTTGGGCGAAAATATAGGGAATTAGGCCTTATCTCTGAAACATAAAAATTAAAAATCTCTGAGCTGTTTAGCAACTGATTATCAGACTCTAAATTCAAATTATCTATAGAAAATTTAAATACAGAATAAGTAAATTTTTATAAATAACCGGTAGCCATAAAATTTGAGAAATTATATTTATTTGAAAAATATTATCATTTATTATACTCTAGCTATTAAAAAAATATTACATTAATTTTAAGGAGCACATCTTATTTATTATCTCACTTCCATGGCATCTTAGACTATAGATATCTTACTAAATAACGCATGTAATAGAAAACGCAAAGACAATACCTTACTAAATTGTATAGAATAAAATTATACGTTATGCAATTTAAAATTTATAATTTTTTTAGGTAGGTGGATAATACCTTCACATATTATTTGCAATTTCGAACTGCATCACCGAGGTATCGTCTATCCAATATTTTTCTTGGATCACTTAAACATTTTTATTAAAATTATATATTTTCGTGTCTCTAAGAAGGTACTTAATAATAACATTACTATAGAGTGCCGTACGCAAAATACGCGCTTAGACGTGGAGTTGCGGACACCAGCCCGTCTTAATCTAATTTATTTAATCTACTATAGAGTGGTTGTCGGAATTACTTGTAAATCGTAAGAAAAATAAAATTGTAATTTGTTCAACGATTGTAAAAAAATAATTATACTTAGGTACTCGTACCTATAGTTTCTTAGCATTCCTTGTTACTGTTTATTAGCTAAATATCATTTCAGCATTCTTTATAAAATCTCTGAGATATTTAGCAACTAATAAGCAGATACTTTAATCAAATTCTCTATAGAAAATTTGAATATAAAATGTGCTAACCAATCGCTACACATTGTCGATATTTTTAAAAATAGTGGGATATTTTGAAGTTTTCTATGTTATGGCACAAACCATATCATAGAAAACTTCAAAATATCCCACTGGTTGACATGCGTTTGCCTACTTATCACACCTGTGCGAGATGCCACTATGATGTACGCTTGCCTTTTTATTTTTTTTATTTAACCCTCTTTGCTGTGCGTTGAAGACACCCCGTTTACATTGTTACTTTTGCATCGGTGATTTTTAGCATCGAGTCACCAAAACGCGAAGTAGCAATGATGAATTCCCTAAAATCAAATACTGTGTTTCTTGTGGCTTTAACACCTTAACTGCCAGACAATGATATACTATAGAAAATGTATTGTTTATCGGTCACCTTGCAGTTAAGGTGTTGAGAAGAAGTGTAATCTATATCTGTTTTAATTCTAAAATGTATCAATCCATTTTGAGAAATATGTTCTTCAAGATACAGGATTTTGCTAGTTTGAATGGCAGCTTAATTAATTATAGCCATTTGTAGCCATGGTTATTATTGTAATGACAACACTGATGTAACGTAGGTTAATCCTTTTGCAAAAATGAATTATTATACACTTACTTATATAATACCGTACGCAAAATAGGCGCCTGGTCGTGGTGTTGCGGATACCAGCCCGTTTTAACCTAACCTACTTATATAATATTACAAGTGAACAATTACGCTAAAGCGATTGACTATGTAAAAACTCACATAAAGAAACACTCAGAATATTGCCGCCATGTAACAGTATAATCCCTTTAGGATATCATGTTAAGCGATTCATTTGCCCGTTGTCACCCAAAGAAATGGTTTCAACAATTTTATTTTCTGAAACTTATATAACAAAAATTATTATATCTATGAATGTAGTATTAAACGGAGGATGCCCGTTCTAAAGAGAGAAGACTCAATGACGCTAAGCTTGACCGAAGAACTTATTCAATAACGGTACTTGTGACTAGAACATTATGAAAAAATTGCTTCGCTATTTAAACACTAATGAACTAAAGCTTCTTGCAAAAGAATACGTAGCAAACAAGAAATGCCGTGGAAAAGCTCTTAGCCTGTTCTTTGTAAGCTTTAAAGACATTTCATACAAGCCAATTTTCGTCCGCCAGACGGCCTTTCGTCACGTCAAACAAATCTTGCTGGATAGTTACTGCAGCATAAATTTCTCTACTATTTACGCTGAAAATTTACTTTGATGCAAAAGCATTTTATGTCATCTACACAAACGCTAACAAAACTCCAATTCATATAATTAAAGAAAGTAAAATTTCAAATCAAAATGAACTTTCAACGCTTTAGAAGATCTCTCTTCCTTTACACGAATGTTCTATCCTATAGTCCCCGTAGTAATTTTATGATTCCCAATTGCACTACTAAAACAAAGAGCCAGATAGATAGCTTTTAACGCCACCGTAAGAAACAAATCTAATTTAAGATTTCTTGAAAGTCTTCTTGTTTTATTTTCCCTTGAGCCTTTTGCAGTATTGTACCGTTTACAGTCGATCCGTGACCAGAAAAGTTGGTAAAATAAAAGCTGAACTATAAAAGAGCTATAAAAGTTAATGTTAGTTTTTCGGAACCGTGATAGGTTTTAGGTGTATGGAAAAACGCGATGTTGTCGTGGCACGCATTCGAAATATACACCAATATACTCGATATATTTACATTAGTATGTGGTATTAAAATATCCAATAAAGGACTCCATTTTTTTGTATAGTCGGAAATAAACAAAAGTTGACTACCAAATGATATTTAAAAAGCAGATGTAAGTGGAAACGCCAGTAAGAGACGCAAAAAAACAGTATTTAAAAGGCAGACGTGAGTAGGAGAGGACGCCCTAGAAGGATATACATTATACTTATTGGTGCTGTGTTTTTACAAAGGCCAGGTGCGTAATACTTACAACGAGTGCGTGTGTACGAACATAAACGAAGCAAAAGGACTATTTGGCGATCATTATATAGGTGGCTTTCTGTAGTTACTGCCTTGAGAAAAAAGCGACAGTTTATGTGTGTAAAAGAATTTCGATAACAAATAGGTAAGTGTGGTGGTGAAAGGCGGGGGCGTAAATCAGAATATACCTCCATTTTCTGAAAAGCTTCCGTTTAGGAAAGACGATGGATGTGTAGGCGTTACCAATTCCCAGCCCCGCAGAGAGGTGAGATAGGATATGCTCCTAAATATTGGGGAACACATTGAATCTTCTATCAGTCAAAAATGGCCTTGTAATAGCTTTATTTATGTGAGATTACTTCAACGAAGGCAACAGCAAGATCTTTGCTGCTTCTCATAAACATAACAATTATTGGAAACATTGGCGAATACGTCCTTTAGCCTCAAATTAGTTTAAAAGAGCTTTTGGAATGGATTTATCTAGGTTTTTGTGATACTCATTGAAAACAATTAACTGAAGATAATTCCAATCGTCAATGTGTGGGCAAACGCCACTTATTACAATATATCTACAGTTTACAAATAAAAATGCTTTGCTTGCCACAACGAAAAAGGACAGTTTGGTAGTAATAATTTCATTTGTCATGATTTATAATAAAGAATATTCTATTTACCTTTCAAAATGTAGCTTAGTAACAACAGCATCTAATACCATGTTTATATCTTCGTTCAATCCGCTTTAAGTAATCCCTAACTTGTTTCTTATGACACCAACGGATAAAGCTGGATATCCCCTGCTAAGCTTGGGTCTACGGCCAGAATTTATGGTTAGAAACAAGCGATTAAGGAAAATTTGTGCGTAATACGTTATACCTCGAAAACCTGCCATGCGTTCACAGCTATTAAGACTTGTGTAAATTTCCCTTGAGATGTCTTAAGCTGGGTAATATATAACGAAATCATTATCAGCAATGTGAACTTGTATTGTGTTAACACAGTACTGCTTGAAAATATCATCATCTCATCCATTTCTATGTTTATTTCTCTGTGACCATGTATGCGAAGACTGACGTAGAAGCTGATCGTTTGTGTAGTGTATCAGGGATGCTTGCGCAATATCGCTTTTTGATGGCATTTATGGTAACATTTGCAAATCACGGATCGTCACTGATCTGCAGAACGCGTAGCAGCCACAAGGAAACCTTGAAAACTGTAGTGAACCGAATTTCATCTGAAATAGGTATAGCACTTATACTTACTTCGCAATTGTTCTTACCTATTTTATCGACACCTAAGTCTATCAAAATATGCTTATTATTTCTCCCAGTTCTTCAATGCATTATCAACTTCATTACCATGACCATTAAAAACCTTTTAGAATTCAAAATCTTCTTCATCAACATTCGGTTAAACTCTCTTAAATTCTTTCAAGAAGTTGAGCATACTTTCCACATTCAATCGTCACATGGACTGTTTGCCGATGATTTCTTCCATCGGAAATTGAAACGTGCGTTCCTCCGATTTTCAATTGGGCGTAATCAAATGAACGTATGTCATTGGGGATAATAGAATTCCTTACTGGCCTGACATGATAAATGTCTCGGATTTGCGAAGTAAGGGTCTCCAGGCTTTGTATTATGTGCTTTTGTCTTATTGGTTTAGAAGTTTTACGTGCTATTGATGGTATTTCATTGTCTTTGGTAGATGTTTGATCTACGTAGAACATTCGTTAGATGATAACTACAGATTTTTTTAAATAAAGAATTAAACATTTTGAAGGTCTATTACCAAAATAGGATGCTTCTGATGTCTTTAAAATCTACAAGAATGTTCCTAAATAATTAACAAGAGACCTAGGCTTAGTCTCTTACGCGTTATCTGCTGTGATTGGTTGAATTAATTTTCAACAGCCAATCACAGCAAATGATTACGTGCTTGACAATTTGTCACATTAATTCTGCTATAATTTAGAGGTGAGAAACTCGGCCCTAGTGAGTATTATCAATTTAATCGTACTACATACCGAAATTCTAACAACCTAATGAGTTTTCGTGGCACAAAGGAAAACAAAGATAAAGTTTGTTATTTTTATGCGAGAAAATGCCAACGGAGTTTAACGAACCTCATCCGGCACGTGTCATTACAGAAAATATTTTAATTTCGCCCTTAAAACGAAAACTCAAAGTGGCGCAATAAAGAATAAATTAACGCAGGCCCAGAAGCAATCAAAAACCTATATAAAACGGCCATAAAAACTTAGAGGAATGGGACCAGGCAGGAACCTCAAAATAAAGAGGTCTATTAAAAGGAGGACATAATGTAAACGGAGAATTTGAGTTCAGAACAGAAACGAGAAGAATGTCGAACCATTAGTTACACACTATATTCAAAAAAGGAACAATGGTCCTTTAAAATAGATGTTACAACCATAAATATAGCAAAAAAAATCTAAATCTATGGTTACAACTGTAGGTTGAAACACAATTATACAAATCGCGACATATTTCAGCAATTGCTTCGCAAATTCACTATACAAACTTTGAATATAGATTCAAATTTTCTATAGTGATTTTCTATTTCAATAAAGACAATCAGTTGCTAAACAGTATCGAAATTTTTATAACTACGGCCCATAAAGATAAAGGTATTGATTTGGGCTCTCATTATAATATGCACCAACTATATTATGACGATAGTGATATAGATAACAATAAACTAGCTTTTAATATCCTTTACTCTTTACAAGACATGGTTTCAGAACAAATTAAGAAGGTGTACCTACTTAATTAAGAATGTGAATCTTGTACAAAGTAAGAAAACAGAATTGGGTGGGTAACAGGAAAGAAGGATAACTCAATTTAGGTTCGTGTTTTGGGACATAGATATACAACCTAAAAATAAGCTCAAGCCGAAAAGGCAAGTCAAGGAGTATTTTCGTTTTCTTTTGTTTTGCGGCATTCTTATTTGTTCGGTCTATTTTTAACGTAATTGAAGTCGTGAAGACGCAAATAGAAAAGCGATTTGGATAAAATTGATCGTGTTTTGTCTGAATATAGACTTTCTAGAAAAACGTGGCTTTTAATTTCAAGTAACCAATTTAGTGATTTCTTTCCACTGGAAGCGAGAAGTACAGGACCGGTCGATGTGGCATCGCTTATCAGTTTATTAAAGAGGACGTCTTTCTGCTAAAATAAAGATGATGAAATAGCGAAATCTAAATAGAAATTGGAGTGTTTTACTAGAATGATGGCAAAACAGTTTGATTATCATAGTGTAACCTAACTGAACCGAACTGTTCTACTTTGTTAAGCACATTCAAAGAAAGAAAACTATGTAAATATTAATATTCTATAACAAATTTTATCTCTTGTCGAAAAATCATTTAGTTTTATTAAAATATGAATCTTCTAGAGCTACGCCTCAGAGGCTTCAAGCAATATCACTTCAATATATAAATCTTTTATACACAGACATACAAATATACTATATTGTAGACATATTAGCCCTTTGAAAGCCTACAAAATGTTTCGCAATAAATTCGAGAACTCTTTATCCATATATTTTTTATTCAGTTAGAGATTTAGATAAATAAAATATAAGTTATCCTTGGTAAAACGTTGTCAGATGAAGTCTAATAATTTGTTCTTGAATATGTTAACAACTCTTACAAAGATAATCATTTGATACAAATGAATCGTTTATTTCTAAAAACCTGAAGTCATCTGAACCTAATTTTACAGAAGACGAAAAAAACCTTTCCGGAAAAATATGTATGGGCATGGATATGTTTTGTATGCAGTCTAACTGAATGAATTAAATTTCTTTTTATAGCAATTATATTTTCATGAAAAAATAACACCTGAAAGTCATTGATTTAGGGGGTTTCTCAAATAAAAGAAAAAACTTTGACATATAAGATTAATAATACACTGTTACATTTAATAATTAGACACAAATTATATTATATTATGTGTTTAGGCTAAAACTCCTTGGTTTAACCCATTGTCTCGCAAGCGAGAAACAGGTTTCATGATCGGTGATTTTTCCGGTATATTTTTCATAGAACTCTTGTATTGCCGTCTCGTGCAAGCAACTTTTGACCCTGTGGATTAGCTTTATCGCTAGACCAGACTGCCCTTCTTTGAATTCTTCAAAGCTCTAGTCTCAATCAGTGACTTATGGAGTCTCTACTAAAAGAATATTCGACCAGTTATATTTAGTGCCTGTCGCATTGATTTGTGAGGTTTCTCCTTGTAATAATGTGAACTAATATACTTCCATAAAAGTAATTTTACAAAAAAACTGACTTGTGGTATTTCTTAAATAATTATATTCTATCAATTTCTAATTTTCGTATGAGGATGTGGTCGCCTCTGGTGTCAGAGTTTATAAGGCCGTCTCAGGGAACCCAACTGGCCTCTGACTTATAATCGATTTAAATAAAAAAAATGGAAAACAAGTGATTGATAGGTACTATTAAATAGCATGATAAGAAAAAGCCTCTGGCAAGTAGGTGTGTTTAAAATTGATTTTCAGTTATAGCAAAGCTTCAACATATTTTATAAGTGGAAATTCGTAGAACCCTAAAGTTTTCAACTCTAGTAGCGAGCTCGATTCTTGTTAAATAGAAATGGATCCTTACTATCAGGTCAAATAACTCGCTTCGTAAGGACAAATTGCTGGTATTAAATGAAACTTGAAGTTAGAACTTTCATATCAATTTGTTAAATTTATTTTCTATCTTTCTTTATAATTTTCTTAAGAGTATTGTAATATGTATTGTTGTTTTTATTAATCCGCGAGGATTAAACACACTTATCACTCTCCTTAAATCTAATCCTGGACTAGTTCTCTTTGCAGATGCGCTGATTTGTGAGAACTGTGTGTAGTGCTTGAATCTTTGTAATTTGGGTATACCTATATCAGAAAATCCCTGCTACAAATATTTATCAAAGCTGACGTCTCGTTTGACGTATGTATATGTATATCAATTTTAAGAGTGTAGCCCATTGTTGCGAAATTCATTACCGCGATGTACATTACTGCGAAAGTTTATTATCGCGACGGTCGTATTGTTGCGAAAGTTCTTTACTGCGAAGTACGTTACTGCGAAAGTTTACCATTGCGACGTACGTTGTCGCGAAAGTTCTTTACTGCGATGTATGTTACTGCGAAAGTTTAGCATTGCGAAGTATGTTGTCACGAAAGTTCTTTACTGCGATTTACGTTACTGCGAAAGTTTACCATTGCGACGTACGCTGTCGCGAAAGTTCTTTACTGTGCCGATTGCAGTTTCGATAACACGCTATTGCGATTTAGGTCATCTAGGAGGGTTGCTGATACTTGTGATAGTGGAAATATTATATTGTTGGACATGAATAAAAAATGAGTAAAATTGTAAACAAATTTAATTATAATTGAACCAAAAGATACTAAAATAAACATAAACATGTACCTAACTAAGTCAACTTATTAATATTCATATTCTTTATTGTTCACAAAACAAATATATAGAAATACAGAAGGACAACTTATGTACAAAGGCTTTACCAATAATTGGGTTATCTGACAGCAAATAAAATGTGCAATGAAGCGATACATAAATTCTGCAAACGCTTGAGCTTATCAAGAAGTTCCTTAGATTCAGCAACCCTCCGAGATGACCGAAATCACAATAGCGTGTTATCGAAACTGCAATCGTCATAGTAAAGAACTATCGCGACAATATACATCGCAATGGTAAACTTTCGCAGTAACGTACATCGCAGTAAAGAACTTTCGTGACAACGTGCTTCGCAATGGTAAACTTTCGCTGTAACGTACATCGCAGTAATGAACTTTCCCAACAACGATAGTCGTGATAATAAACTTTCGCAGTAACGTACATCGCGGTAATGAACTTCGCAACAATGGAGTACACTCCAATTTTAAGTGTATATCGTAATACTTTACAAAGCCCAAAAATTAATTTGTCCGTCCAAAAACGTCGAATCGAAACACGTCTCCTATTCAACCCTCCCACTACCACAGATTAGATAGTTACAGAAGGTTGGCTCTATGCAACGTGCGAAAAAGCACGCACACATAGACACGATTCACTTACAGTGAGTGTGAGCAAACTCGCGACAACCGAAAAGCGATTTTTATGAGTGAAAAGGCAAGTGCGATGCGATTCAAACAAGTTGCACTTGAAGTTTTCTTAGAAAATACTTATACGATATCGCCTATTGCGTCATCAAGGAGGTCCATAAGAGAGATTAAGCGATAGTGCGGCCAGTAGTTGCCTTTTTCTAAAATTCATTTTCGGCCATATCAGTGGTAGGCTTGCAGTGTCGACTTCGTTACTTCAATCCACAGAAAAATGGCCAATATTGGCTGCTCAATTGTTGTGTCTTTTTGTATAGGGTGGTAAATTTTGTGAGGGTATGTTCATTCATACTCAGTTCATTTTTTACGCCCATAATGCAGCTGACTCTCTCTGTCTTACTGCACTGTGACACTGCGATCGCCGTTTCGTATAAAAGAAGAAGTCTCTAATTGGGTCAGATAGACCCTTTGTTGAACCATCCGAGTACGGCCCAAAACAGGAACATCGAATTCAAGAGTAATTTTAATGTTTTTAAGTTATCGGATTTCAGTTTCGGTATCAGTATAGCGAATTTAATTGAAAATGTTACAGAGATTTGTGTGTTCGTTGCTAATGATTCAATGTTATGGTTATTTATAGATTATACGAAGTATTGACTTGACTGGAAAGTAAAGTATCCCATAGTGAGGCACAAGTTTTGATACCAATTATCAAGTTGCGTTTTTAGGTTGATCGAAAAGGAATGTTATCTTTTTGAGTAAACTTATCACATTATCCTTAGACATAATGCTAAAATACGACAGTTTCTAGCAAATATTATCTAGTAGCTTTAACTTCAAGGTTTATCCCACAGCCACCATGCATTTTTTATTGGGTTAAAGTAGATGTATGTAGCATTCAGCAATATTGTACATCACTACCAAACAAAGATACTAGCATATCTACCTCTCAATGATATAAATCACTTTTAATAATAATAATCGTAGGTAAGACAAGCACCGGTCGTTAACCTACGAAGTTTCAATATTGGTACGACTCAGGAATTTCATCATTGGAAACTTCCAAATTCTATCCGTCCCGAAGATACGTTTTCAATTAAACCCATGTCTGAATAACCACAGAAAGCAAATAAAATGAGAGATTTTATAAAATAATACGGTCGTATTCAAATATCTGATGGCATTTTTCCGTATTCGCAGTTCTTTAAATTTTCGGAATAAAATAAATATATTTTCTTAGAAATATACCGTGTTACATTCGTATTTGAGCCGTTATATCATATGTTTTGAAATAAAATTGAAATATAATAGGTACCTATATTGATTCCAAATAAAAATAAATTTATCATATAATTCCGGGCAATTATCGACATTTTCAACTTCTTGGAAAAGTACCTACCAATTGACTTGCTTACTGCGTGTTTGGCAAACAGACATGGTTGAATTACATATTTCATACTGTAATTTTTGCACGCCTCACAAGTAAGTTTATAAATATATAAGTTCAAATTGTTTTTAGTAGATTTCGAACCCAGTGCTATTTAAGAAGTGGATCTATACCATCACAATCGCGATGGTACTACTCCATAATATTTTTTATTTATTTATAATGTCTTGATAAATGACTTTTCTACACTAACCTTCTGGATTTTAATTTATATACGAAATGTTTATTTCTTTCGACCTTTCAAATAGTCTCCAGAAGACACAAATCTCGCTCACAAGACGAGCTGTAGGTAGGTATCTACCCACCCTTTTCGCTCAGTTGACTCTAACAAATTGCGCGAGACGATAAGAGATTGATCCAGTGTTTTCCTTTATTCTCGAATCAGTATGCAAAGTTGCTAGCTCCACTTTAGAGATATCAGCTTCTCAGTACATTTGAAGTATCTACTTCGACGGCTCGGAATAAACCCGTTTTCTGTTCTTTCTTAAAGGTTTCATTTCTAAAATAAGACAGAATATGGGTATCTTTGCGTAAGTTTTCAAGAAACCTTTTGAAAATAATAAAGTATATGGCCATCTAACTTATCCAGCCGGAAAAGTAAACATGTACATATAGTTGTTTTAAATATATGCAAAGAATTCTGCTTTCAGAGAGATTTACAGGTTATTAAAAGTCGGATTGCAGCGGACAAATAAAAACAAGTAGTACATAACACTCGATCGGCAATAGCAAACTGAACATCAATTAAAAAGAATTAAACTAAATTCGAATAAGTAGTTTCATAGTGTATTAATCTGTTTAACTTTTAGTTTCTCTGTGTGAATATTTCAGTCATCATCATTATCATCATAATTTCAGCCGAAAGACATCTACTGCTGGACATAGGCAGCGCAGCGTCCCCGAGCGTGGCCACAATTTTAAAGTCAAATTGCCTTAAATATAGCCCCATTATCAGTCTATTTCAAACTGAATAGTGATGGATTCATCAATATAAGAACTTTTATATCAGAATCCATATCCCTAAACAAACACTATAAAATATTTAAATCCCCACTTTTAGAACCTAAAATAAATAATAGAGTGTCATCAAATATTATTTTTAGGTTTGACGCAAAATATAATGGATCCGCTGGATGCAATAGTTTTGTTCAACTCTCAATTTTTTTAAGGTGGCATACAATATATCTGAGTGTGATTTTACGTGACCAGAATTTTGTATGTCTTACGTTATTTTTATCCTGCACGAATATTTAGTTGCGTTAACTAGCCGATTTTTAAATAGTACTAAATAATAAATATGTATCATACATAGTTGATTTTGAATGGTCATTTGTTGTATCATCATCTTCCTACCCTTGTTCCATGTTACCTGGCGCGATGCAACACATTTTCTTTTCTCCATTCCATGTACGATCGTTTTGGTTTTATAAAAATGAAGCACATTGGTTTTATTGTTTTGCTGCATTTTTCATTGCTTGTACAGGTACATTTTTGTTTTATATTTTAGGAACATAATATATAGAAATGTTTTCCTTCTTATTTCAGTCGCAATCTATCAAAAACACTTCTAATATTATTGGCCATATTAATTGTCGCATAGGTGATTGATATTATGAATCAAATTTCGAACGTTTGTTAATTCGAAAAATGTTTTATATTTTATAAATAGTTGTTACCACTCACTTCATGTATATTGTCCTAGTACTGAACCAAGTTCAATGCTAGCAACTTCAATGACCGACCTTTTTTGTTCCAGTCATTTGTCCTCAGGCACTGAAATGGAATTGTATCTACCTTTTAAGGCTAGGCTCTTTTTCTAGATACTTCATCAATGAACGTCCTAATTGACTAGACTTCTTTTTACGGTCTGTTCTGAAGACGACTTATTGCTCCTCTTTTGTTATTGTTTGTTTTTAATTAGACGTCGTTTTCGTTATTTCTTTTATTTGTGTTCGTTTGTTTTACGGAGTTTTCTTTTCTTTTTTATGAGTTCTTAATCTTTAGTTAGCTTTTTTTTTAAATCCTTGTAGTTATGTCAGTATTTCTTCAGATTCTTTTTTTGCGATATTATCATGTTTGACAACTATCTCACCTGATGGTAGCCGAGACTGTGGTCGACGTGGGAGCAAAATGCCTAGATTAATGTTTATTTTTATTTTGATTCTGCATTAGAGGAACATATAATAAATCGCACTTAGACCGGCACTTAGGTTTAACCATGCCTTAACTTGAGTGATACCGTAACTTTATAATAGTCGTCAAAGATGGCACTCAATGACTCAACGCATTTTGTATCAAATTGGTTTTACCAAACATGATGTCATCACCATTATCCGTCTAGCCTTTAATTAATCAACCACAGCCTCCAATAATAATTATATTATCAACCGCAAACACCATTTCCTTAACAACATCTCTATACAATAACAAATTGAATCAACTTCGTATAACAACAATAATTATCCAATTTCATACTATTATTAAACAAAAAGGCTACTTACATGAAATTATAGTACATAACCCTTTCCGCGAGGGTAGTTATAACTCGTAAGTGACACGCACATAATTAGAGGCACGCACGGTCTTAAAGACCTCGGTAGCGTTACAGAGTTGAAATGTATCGTAACGGGCAGAAATATCGTGTTCACTAGAACGATTTTCTAGCTTAATTTTAATATAAAATTTATAATATTTTTTTTACGAACGGCGTTTGCAGGAGGCCTATCCAGAAGTTGGATGGCTTGATGGATGTTTTTGTAACAAATAATAATGATGAATTATAAACACAAACATAGACTTTATGTTGAAAAAATACTGTGTGCAAAGCAGCTTTCATTGTTACTCAATTTTCATTTCACTACAGATCAAAGGCCTCCGGCCTCCGGCCTCTGCCGTTTAAATTCAATTGTTTTTTCTGCTAGTGCAAACCTATCCTTTAATATCAGTGATTTTTATTATTTATAGTTTACATAATGCCAAACAACACGCCACCAACCCAGGAGTGTTATCAACATACACCAAGAGTCTCATAGCCAGAGAAAACCACTACATGAATCTAAACATAAAACACGAGCACAGAAAAATCAACTAAAAGCTTTATACAAACTCATAAGTAAAAGCATAAAAAGGGACTATACGCTTCAATATATTGGTCCAAAATATTTGAAAACATATAAGTACTACTTGTTGCGTTAAAAGAGCATATAAAGAGCTCAATATACACAAGACATGGATAAAGGAACTAAGAGAGACAAATGAAATTTTATGCAATAAGCCTGATATTATTAAAATTGCTACAAATTTCTACAAAAAACTGTATGATTGCCAAGAGAAAAATAATATGGGAAAAATCGATAATGTCAATTTGCAATATATTATAGAAGATGTCTCTGAAATAGAAACGATAGACGAGCTGGAAGTTTCAAAAGCAATCAATGGCTTGAAGATTGAAAAGTGCCCAGGCCCAGATGGAATTACAAATGAAGCGATAAAAGAAGGTTGTCACTATCTTGCACGCCCTCTGACATGTCTTTTTAACTCTATTCTTGAGTCAAGTACCACACCCTTTCAATGGTCAGAGTCATTCATGTTCCTGCTCAACAAAAAAGGCGACCCAAAGGATATAGGCAATTATCGCCCCATCAGTCTGCTGTCATCACTCTACAAGCTTTTTGCATCAATTATCGAAAAAAGGATTAATAAGTATATAGAGATACACCAACCGATAGTATAAGCAAATAATTGAAATATATAGCGAGTAACAGAGACCACTGTATGTTGCTTTCATCGACTACCAGAAAGCCTTTGACACGATCCTGCATTATTCCATATGGATAGCTTTAAGCTCACAGCACGTAGAACACGCACAAATACATAGAAGTTATTAAGTATATATACCACAACTGCAGTAGCAGAGTGAAGCTTGAGTCGACAGGTTCGCCAATAAGCATAAAAACGAGTGTAAGGCAAGGGGACCCTCTGGCACCGAGAATTTTTATACCAGTGCTAGAATTGGCCATCAGCAAAGTCAATTGGAACAGAACTCAACATTAACGGAAAATTTATCAGCCACCTAAGGTTCGCTGAATATATTATTCTTATATGTGAAAATGCAAGAGAACTAGAATCAATGACACTCACACTAAAATCTGTGAGCGTTGAAGTAGGCTAGCAAATGAATCTAAATAAAACCAAAATTATGACTAATAGCAAAAAATATCTGCAGTAACCAAGCAAGTAAGTATCTTGACCAAAATTATATTAGATTACGTGGAAAGCTACATATACGTAGGACAACAAGTTTTTTCAACAAGCAAAACAACGAATTAGAAGTAAAAAGAAGAATTTCAGGCGCATGGTAAAAAATCTGGAGCTTAAAGGAAATATTAAAAGGAACTATGCCTATTAATTTAAAGAAAAAGTCATGGACACCTGCTTGCTTCCCTCCATCACCTATGGATGCCAGACATGGAAGTACACACTGAGAGTGAGAAACATGATTAGATCCTGCCAACGAAGTATGGAGAGAAGCATCACAAATGTGAGAAAATACAAAAGATCCCACATAGCACTATACGAAAAAAGACTAAAATTATAGATGCACTTCAATTCTCATAAAGATGAAAATGGCGCTGGGCAGGTCACGTGGCCAGGATGGAGGACGACCGTTGGACTACCAGACTGACGTCATGGCAGGGCCCTGCAGGCATTAGAAAAAGAGGAATACCAACAACTCGCTGGGAAAACGACATAATACAAATAGCAAGCAAAACACTGGAAAACAAAAACCAAAGATAGGGGACAAGTGAAAAAATCTGGATTAGGCCTTCACAAAACAAAACTTAAATAATAGTAAATTATAATTCCATAGTATTAGAGAATGTAATATTATTATTACAGAAATTAAAATTAATTATATAATAGATTATAGATTAATTATTAACAATCAATAGAAATAATAAGAAATCGTATTAATTGATAGAAATTAAACTAATAATATTAAGAATAATAAATTATAAACAACAACAATAATACAGAATACTGATTGAATCAACCATAATAATAATAAGAATGTAAAATATTTAAAAATGTATAAAATGAGAAAAGAAATGAATAAAAGACATAAGAATGTATCTGTAATGTGATTACGCGAGAAATAAAAGGCTTTTTATTTTAATTATTTATTTTATCATCATCATCATTTCAGCCAAAAGACGTCCACTGCTGGACATAGGCCTACCCAAGCGTCGCCACTCTGATCGGTCTTATGCGTCTCACGTTCACGACCAATTGGGAAAATCCAGCAAGTAACTCATGTTCTAAAACGGGTCACTGCACAAGAGCTCATTATTTCAATCGATGGGTAGTTTAGGTGAAAATCAAGCTTATGCCACTCAAAATGAGTTATTTTATTTATGCCCATGACTGTATAGTGTACAACGTTTTATGTGCATCCCTCACGCTTGTAATCACATGTTGTGTAGCAGTAATGTTCTTATTTGCAACTCTATGAGTATGTATTATTTGTAACGTTACGTAGATGTAGGTGTGGTTTTAAAATAAATTTTACTTAGCTTTACATTCATTTGTAACTTAGAATATTCAATATTATATGGATTTTAGAATACTTTGAATATAAATATGGATATCTATTAGACGAGGAGAAGATCAAATATACGATGGATAAACTATGTGAGATACTACATACACCGGCAAAATTTGCGGAACAAAATAAAAATGTCGTAAAACTTTTTTTACCGTAACAGTGTAGTTTTTATTTTGTTTTATAATAAAACCATTTATGCCTAATTGATAAAACAATTGAACGTCAACTTTCTTGCAATTGTTTTAACTTTATTCAAACTTACATCAGTTTTAGGGCTTTCGCTTAGAAAAACTACTGGAGTGAAGACAAAAATAAAATAAAAAAGACGGTATGGAAAAAGAAATCGTTTTGCGCCGTTCTTAAATAAATTGCGATGAGGGCAAGATTGTGTCTTCGCGCCCACTATTAAAGGGAATTATAAATACTTGTAAAAACGAGCAATAATTGTATACACTTATAATATAATCGCGTTTTCGAAAACGGCTTTTCGAGGCGAAAAATCAATCTAGCTAGGGCTCAAAACTGGGCAAATTATAAAAAATAAAAATAAAATATTTTCACCCGAGTAGAGCTCGGTCACCTAGGTACTAATTAAATGTTTCTGTACTTATTTATATATCAGTATGTAGTACAAGTATGTATTTCTAAAAGGTAGGCGTTGATAGTCGATATCTTTATCAAGGCTTCCAAGATTTAATTATATATTCTCGATTTCCGGAATACGTTGACAGCGCAAGTAGACTTGTTTTTAGAAATGGTTTAAAATGCCACCTTTTTCAACGAATTTAACTTTAGATACGTCCCTACTCAAATAACAATCTGAATTGTCAACAATTTTCGGAAAATGTCACGATGTTCAATCAATCATGAATATTTGAAGACATTGTGGACTCAGTTCCAGTGAAAATATTGGCTAAAGTCCGTTATTTACTGCTAAATTATTTCATACAAAATACCGAGAAAAAGAAAATGTGTTCGTAAATTATTAAGCGAAGACTAAGTATAATCTGGAAGAAGTTTTCCGAAATTTATTCCGTTGTAAAACCTGGCATCGTGAATTATGTCGTGCGGGCAACTTTCTGGGCCCACGTACTTGAAGGTAGGAATTAGGTCAGGCGTTAGTCGCTTCTGTGGAATGATAATCAGCTTGTATTTTGCTGAATTCATTAAGATTTTTAACTTCATCTTCATGAACAAAACCATTATCCTCTATCTTTATGGTCTTCTTATTTTATGCTTCAACCTCCTTGTACTAATAATAACTTGCCCATAATCCCTGTTTTTTAGGTTTTATATTGTTTTTTGAAAGCCACTTGTCCAGAGTCTCTAATCTTTATTGAACGGCAAGCTACACATTACTCGCCGTCCGCAAACCTACGCCTACAGTGGCCGGATAACGGCTTGTGAATCCCGACGCCCAGGGCGTCTCTTGTGGTTGCTAGGGGTGCACAGAGCGTCTCCGTTGCACTTTTCCCAACCTGGAAATCGTAAAATGTCTATTTAAAGTCTCTAACACGCAACTATAAAGTGGTTTTGTATCAGACTTCTTCTTAGCGTGTCGATAGCAAATATAGCCTCTAAATATTATCTAATGTTATATAATATTCATACATTGAAAGAAAAACAGAAACGCATTCATAATACATATTTCAAGCTTCCCCTCACAACTCTAACTCCTATAAACTTATAATTATACGGTACAGAAGTTATTCGTTATTTGTTACCACGGTAACTTACTAATTGTATTAGGAACTTATTAAAAGCTGATATTGATATTTTATATAAAGAAATTGTATTGTTCTAGTGATAGTAGGATTTTGGCCTTTGATGTTTTGAGGAAATAATTTTATGATTAATTGGTTCAAAGCAATCGGATAAACTGATATATATATATATATAAATTATTTTGTTTTTTTGGTGTAATAGATTCGTTGACTTATTTTTTTCTAGTGTTGCTACGAGTTTAAAGGTAAGCACATATATATATATATATATATATATATCACACATCGCAGCATGCTAAAGTAAGCACAAGACTTAGCAACGTTAAGTAATGTAGGCGAGATCGTCTATACCGACTTGCGGTCACCCATTGCATCCTTGTTCTAGATCGTAAACCAGGGAAGACACAGACCAGGAAAGCTGAGCGAACTTTCTGATGGCTCGAAGCGATTCAATTTATATCACACTGATAAGCGATGTTCAGTAAGCAAAATCGCAAAGAAAATTGGCAATTCAAATCGTTCGAATTGCATCGCATTGCGTCCATGTGAACGTACATGATCTTTTTTTTTTCTGTCTTGTGATGTATAATATTAGTGAGCAAACTCAAATGAATATTAACCTAATAATACGAATAATCTAGTCAGTAGTGGGTTGAACAAGCATGATTAGTATTGGAGTCATCTTGATATTGTGCACTGCTGGGTATACCTATGCTTCCCCCAAGTGTCGCCATATCGAACGGTCCTGTTTTCTTGCATCCAACAGACTCCCGTGTCATACTTTTGTCCGGGCAAGCTACTAGAGGAGATATTAAGATAACCCAGGGTGGCGCAAGCGGGCCAGAATAGATTGGGTTCTCAAATCCAGCAAAGATTGTAGTTTTCCTCATCAAACATTTTTTAGCACCTACTGCCACTTTAGTCTCGTGGTTGTAGGCGCTATTGTTTAGCCTGAGATCCTGTGTTCAATAAACGTGTAACGTCTTATTTACTCAGGTAGTGGTGGCCCAGTGCGAACAGTGGTGGGTCTGTGGTAACGGCCGTGACTTAGAAGTTGTAGATCGTGGGTTCAATCCCAGGCAGGCGCATTACTTTTTGTAAATTATTTCATCACCGCCGGAACCGGCGTGTCCTAGAACCAAACTTTCGAAAACATGTGATATCCAACTTTCGCAGAGAGGAGGCCTGTGTCCCAGCAGTAGAAAAATTAAAAGATGATGATGTATTATTTATTTATTATATTCTTTATTGTACACCACAAAAATACGTACAGAACGAACGTATATAAAAGGAAGTGTGCAATGGGTGGTCTTATCGCACAGGGCAATCTCTTAAAGACAACCTTTGGATGGACTGAACGAGAGGAGATAAATTTGGGGCTGTCAGTGAGATTTTAAACATGGAATATTTTGGTAACATCCCAAAGTCTAGTCTTGTGGCGATTGATAGCAATAGAATCGCCCACTATTGTATAGGGACTAAGTTTAAGTCGCATCACATACACGAAAACCTACCCTTTTAGGAAATGCTTTCTTATTGACAATGCTCTGTAAGTCATTGCACTGCAGGTCATTGCCTTAGTCTATCCAGACTAGCACTACCCAAAAAAACCACCAATACGCCGCTTCATTAGCGATATCGCGAAAAACGGACCAATCTCGTGATGACGTCACGAAAGCCATTAGCAAGCACAAAGCGCGATAACCAACGATGGTTTTAAGACAATAGATATTTTAATTACTGGCGACGACGGGCAATGTATATTTCAGTTAAAGTGAGGCGTTAGTTTCATGGAGATAATTCTTATTATTATTTGGCTACTACCTTCTGACCGCGGCTTCGCCCTCGTAGAAGTAAAAATGAGCCATTATAATTTTTTTAGGGTTCCGTATCCAAAAGGTAAAAACGGGAACCTTTTACTAAGACTCCATTGTCCGTCTGTCGGTAAGTCTGTCTGTCACCAGGTTGTATCTCATGAACCGTGATGGCCTGACAGTTGAAATTATCACGTATGCTGTATTTCTGTTGCCGCTATAACAACAGGTACTAAAAACAGAATAAAATAAATATTCAAGTGGGGCTCCCATACAACAAATTTGATTTCTATGCCGTTTTGGCGATAACGGTACGGAACCCTTCGTGCGCGTGTCCAACTCGCACCTGGCTAGATTTTCAAAATTATTTTTTGTATAGTTAAGATAAAATATATGCTATATCCTAAAAAAACATTTAAACAGAGACATTCTTCTTTATAATATTAGTAGAATACTAGAATTCTGGTTAAAATATGAATTGTGTCTGGTGAAATAAAAATACATGGCAATTTGTATCATACTTCACTCTCTTGGCATCTTGTTTGTCAACTTTCATAGAATTGTATACAGCAATCTAATCTAAACTGTTTTAATACGACTTATCATTTCAATCTGAATGTAAGCTCTTAGCTGTTACCAGGGTCTAGGGAAAAAAGAAAACTTACAAAAAATATTCTTGGAAATGGAACAAATAGGGCCAAATATTCTTGTTCAACGGAATATTCTCGAAATGAATGAAACAGGGCTTCCATTCAGAGACAGCCTTAACAATTTTTCCCTCTATTACTTTACCAGAAAAAAAATCTTCTTCCATTCGGCCAATATCTCTTACAGTTGAAACAAAAGCGCTGTATTTTCCAAGCCAGTAAATTAATTTGTGGTCCGGGTCAATGTAGTGTAACAGCTGATGACCCTAAATCTCAGAATGTCATCAATTTCGCAAGAAAAGTTAATGTAACATTCGGTTCACTGGGCGCCATTTTGGTTTTTCCTCTCGTGTCGTTTGACTGACGAAACTGGCGAGCATTTTGTATTTCCACTTACTTGGGAGTTTTTGCAAAGATAAAACTAACCTTAAACTTGTTTTAATTTTATTGTATTAAATGTCCACCGGTACCTAAAGCCGGGATAAAACCAAACTTTATCACCTATAAGGCTATGAATAAATGAAATTATATTATATTTATTCATCGAATAACATGGTCCATACTTTTTTAGTAGAAACACCTTGATTGTTAGTAACACAATACAAATAATCAAACAATTAAAAACAAATAGTGCATTCTAAAAAATTAAAAATACAATACTTAATAATTTTCGGACAGACTTAATAAAGCCGCCTCTAGGAACCCCACAGCGGCCTCTAATTTGGCTAAAACAACAAAAAAAACTTACATTATTAAATATGTTCAAAAGGATTAAATAAAAATGTCAATAAACCCCAACCCTAAGGTCGACTGGTAGAAAATGCCTAAGGCAATAAGTCCACCCTTGTACTGGTATATAAAGTTTTTTAAATAAATTAATTAATTCAATGTTAATAAAAAAAAAAACATTTCAACAGATATAATTAAAAAAAAACAAACGCAATAAAGCAAACAGCAGTATTGCTGGAGTAAAAAAGATGGATAAAACATTTACACCCTTAACCCTTGTTTACGACTGAACTCTTTGTAAAGCTTCCGACGTGCTCGATAGATGGCGTTGGTGTCGAGTTAGAAGTCGCTATGGTTTGGTTACCGTGATTAGTGTATATGCAAATGTATTTTTTTTAATAAACGAGCTATCACCTCAGATCAGTACACAGTGGTTTTATTATTTACATCTCGCTGGTGTACCTTCAGGTCAAATTCCACCAAATACCATCAGGTATTTAACAACCCTCAACTATCGCGACCCCTGAATCAGGCGTCTGTCTTTTGTGTTTCTGTTGTTTCGCTAATTATGAAAGCATAATAAATAAAAGTAAAGTAATGCCAAACTGGATACTCTAAAAATAAATGGTTTATACTGAAAGTTTCATTCGGTTTTTTTATTTTATTTTATTTGAATATGGCTCGACCAGACCGACCATGGCATACAAGTGAGAATTCCGTACCAATTTAGCAAAGATTAATGAACCAATGTAACCAGTCTTCTTTTAAATGAACAGGATTAATTAAACATAAAACTCAGCAGTATTTCGTAGTTAACACTACTTAACTGTTAATACATGATTTACCAATGAAGAATGTACAAAACTTCGAGAACCTTATGTTCAAGGAAAAAGAAAACACTTTTCTACTAACACAAATGAAATGTGATTTCGAGAAGTTCTTCAGAAAGAAATCAAAGTAATAGGAAGAAAAGTGTGTTTTTATTACGAAGTAGTTTCTGCATATAGTTTAGTTAAAACCAGTTCTTAGTACCAATAATGTGTTCAGTGCCGTCATGTAGTGTTGCTGTTTTAAAGGTATGAGTTTCAGTGTAATTACAGGCACATGAAACATTTACAGCTTTGACTATGAGATGGAAAACCACCAAACTTTCATCATCTAAAACTAAGCTATCAAATTCGTTTTAAATCCCACTGAAGTAATTTGTTTTATAAAAAAAGCTTAATTTAATGTGATCAAACTTATTACCACAAATTCTTTCCTTTGTAATAAGCGTACCTTTGTACCTATTTTATGTTCCTTCTTCTTTTTGTCTCTTTATTATGTCTGTGTACATTAATAGTTAAATAAATAAATAAACATCATGCCTGTATCTACTTATCGAGGAGTTAGGCAGAGAAGAATCTATAGATGCCCACATTTCGACATTTCAGTCTAAAACGTACCTACATATTCTATTCAGTGTTTCTAACAGACCTTACGAATTTAACACTCCTGTACGTGTGTGGAGTTTTCAATAGTGGGCTTTTTATCGGTTAAAAAGATTTAACTAAGTTACGGCATTAGAGGATCTTAAATCTTTTCTCTTTGTTGGATTGACCTTCTCAATCCACAAGAATGTTATCCTTTTAAACTTGTGGAGGTCAGATGGCAGACGATTTATAAACCTCTCTAGTGACCTTAGACATTTTTTTTAATATAGCCCATAACATAACTAACCTACAACGCTAATACCTTCTTAACCGGATTAATATTAGGACAGAACTTAGAATGTACGTCAGCATTCAGAACCCAGTACATCTGACACCAGTCTTGCAAAGTGGTTTTGTATTATCCACTTACTAAATTGCAGTCACTCCTTGTAAAATACTTTTAATCAGCTTCATCCGTTTAGATTGAGAAGCTAACTGCAGTATATATTTTGTGCTTTAGTACCTCATCATCATTAACATCATCAGCCTTCAGCAGTCCACTACTGGAAATAAGCCGCTCCAATTGCACGCCATTTATTTCAATATTCGGCAACTATCACCCAGATTCTACCATCGTCGTCATGAGCCTTTTAATGTTCTCACTACTGGGACAAGAGCCACCTCTCTGTTAGAGACGGCATGGGCCTTAATCCACCATGCGGGCCCAGTGCGGGTTGGTGGATTTCAAATGTCTTCAAAATTTTGGTTCTAGGACATGCCGGTTTCCTCGCGATGTTTTCCTTCACCATGACCAGCCAGCTGCTACCAGCTACTCTGTTTTAGGACCTATAGCTACATAATTGGCTAATGGTCGTAGTAGCCACACAAATTTGTTCTCAGAGAACATTATACAAACTTAGTGGTCCAATAATGATGATAAACTATCAAAGGTCACAAAAGCCTGACCTCAACGATAATCCCATGGAAAAAACGATACACAAATCTTTTATAACAACGATATCTTTTCCGTTTCCCGTGGAGAAGTTTCCGAGCAAAACGGTTGCCATGACGTAATATTTGGCATATGTCGTGACCAAGGAAATATGTTGGCCAAGTACGGAAAAAGTTTTTCCTACTACGTGTAAGCTTAATATAGAGACAGGGGAAAGTTTTAACGTAGATGATTTAGTTGCCGATGGCTTTCGGCTTTGATGTATTTTCGCTGTGATTTCGTGGAAGTAAAATAAAATGATGTAGAAAATGTTTGATAGCGCTGGATATTTGGTGGGTTCTGTACAAGTCAATCCTGCTATTATTTTAAACGCGTCAGTTTGTGTAGGGTTGTACGTTTGTTACTCTTTCACGCAAAAACTACCTAACTGATTTTAATGAAATTTTACAGTAATAGTAATTAAACGCGGGCGGAGGCGTGGGTGTCAGCTACTAGAACATACTCCTAGACCTATAATTGCAGCCGACTTAAGCCAGAAAACTTGACACCCGAGTAGATCATGTCTTGGGATAGTTAGGCCATTAAATAATTTTAGACTTTCACCCGTAAAGCCCGCTGAATAAAAAAAAAAAAAACTAAATATGATATATGTGTGTATTACTTTCCGCGTAATTTTAGAATATATGTTTCACAAACTTACACTCACTCTTTTTTACAATGTGTATCAATAGCGAATAATATTCTATGAGTATGCCACTTACACATGCTGCCTTTGATACCTTTTTTCAAATCGCAAAGAAAAAAAATCTATTCATGTGTTTGACAAGGGATACACTGACTAGACATAATATAAGGAAAATACATAACCCGTCTTCGTATTCAGATAAAAGGTAAAGATACCCTAGGCTATGTTCTGTTTCTCTAAATCTTCATTTTATATAGAAATTAATTTACAAAGAAGGTATTTATAGAATTTCTCCAAAATCGCATATTTAACCAAGAGTATCCACGAAATGCCGGAAGGTTCCTGAAAACATTAATTACAAACATCAAAAGACAAACGGTGTCCTCAAACTGAATCGACCTTTTATTACAGTTGTCAAAATAGCCCATTATAAAGTTAATTCACTGTGCCAGAGTAATGACAGGAGCGAGGCGAGCCAGGGACCCCTGCCCTATCCCCTGCCTTGCGTTTTGTTATTTCTTCTATATGTTGTGCGTTTTAATTTCATAGGTGGCTGAATTTAATTCAAAGGATTGCGTTGAAGTGCTGTATTTTAATTTCGTTTTAAATAAAACAGACTGAAGGTATTTTATAAATTACGTTATATGAAAAATTCTACTACTTGGACTAAGTGAACTGTTCTAAACCCTGATTGAGTGGTGACTAGAATTTTACTCACAAACTCAAGTATTTTTCTAAAGGCTGACTGAAAAAATATTTCTAAAGCTGATTTGATTTTGTTTTTTCGTGTATTCTTTTTTAGAACAGAATAGAATAGAATATACTTTATTGTACACCAAAAAAAGAAATTACACATTTAAAGCAACTCAACACTATGGGTACAAAGGCGGTCTTATAGCTGACAGCGATATCTACCAGACAACCTTTGGATGGACTAAAGAACTAAAGATAAAACAGGCTGCAGCCTACGGTGTACTGCTACATAAAAAAAAAAAAATAATACATAAAAATTACATAGCTATATAAAATACTATAGACAAACTTACAAATAAACTTACTAAAATAATATTAGGTGTAGCAAAATTTCAAAGAAGGGTGAACAATGATAGAAATTAGATAGGAACAGAAAAGCATTAAAGAGAAAGGAAATGGTTCTTAACCAGATTTTTAAAAGATGCCAGTGACTGAGCTTGTCTTACTGACATTGGCAACTCATTCCACAATCGGACAGCCTGGACCGTGAACGATTTTTTTAGAATTTAGTAGAATGAGCAGGCATCAAAAATCTCGAATTTCTCAAGTGTCTAGAATGTGTGTCATGTAGAAACTTAAAGCGTTCTTTGAGATAAGAGGGGGTTGTAGGATTCAACAAAACACTGTAGAGTAACGGCAAAACATGGGCATTCTGGCGAAGGTGGATTGGCAGCCACTTGAGCTTAGTACGAAATTCAGAAAGTTTTAATATTTTATGTGTTTTGAATTACTTTAGTGACCTAAGATATAATGTTTTATTTAGAGACACAGAACTGTCCATTTCCTTAGTAATTAACTCGAAAAATGCCTCGACATAAAAAGTAAGCAGTTGCTTAAAGCCTTCTCCAGGGCTATTTCGTGGACACCACAATACGGGAGTAAAAGATAAAATTATGATACCTACTCGTAATTCAAATCTCAGATGCCTTTTATTTATATAACCATTATTGTACACACATAATAAGAAACAGAAAATAGTTACAAAGGTACGCTTATTTCAAAGAAAACTCTTCCAGCATACCTGCGAGAGTTGAAAAAAAAAATGTTATTCACATTAAAAAAAGACATGATGTGTGTGTGTGTGTGTAGAGGGGAAATAAAAGAAAAACATATTAAACAATTCACTACAAAATAGAATGCAATATAACTAATTATTACATACATTCATATACATGCATATTAATAAATTAAACATTACAATAATATATACTAAATAAATAATAATACATGATTATTTGCAACTATGACGGAATGGAAAGATAGAGTTCTTTCAGTCTCTTCAAAACAGCATGAGTTTTGCAGTCCCTAATGTCAGGCGGTGAAGAGTTCCACAATCACACCACGTGCATAGTAAAGGAGTAGGATTAAAAGTCGGTAGTGTGGGAAAGGGTTTCTAAGAGCAGCTTGAGATGCGACCTGCACAGTGCATCGGAAGGACGGGATTAGTGAAGCGTTCGGAGGTATGAAGGCGTTTAAGGTTTGTGAAGGACGTTAAATAGCTGAATCTGAATGGAAAAAAAGTTTTGTAATCAATGTGGTAGTTCTATTATTATTTTTGTTTTAATTACTAATTGAAATTTCGCGCATTTTTATTATAATATAATTTTTACATCTTATTTTACGATTGACTGTGACTACATTTTCTTTTTTATTATTATTGACTACTCTGTATTATTGTTTTAACTCTCTTATTGTGACATCCAAATGCTAAATGAATATTTATTTGACATTTAACATCTATATACTTACTTAACTCATTGACATTATATTGTTAAATTTAATTGTTGATATAATGGAGATGTTATATTGATTTATAGTGAGAGTAGTGAGAGTGATATTATATTCGGGAATGTGTATATATACTGCATCTAATCTTATTTTATTTTTTGTAATCATTTAATGTTACAGTTATTAGTTATATTTGAAATTGCAAATCATACAAATCATATTTGTGTGCCTCATGGTAAAACATAGATGGTCTCTTTATTTTTTGTAACATCTCACACACTGTGTAACCTATGTTTAAAAATAAAAATCAGATTCCGAAAAAATAACTGTTAGCTCCTGCGAAGTTGAATGTCCATCCCTTGACCATCTTGCGAAAGCCTGAAACATGATCATACTTTTTAACCGACTTCCCAAAAAGGAGGAGGTTCTATGTTCGACTTCAATTTTGTTTTTTTTTTTTTTTTTTTTTTTTTTTTTTTGTTTATGTTCACCGATTACTCCGTCAATTGTGGACCGATTTTGAAAATTCTTTTTTTGTTTGAAAAAATATGTGCCGAAATTGGTCCCATTTTAATTTGGTGAAGATCTGATGAAGAACTTCGGAGATATACAACAGAATAAATAACGGCAAATCTCTCGGGATTGCTGCAATCGCATTTCTGTTTATTGTTTATACCATTTCATAACATAACATCACGCCAGTACGCTCTTAAGGGGTAAGCAGATCTCTCATTTCACCGGATATGTTTAAGTTTCATGAAATCTATTTTGGCGTTAAAGTTACCTTACTAACTTGCCTATTAGGTACGTACAACTAAAAAGTGAAAAATAAAAAAACTTTTTGCAAAAAAATACTACCGACTTCCAAATACAAGACTACAAAGTGAAAAATAACTTAATTTTTTGAAGTCGGTGTCCATAACGCAAAAAAATGGTGCTTACGAAAGACACCGACTTCAAAAAATTAAGTTATTTTTCACTTTGTAGTCTTGTATTTGGAAGTCGGTAGTATTTTTTTGCAAAAAGTTTTTTTTAAGATTGAAAATAAAACGAATACATACATTTTGTAAACGCTCAAGTTTATTTAAAAGCTCCTCGGTTGCATAATTTAAAATGATGCAACCTAGGAGCTTTTAAATAAACTATTCTTGTATGGGTTTTCGGATTACAAGTATTTTTTATATAAGTACCAGCATGCATCACATAAGATAATACCGAGAAAAATAATCTCGAAACTCCACGGTGTTATTCTATGAGATTGTGTGTTTCATAGAAACATATTCTATCTCAATGATTCATGAGATAAACGAAGGAGGCAACTCATGTAGATTTAAAAAATCTTGTTATTTTTCTCCAATATGCGAAGATTTCAAATCACATCTAACAACACAATTATTATATTTGAAGCCATCTTGGAATATTGTAGAACACGGCTTTGTGTTGAGCGATGAAACTCATCTTGGATTGTCTGTCAGCGCCAAATATTAAACGTTGATTAAATCTCATTGTGCTAAAGATTGAATTATAAAGCCATTTTCGTACCTATCTATACCTTTTGTATTTCGTTAACGTGATAATCTTGCCTGGTAACAATTGTTTTTTATTTTTATTACGTCATGTGTAGTGGGGCTACCGTGTATGAATTCACTGCGAGAGGTGCTGGTGTAGCGTAAGGTCTTCAATATGTCAAACTCCACTGCTGGTGTTGTGAGTGGGCGGGTTGTTTCCTAATTATATTATTTTTGTGAATATTTTGCGATACCTCAGATTAGTTATGGCAAATATGAGTTACGGGTCAATGAATGCCACTGCTTTATGGTATTATACATGATTTAAATGTAAACGTGGTTCTTACGCCCTTAGTAGGTACGTAGCAAACTTGGACAGCTATACGTACTTCTGAACCTTAGTCTACGTTTCAAGTTTAAGCTGACGATAATCAGTTCATCCTCATTAACATAAACATTACTAATGAAATGCGGGTCACTAGATACGGTCAAAATAATTGTGTACTTTGAGCTGTCAATGTTTTCCTGACCTTCGACTCACGCTATTGGCGCACGAGGCGAACGCGGAGCGCCGCACCGCGAGTTTTATCGGGAGTGGAGTCGCTTGACCTACGATGTGCACAGTAATTTTGATCGTGTAGTCACCTTTCGGAGGTGTGATATTTTATGTTAAGTAAATAGAAAAAAAATGAGATCCTTTAGAGGTTGGAAAATCCGTAAGTGAGACTCCCAAGGTCCGCGGGCGCGGGGGACGTAAGGCAGCGGGGGTGGTATAACGTGAGCGCGGTACGGGGGTCACCTGACGGGAGCATGGTCGCGTCATCGCGCCGTCAGGTCATTGGGTAGTAACTTCCTCCCGCCACCCATGACCCGTACGAAATTGCTAAGCTATAGTTTGTGTTAACTACGATCCAAGTTACGACTGTTACGCACACAAGGAAAACCTACACTACTAGGAAAAAAATACAACACTTTGCTACTAGATGGCATTAACTAGGAACGATATTATTTGTTTCTAGCGGAGGTGCCGTTAGAAACAAATAATATCGTTCCGAGTTTCTATTTATATCAAATTTTATCACAACCATAACTAAAAGTTTCATCAACTACTACGTACTAGTGTACGTAGTAGTTGAAACTTTAGAAAATAAAATAGTTGTACTAACTAAAGTACAACTAGAGAGGAGATAGACTTACGCTCCGTGTAAAATACTGGTACTTAGCTAGAATCATTTAGACTGGAAGCTAGAAAATGAATTGAAAAAAAATAAATAGCAGATAGAGTAATAAAAAAGACAGTTTTTGTTTTAACTTTTACAAAAAAAAAAACTTATTACTTAGAGCATATTTTAAATACCCTATACTGGTTGCCTTTAAAATGTATTGATTGCTTTCACTTAATATATAACATAGGAATAGCTACACACGACTCTTTAATGTGTTTACCAAGGCGGATAATTGCTTTGTGCATCAATGATTAAGTTGGCTATGCAAGCCTACCGTTCGGTTGGTAACATGCTGGCTACCAATGGCTTTGGTTCCCTAGTTTATATCGATGGCAACGGTTGTTTAGATGTTTAGTTTCTCTTTTGTTGGTGTTATTCAATCAAATAGTTTAAATAATAATCGTCAAACAACTTACTATGGAATCGTATTTAGTAGTTTAAATTATTTACAAGCCGTGTACCCTGTGGGAATTCAATCGGGATAAAAATCACAAACTATAATGGGTGACAAACTTTTTCACTCATGTAGAGGATTTCCAAAAATCTACCTTTAGTACTCAACTTACCTCATCATCATCATCATATCAGCCGAAAGACGTCCACTGCTGGACATAGGCCTCCTCCAAGCGTCGCTACATTGACCGGTCCCGTGCGTCCCGCATTCAGCGGATCCCCGCAACCTTCACCAGGTCATCGGTCCACCTGGTAGGAGGCCTTCCAACGCAACGTTTTCCGGTTGGCGGTCGCCACTCCACAACCTTTCTGCCCCATCGGCCATCCGTTCTGCGAGCAATGTGCCCTGCCCACTGCCACTTAAGTTTGGCAATTCTTCGGGCTATGTCGGTAACCCTGGTTCTCTTGCAGATCTCTACATTTCTGATTCGATCACGTAAGGAAACTCCGAGCATAGCCCTCTCCATTGCCCGTTGGGTGACTGTAAGCTTTCTGATGAGGCCCATTGTGAGCGACCACGTCTCAGAGTCATAGGTCATAACTGGCAACACACACTGGTCATAGACTTTCGTCTTGAGACACTGTGGTAAGTTGGACGTGAAGATACCGCGCAACTTCCCAAACGCTGCCCAGCCGAGTCGGATTCGACGGTTGACCTCTTTCTCGAAGTTGCCTTACCCAACTGTATCGTTAGTCCCAGGTAGACATAGTCATCCACAATTTCGAGTGTAGAGTCTCCGACCCTGATAGGAGTGGGTGTGACATGGGCATTCAACATCACCTTGGTTTTGTCCATGATCATCCTAAGACCCACTCTGTCGAAAGCTCTACTGAGGTCATCGAGCATTGTATTGAGGTCCTCCATAGTCTCAGCCATGACCACTATATCGTCAAACCGAAGGTGAGTGATGTACTCGCCATTGACGTTGATGCCTAGCCCTCTCCAGTCCAGAACCTTGAAGACATCCTCCAGTGCAGCGGTGAACAGTTTCGGCGATATGACATCTCCCTGCCTCACACCTCGCTGCAGAAAGACAGGTTCCGAGGTCTGATCCTGAAGTCGAACTGACATGGTGATGTTTTTGTACAAACACTTCATCACCTCGATGTACCGGTAATCAATTTGGCACCGTTGGAGACACTGCAGCACAGCCCAAGTCTCGATCGAATCAAAGGCTTTGTCGTAGTCCACAAACGCTAAGCAGAGAGGCAGGTTGTACTCTTCGGTCTTCTGTATAACCTACCGCAGCGTATGTATATGGTCTACGGTGTTAAAGCCTTTACGGAAACCGGCTTGTTCAGGAGGCTCAACTTACCTACTCCTATAAAATTTTATAAATATGTGCTAAGCTTCTAGACCGAACATCAGCAAATGAATGAGTTTATGATTTCAAGTATTCGTATTTGCGGTATAAAGACAATTTTTTGTGAACCTTCAAGTCTCACAAAATATATTTCTTATAGAAAAATCGTTGACAAAATTTTCGTAACAGACCAAATAAATCGTTGAAATGAATCGTCTTGTATAAAAACGCTGCAAAAGAAATCGAATCTATCTAACATAAGCCACTTCGCCGAACTTCGAACAAGTTAAAAAAATGTCTTAAAGCAAAAAACTACAACATTGCCAAACATGTTTTTGCGGCTAGGATCAGCAATAAAATCTTCGGTAACACCCTAAAAACACGGCCATTTCCTAGCAGAAAACTTTTTCGAAGATAAAATGTAAAAACTATTACATAGGTTTAACTTCGTACGTACTTTAAGTTAGGTGATGCTCTCAGTCCCAGAGCGAATTTCGTTACTAGTTTCAGTCCGTGTGCGGTGTGTTAAATGATGGTATAATTCATGAGTGGTCGCGGTTGTATTGTTTCACAAAGTTCGGAAACTTAAATTGGATTTGTTTCCGGCATTATTGAGTCAGAACTTGATAATAGTAGGCGTAAGGAAGGTTGTACTGCGAGACATGAACTTGTCTGGGTGATGGGCTGCCATTTCTATGTTTTTTGTTCATGACGTTAAATGTATGGTTTGAATCTGCGGCTTTTGTCATGCATCAAAAATGTTATGGCAATGCGTCACTAATAGTTTTGTCTTTAACGATATTTTGGATATAATCTTTAAGGGCGAAATAAAAAGAATCGGTTAGTTTGGTAATTTTATCTTACTCATTATACTTTAGGAATCATTGCAAAACTTCTAACGAAACACTAACCCCTTTTTCAGTTAATTTTCAAGAGCAGTAAACTGAGTCATCGTTTGGTAAGACATGTAATCTAATTGTTCGAAATCCGAAAAAATACCCTGCACTTGGTTTTTTTATTCAATTAATTATTTAATATTAACGCACACAAAAGTAAAGAGCGATACTTATAATAATGTCCTAGTTATTTTCTACTTATATATAACCTTTAAGTGCTAAGAGAGACAAATAGTGACAGCTTCAATATTGAGAAAAATGCGAATACATTCAATTATTCCTTTTCACAATACCGCTATCGCTTCTACAATACGCCACCAATCCGAACCACATTTGCTGGTAATGGATTTCCCCGCTCACGTGACGACAACACGGTTTCGTGCGTCACGATTTTTAATAAACCCCAACATGCGGAAAATTGTGGACAAAAAATATGAAATAATAATTTTGACACGAAAGTACACACGTAAAACTGGCACGTACGTAATAACATACAGAACGTGCCCAAAGATAAAGAACTACCTAATTCTAGGTAGCTGTCTATTGCCATTGTTATTTACTAGCGAGTACGTACAAGACAGATCTGCCTCGTGGTGGAAAGCATGGCTTATTACGTAAGAAACAGCAACCAGCAATTATCACGCGACCAAACGCTTTCTATACTAATATTATAAAAAAGAAAGATTTGTATTTTTATATGTAATGAATAAACATAAAAACTACTGGACCGATTACAAAAATTCTTTCACCGTTGGGAAGTTAAACTATCCCCGGGTGAAATATCCCTGTATTCCCACGGGAACGAGAAATCCACGGGTGAAACCGTGAGGCGTCCGCTAGTACGTCATAAAAGTTGGAATAACCTACAGTGTAGGTTTGGTAGGTCTTACAATATCGTTTGCTAATCGTTCGCTGTTTGTGAAATGAATTTATTTCTATAAAAACCGCCAAAATCTCTAAAACTTCTGTATTCAAGTGCAATTATTGCGCAAAAATCGCTATCATTTTGTTCTTAAGCCTGGGTCGATCAAAATGTTGTGATTTTGCCATCTGAAATTTCTTAGTAACAGCCCAGAGGATTTTGATCTGGTTGATGACAATAGACCTCACATCGATTACAGGTGACGTGAATGATATTTTTTTTTTTATGTGGGTGTATTTAGGTACGTCCTACCTAACACTGGGGAATACAGGTATGATATAAAATTCTGTTTCTTGATGTAAACAACGAATCATATATAAGTCTTCAGCATTAAGAATTGTAGGATGTACATAATTCTAAGTAAAAACGTCTGTAATAAGTACATGACAGAGAGCTTTAATATTCCAAGCGTTGAGTTAAAATCTCCTAGAATCTAGATTAAAATTAATTTTAATATCACGAGTACTTTCAGACTTTGCCTTTTAGACATTTAAAGGCCATCTAAAGGTCGTGCCCCTGTTCGCTAAAAGTTTTGGCTTTGAAATCTAACACCGTTTGAATTTCATGTGAGAAAAACATGAAAGAATCCCTTCTGACATTAACGTTGCTTGTTAGGAGAAGAATCTTATTTCAAGTTGCTTGGTGAAAATTGGTGACTTGTATATATTATATTTTTTTCGTCTTGTGTGTTAGTTTATCCTCAAAACGATTCTATTATAGTTGGCGATAGATAAACGAGCGAATACACGAACTAAATGTTCGGTGACTTTTTAGCAGATCGCACTCTAAGCGTTTGCGACCTTAGGCTGAAACATGAGTAGGTATGCGTCACACTCGTCACGCGTCTATCTCCAAATTCAAGGGAGTGAGTAGTCGTTTCAAAATCAATGTCAAAAATAAATTCTTTATTTCAATTATGCTACTAAGCTGCACTTTTGAATGTCGTTAATTTTGCTGTCCATTCACCGGTAGATTGTTATGGAGAAGAACGGACAAGAAACTCCACAAATATTTAAATAAAAAAAGTGTTTTACAGTTTTTACATACATAAGATAGGGTAAGGTAGGATCGCAGGTGAGAGTCCTGGCGGAGGAAGCGGTGTCCCGGGGTGGGGTGATGTTGGCGGTGTCCTTGGACATTTCCAACGCCTTCAACACCCTGCCCTGGAGTTGTGTTCGGGAGGCACCGCGGTATCACCGAGTGCCTCCCTACCTCCACCGCATCGTCGGGGCTTATTTAGCGGAGAGGTGTGTCACCTACGTGGGACGTGATGGCGTCGCAAACCAGCACTGCATGTCGTGCGGTGTTCCACAGGGCTCGGTCTTGGGCCCACCTCTGTGGAACATCGGATACGACTGGGTGCTGAGGGGCGAACTCCAACCGGGCGTGGACCTGACGTGTTACGCGGACGAAAAGCTGGTCACCGCCCGAAGGGAGTTCGTACAGGGAGGCAGCGTTGCTAGCGACGGCTCCGGTCTCACAGGTGGTGAGCCGCATACGGCACCTTGGCCTGGAGGTGGCCCTCAACAAATCGGAGGCCATGGTCTTTCATGGCCCCCGGCGGGCGCCACCACACGATACCCACATCGTGGTCGGGGGGGCTCGAATCACTGTCGAGTCTACCATGAAGTACCTAGGATTGGTGCTCGACAGCCGGTGGGCTTTCGGCCCCCACTTTCGGCGGCTGCCGCCCAAGTTGTTGGGCGCAGCTGGAGCGCTGTCAACGCTGCTTCCCAATCTCGGGGGCCCGAGCGCCGCCTGTAGGCGGCTCAACGTAGGGATCGTGCGATCGATGGCCCTGTATGGGGCCCCGATCTGGGCGACTGACCTGACGGCCGGCAGCATCGCTATTCTGCGAAAGTCGCAGAGAGCGATGGCCGTCAGAGTCATCAGGGGTTATCGCACGATCTCCTACGAGGCGGCTTGTGTACTGGCCGGATCCCCGTCCTGGGACCTGGAGGCGAAGGTACTCGCGTCACTGTACCGGTGGCGCGAGGAAGCGCGGGCGCGGGGCGAAGCTCCGATGCAGCGACATATAGAGTTGCGTCGATCTCAGCTTCGCGAGGTCCTGGTGGCGGAATGGTGGGACAGGCTTTCACGCCCTACCGTCGGCCTCATTACCATCCGGCCGGTGCTCGAGCGCTGGCTCGGGAGGATGCACGGCTCCCTGTCGTTTCGGGTGACGCAGGTGCTCTCGGGGCTTGGTTGCTTCGGCAAGTACCTGTGTCGCATAAACAGGGAGCCGGACGCCCGGTGTCACCACTGCGTCGACTGCTGGGAGGACACGGCGCGGCATACGCTGGCAGAGTGTGCCGCTTGGGAGGAGCCACGCCGTGCCCTCATTTCTGAAGTAGGCAGTGACCTGTCGTTGCTGGCCTTAGTCGAGTCTATAGTCGGCAGTGAGGAGTCCTGGGACGCGGTGGTATCCTTCTGCGAAACAGTCGTCTCGCAGAAGGAGGCTGCGGAGAGGGAGAGGTAGATTTCATCCGCTAACCCAATCCGCAGCAGACGTGCCGGGCGTCGGCGGAGGGCGGACAACGCCCTCTTCCAGCCCCCCTAAATTGGTCCAGGGGCGACGGACTCGGGGACATCTGTCGCCCCTCACACATCCGCCCACAACCCGAGATCGTGCACTAGCCGGGGGTTGCAGAAGTATCGTTGTTCCCGCGACCCCCGGTGTAGGTGTGAGACGGAACACCGGGGTGGTTTTTAGTCAGTACGAGTCTGACAGACCCCTCCGCCCCCCCTGGGGAGGAGGACATCCAATGAGGATTTTCCACAACGGAAAAAAAAAAAAGGTAGGACAGGGTAGGCAGTTGACGGGTGCAAAGCCGCGGGCACAGCTAGTTGAAAATGAATGTTGTTTTTTTATTTTTTTATTTAATCATCAAATTTAAGAAAAAGCCTGAACCGATTGGCGCCAAAAATATAGCGAGTTCTTTTTCAAAAGTTTTCACTTTAAATTTGCGCGCGGTATTCCAATGAATATTTCAGTAACCAGCTAACTGGCCGAATTGCTGATCTTTCGCTTTTGAGATTTCATTATTTACATACAGTTATCTACCTACTTAACAACAACACCCAAATGACTATTAATCGCTATAATAATGTTCTGTTAATCCTAGCAATAATTCACGCAACTATACAATACTAATACCAGGGCTACATACACATTTGCGGTGGATCCGCACGATAACTCGCGGTGTACCGCGGCGCGGCCCGCAGCGCATGGTCTCTGCCCACTACAGCGTATCATACCATGACCATGTTAGGAACGTATCAGACCCGTAAAACAACACGATACGCTCTACTATGCCCACTGAAACGGTTCGACGGCGTTCTGTGCCCGTATATATAGTAGTATGTAGAAGTATATAGTATTCACAGAGCGTGTCAGCACCGGCAAAATATTCTCGCCGACAATTGTTGACGCTCCGTGCATGACTGTGGTGACGTCTAGTGGGAATAGTGTCATACTTTTCGATACAAAGAATATTTTTTTGCCTGTTAAGTTCCTAGCACGGTCATAGTATGATACGCTATAGTGGGCAGGGACTTTAAGCGTTATACGTTTAATATAACAAGCCTTGTTATAATGTGAATTGTGATTGTATCAGAGTCAAGCTGTTTGACGCTATTTTAAGTAAAAGCTCGTTTGTTAAGCCTTTGAATGTGATGCGATAATTTGTGTTTTGTTTAAACAAAATTACGGCAAGGTCGATTTGTTGAGGTCGGTTGCGACCACCGACCAACCAACAAATGGCAAGTTATTAGGCACTTTATAACTAAGTGGCCTATTGCAGACATAGCAAAATTCTACATTGTGTATATTTGGGGCCGTGTTCATCATACTCAACGTTATTTTCACTTCCTAAAATAATGATTAATTAATTAATAAGTTACATTCCATGCCCAATGCTTTCGTATAGGTACAGCGTTCGTCCGATAACCACCACTCATCATCTAAATACTTAGATAACCTTTTCCTATACGTGGTTACAAATCCAAAGCAGTTCTCATATTTTCTTCCATAAAACCGAATGGCCAACAGCCTTATTGCGTAAGCAAATACGGTAACGCAAAGGGTTTGACCGCTATCAATCGACCAATCACACAGACGGAAAACCACATCGCGTTATTCATCTCGCATGTGATTGATCGATTTGATAGTGGTCAAACCCTTCGCCTTGCCGAATTCACTTGCGCAATTCAGCTGCAGGATTTCCTTATTCAATATCCCGACAGTAAATGGGAGAAGTAGAAGACGAAGGCCTTCCACTAGTTGGACCGATGACCTGGTTAAGGTTGCGGGAAGGCGCTGGATGCAAGACACACGGGATCGGTCAATGTGGCGACGCCTGGGGGAGGCCTATGTCCAGCAGTGGACATTTTTCTGCTGAAATAGTGATGATGAAATGAGAGAAGTATGTAATTACATTCAATCTGTAACTGAATACGTATTCGGTAGTTTCATAGACGAGTAACTTCCGTATGTTATGAGAGTTACCGAGTTTTGGCAGCTTTCGTGTTCGTGAAATATTTTGTACTTTTGTGGGAATCCGGAATAAAAAGTGATGGTTTATATCTGAAAATACATTTTACTTATGAATTTAGTTCTAGGAATTTCTGGTTTTCGCAATGTTTTCGTAAACCGTTTTGAGAAAGGATATTATAATGTTATCTTTTGACTGTAAGTTGAGACCGTGACCACTGGGCCACTACTGCTCACAGGACGATGAGCCTGAGTAACTCAAACTGGATATCTTAGATAAAGTTGAACAAAGAACCGCCTCCTTTTTGAAAAGTGAAGTTATTTTTTCATTAACTACAACGTTACATTATCACCCATCGGATAGGCAGAGTCCGGGGTCAATCCTAAACTTCAGGAGGGAAGTAGTTCCAAGGGTTGAGAGCTCCACTTGGCAGGAGTCCAACTGATGCGATCTGCGAGTAGTTTTGTTCAAGGACTCAGGCATTTATGGCCACAAACCGAAACTCTTTGGTTGGTCATGTTTTTCTATTATGTTGTTATGTTTAGTGATAAGTTAAGCGGGTAATGACTATGCAAACTTTGTGCTTATTTGTATATCAAAAAAAAGGAAGGTTTTTGAAATACGCTTTTTCATCTTCTCCATATCGCTGGCCCAACAGTATTTTAAATGTTGTTTCGAAACTTGGCCACTTTCTCAAGGTCTTTCGTTCCACTTTCTCTTTCGTCTCTATTTGTTTCTAGGCGAAATTAATACACGTCGTATTTTGTCTGATAAAGGATCTGGTTGTAAGTGAACTCGATTCAATTTGAGAGATGCAAATACCCGTTTGCCCCCAACGTTCCTAATCTACGTTTTCTTAAAACATGATTTCTAAAATTTTCTTACCGAAATATTTTAGCTCACAAAAAGCAACAAAACAATTACTCATCCATAAGCCATTAAGCATTCTCCCCTTTCTCCCCTCCCATACCCCGTGTTCCTCTTTTTCCTTAGTTGCGAGAATTCTCATAAAAATTCACTGTCGATTTATATCATCAAATTAAGATTTTTTCCTCACTTTGCTTTATAGTCTGCGATTCCACTTTTGTATGCTTTTAATCCTTTAATCTTAGAATTTGTGATGGACGTCTTTGTAGAGAATTCCCTGATAAAACAATCCTGTGATATTTTTTTAGAGGAAGTGAAGGAAAAATTGCTAAAGTATTTCGGGATGTTTTATTGTTTATTATTCAACTGGCAAAGTGCTTTTGTAGGTTTTTTTAAACCCAAATGGCGTTGTTGAAAATGTTATTTTATGGCTTCGTGGCGTGTTCCAGAAATTGAAAGATATTCATTGCCAAAAGTATTTTTTGCCATTTCTGGATCGACGACCAATATTGACATTATAAATTGATGACTAAGGGACCTTCCTGGTGCGATACAATTTCAATTGCATCGATAGAAGACACAAGCGCGTATTCACTAAAAAAAATACAACGATTTGCAACGCATTGCGTCCATGTGAACGTACTTGCAATTTCGCTTATTAAAAATCACTAACCAGTGTGATATAAATCAAATCGCGTCGAGTTATTGAAGTAGTATCGTAGAAGGTCGGTAATGGAAGAAGACAATTTCTCAGATCAATGTATTGATTTTTGTAACTATCCAAATGAACTCACGTCATAACGTGTCATAACTCTACATAAATTTTCAATACAAAACAAAATGTGACACAAAAATACCTCCCTCCGTAACAAAGCCACTTTATCGCCGTTACTAGGAAATAAGGATGTTAACCATCCACCCACATTTCTCCGGAAAGACGTAACAGTACTCGGGATAAAAGGGTATTTCGTGAAAGATGAACTAGTGATGTGACGAAGTGAAGCACAAAATATATTGAGAGCCGAAACTGTAGGCCCTTTGACAACATACTTACTTCCTTATTAAAGCCGGCTTCATCTTATTTAAATTAGCGAAAATATGGATTTGTAACAGTATTTTTTCAATAACAACAAGATGTATCCACACTATAACAAGTCTAAAAGTACTTATGTAAGATATTAGTTAACCGTTAACAAAAAAATCGTAGCACTTTCGTAGCAAGTTCGTAGCGCTGTGCTACGAAACAGCTAAAAATGTACTACGAGACTAATGTGAACGGCACTTGAGAGGCCGCATGTCAGTGGTGATTGCTTCGCATCATAATTATTGAAACTCTGTACGCCGCTAGGCCAGTTCAAGGTGAGCGTTAGTGAATTACGTACACTTGTCTAAGACGTGAATTACATTGTCGATAACTATGCCTACAATAGAGTAAGCATTGTGACCAGTATTCAGTTGAAATATTGATTGCGACAACACGGTTGGCGTAGTGGTTGAGTGATTAACTGCTGCGCTGCGTCGCGTTGCGGGTTTGATTCCCGCACGGAGCAAATATTAGTAAGCTAGTATTATATTATCTGTGGTACAGATAGTTGTTCGGGATCTGAGTGTCTTGTGTATGTGAGTTTAAACGTTTTTAAATGTACCCACGATACAGGAAGTAATTCCAAGTGCGGGGCAGGGGTTAAAAAATAAAAAGAAGATATTCCCATAGTCCTTTACGGGCATATCTCCGTTAGTATTGGCAACTGTGAATAAGGGTATCAAGG